>JANDJT010000060.1:25421072-25441074 GCA_024331685.1 Stegophilus panzeri | reverse complement strand
CTCTTTGTACAATTCTAAATAGAGGAGCAACATTTAAAAAATTTTTTTTTTTTTTTTTACATCTGCTAGAATATTATTTCATTTTCTGTATTTCTTTTTTAAAAAGAGATTTAATGCATCAATATTAAATATATTTTTAAAAGTAAAAGTCTCTCTCTGTGTGTCTCAGGTCTGGTGGTGAGGGAGGCGAGTATCGAGATCACGCGGCAGCAGGTGGAGGAGCTCTTCGGCCTCGAGGATTTCTGGTGCCAGTGCGTGGCCTGGAGCTCAGCCGGTACCACGAAGAGCCGCAAGGCCCACGTCCGCATTGCCTGTGAGTCTCTTTCTCTCTCTCTCTCTCTCTCTCACACACACACACACACAAACACAAACACACACAAACACAAATGGAAAACTCTTCTTTAACCTCAGTGGAAAAAGTCTCTGAGGATTTCTCCCGTTCTGAGTAAAAACAAGCCCGGGGGCAGAGAAATGGCCCACACACTTCACTCAGTCTGAACAGAATGTGACCGCGTCCTCCTGTGCTTACATACTTTCTTTTTTTGTGTATCTGCTGTCTGTACTGCGGTCATACAGGAAATACACAAACCCACAAACTATTGTCTGTTAAAATGCCACGTTTGAAAAGGCGGTTGCAGAAAAGCTGCATTTCGTTGTTGTTTTTCGTTGTTGTAGCTGCATACGTGGCAATTTTTGGGATGCAGGATTACCTGACTGCTGTAACACTCACTGTAAAGGCCACTGTAAAGGGGACAAGCAAGGAGAACACTGTCAGAACCTTCTATAAAGTTTAAAAGTTCTAAAAGATGCTTTTCATTTTTTTTGGTACCTCCCAAGCAGTCCGGTCATAAGATGGAGGGAAGTGAGAAAGGAAAAACAAACAAACAAACATGGAGGACGTGGAGTTTTTGGGCTACGTCCATGTTAATCCGGATAGATCTGAAAACTTCATTTTTCATTTTAAAACGCTTGCCGTTGTACACTGGCGTTTTCAAACATTTTTCCAAAAATTGCTCGTCCATACCGAAACAAACTTTAGAAGCTTTGGCCTGCGTCATTCCATTTATTTATTCAGAATATGCAAATCGGAAAGAGTTGTACAAAGTGACCGACATTCAGCGTTAACAAAGCTATCAAACATAGCAGGCACAACAACTGTAGTACAACTCGTTTGTTTCGAGTTGAATGGGTCACGTGACTAGAATGGGACTAAGTGGGAATCGAACACCCCCCCCGACCCTGGAAGTGCGAGGCAAACATGCTAACTATGCCACCATGGTACCAAGATACTGTTCCTACATACATTATGCTAATGGTTGGAGAAGGAATAAAGTGTCAGCGAAAACAATCAAACAAATAACGTGTCATTTTTCAATCACCGACTATTTTTCATCAAAATCATAAGACATTTTTCTCCAAACTGCCTCTTTTCACCAGTGCCAATATTTTTTTGTCAGGCCTTTTTTCATACCTAGGTTTAACAGTCAATATAAATGCTCCCTTTCCAAATAGATATGTGGTGTGATCAGCACAGATAGATCGAAGACAAACACAGACCTGTTGCTGAACGACCAGCCGTGCGATTGCTGTAGGGACTGAACAGCAAAATGTACGAGTGGTCAAAAGATCTTGCCTGAAAAGCTGCAGGCCATGAAACTGGAAGAAAAACTAAAATACAAACTCTCTCATAATCCAAACAGTTTTTACTGATAAACTGTGAAGCTACAGATGAAGCCATGTGATTGTTTGTTCATGTTTCTGTGACAAGATGCAATTTAACTCTTTTGACCACCGGCCAAATGGGGTTAGGGTTAGGGGTTATCCTAACCCTAAGAGGCCAAATGGAATATCCACCTGTTTTGGGGTTGCCCATGTTCAACATTGAATGCATTCGTGATGTCATTCTCCACAGTAGTGCTTAATGGCTCATATGAAAGTGGAGAGGTGTGCAGGTGGCCTCACACCCCTCCTCTTTCCCTTCACCTTGCTCAGCAGCAGCTAAACACAGAGTCAAGATACTCTACACACAGAAACCCAACAGTGTCCTGACTCATCTTATAACAGACTCGCGGCGATAAAAGAATACTGATTGAAAATAACAGATAAGTCGATTGTAATTCTTGTAAGGGTTAAAGTAAGTAACATTACGGAAACCATTAAAATTGCAGTGTTTGTTTTTTTACATGGGAAGAGCCAGAAAACCAAAGAATGGTCTAAACGTGTTCGCTAGGAAAACCCAGATATAAGAAGCACCGCATGACTGTGTAAAGGTCTAAAGCAAGCTAAATGTAGCGTTAAAAAAACAAAAAAAACAAAGCTATGACATCAAAACACTAGCGGACTATAAAACATGAAAACCATGACTCATCCTTTTCAGTTTCGCACAGAATCGTGTAAAACGACAAGCTTCACTGCACACAGCAGGTAATAACAGTCAGGTCGATTGTTATGGAAAACGAAGTGGGTCAAAACAAAGAGTCCATTCTATCCGGAGATGAGTGGGAGTGTTGTGAGCATCACGTGGGCGAGACAGCTGCATTTGCGGTACGTCATTCTATCTTCATCTGAGTATCAATTCCCTGCCAGGTAAAGACGTTTACACTTGCACGTCTGCGTTTTGCGAATTCGCGTGTGAGGGAATCTGTGTTTATACCTGACCGTGGCTAATATGCTGGTGTGTGAGACGCACATGTGCTCTCTGCTCTCCGTGAGATGAATCAGTCATGCTAGATAAACAGGACCGAGACGAACGAGCCTTACATATACCGGCTTATCTTTATTGTTTGGCTCTTTCTTTTTTTTGTTTTGTTTTTCCTCTCTCTTCTGTCCTTGTGCCGAGCGTAGACAGCGCTCAGTTCTGGCTTTGTGTTGTAATCAGATTTCTGCAGAACAGCTTGAGTGCCTCATCTTCTCTTGTTCCAGCACTTTCCATCTACTTATTGAGAACGCCATTATCAGACATAGGAGGCTTAGAAAGCAGGCCGATGAAAATGTCAAAGATGCGGAACATCCGGCGCTGGAACATCTGACGATCTCGAAGCCCCGAGGCAGTTCGTGTTTTCTCAACATCAGCGGTCGAACTGTAATGCATTTTTAAGGAAGACGGTGGGTTCATACGCCGTCTCGAGTGTCTCGGCTGCCAACCTTTCATGAATTTTGCGTAAGCATTTTTACCATCGGAGTAGGCTGGTAGGAGTTCACTCAAAAATACACCAACACAGCTTCTTTCATCCGTCAGCAGCCAATCGACATATGAATCTAGAACAATTGAGAGTTTCTGAGGTGTTTTGAACTATCCGATATGAACAGACATCCATGGAAGCCCCGCCCCCTTCCTCCGTGCCCCAGTGACGAATGGTTTGAGTTCGTTAATGTGAAATTGAATCAAATCTAAAGAGAATCTTTTTTTTTTTTATTGCTGTACATAGCATTTTTTTTTTCCCTTAGAATAGGAAGCAAGAACATTTCTAGTGTCCAAAACGTAGGGTGCATCCCAATCAGCTCCCTGGTTCAGTGGTCAGGGCACTGATCAGGGAGTCGGCCATTTTCAGTGCTCTAGAGCGTTCGCTTCCTAAAAAAAATCCCAAAATCCAGGGAGCATCGATGCTCACCCTTACTTTTTCCCTTACTGGAAATGACGTCATGTTTTCTGAAGCCTCTCAGCTTGAAAAAAAAAAAAAAATGTCGGACAAACTCTCGTTTACAAACGTAAGAAGTAGCTTGTTATCGATGGTGTAGCTTTCAAACGATTACTTACGTTAGTGATTTTTTTTTTACTTTATTTGACGTTCTACAGTACGTTTGAGTCTAACGACGTTTAAGTGTTGAATGATTTTAAAAACATCCACTAGCTAGCCTACGAGCTACGATTACGCTAACAAATTTAATGTCAGAAAAAATATCGGTCCTTCCTGTTGTCGATAAATACCAGTGGTGGCGTTTTACAAGGCGAGTACGTAGTCATGTCGCCGGAAATTGAGTTATCAGTCCCAATGTGGATCGAGCCAGGGTCCTTACAAGTACCCAACCTCGTGTAAACCATGTACTGATTCATCACCTAGGGTGCCAGATTGAGACGCATCTTTAACTCAAATTAAGCAGACGAGTTTGTTGCAACTTTTGTTCCCCCGTAAAACTCCAGTTTCTACATTTTAGAAGATATTATATTGAAAACATACGCCGTCCTTAACCAACTTTCCTTCTCGGTCATGTCTAAATGGCTTCTCCCATGCTTCCATGTCCTGAAGGTGCCAACCCGTGCCAGAGTCTCCCATCTGAAACCGACACTGTCAGCTCTTTGTCCGTTTCCCCAACCCAATCCGAGACCAGTTATGAAGTTCACACTGGAACATTTATGTCTAAGATGTGATTCAGAACAGCAGGAGAGGGCGCTCTCTAGTGAGGGATCGCTTGCAGCCTGACTCATCTCTCTAATTGGCTATGATCGGCTGCCTGCCATCACTAACCTTTCCTTCAGATCTGAATAAATTCCTCATCCGCTCCTATTAAAATCTCACCCTAGAGACTATTGGGGGGAGGGGGGAAATCAAGCTTCTCTGTCCGTGTTGGAAAGACGTTTTAATTAGCGGCTAAGCAACACTTGGCTCAATAAATAAGCATGCATTTGTTGTTGAGGAATGGCGATCAATGTTAAAACTATAAAGCGGGGGAGCTGTAAAAGGGCAGTGGCGGTCGGATGGAGGTTATTAATTGGGGGTGTGATTTGTGGGGACGCTGGCGTCCAGGCACTTTCAGAGTGAGTTATACGAGGGGGAGGTGTTCGATCCGGTGGGACGGAGACGGACACAAATATGCTTTCTTTACAACAAAAATTTGTATTATTTTTCTTTAAATGAAGCTGGTCAAACTCATCCGATTCCGTGAGAGTAGAGAGAGAATGACCGAGAGAGGTAAGCAAGAGCGACAGAATGACAAGAGAGAGAGACGGAAAGCGAACAACAAAGCGAGAGAACAGTGAGTAACAGACTAGGACAGAGGAAGGGAGAGGGAGACATGAGAACAGGTTGTTCAGACGCAGCCATTCCAGGTGGGACGCAATTAGGAAAGCGCAAAGTGCGACGATTACGGAATGACTCACGAGAGGAAATGGTACCTTTTTTCCCTCTTTCTCCGTCTTTCTCTGTGCGAATGAGTCAGAGTCGTCCTCGATGCAGTGCAGGAAATTCGGTATGTTTGTTTTTTAAGAGCCAGAGTGAGCTGTCACACTTTAGGAAAGGCACGCTTCCTGATTAATGTAAAGTTTAACATTTAGTCATGTCATCAGCATGAGAGTGTGACAGCGAGTGCTTTTCCCTCTTCCCTTTCGGAATTCACGCTGTTTTGAAGTTTACCATGGAAACCGAAGGCGAGTCGGAGATGCGGAGTTCGAGGGCACTTATTCTGAAAATAAGAGATCAACCGTAAAAAAGATATATATATATGTCTTTTTTTTTTTTTTTTTTTTTAAATCTCAAGTCTTCCTCATGCTGGCACTTTCCACGGTAAAAACGTGTCTCTACCCTCGAACCTCAAGCTATTACGATTTTTACTGTTGTGCAGGTAAAATGCCAACACGCTTCTATTCACCACAGCGATCTGAAACGGTGCCAAGCCTTGTTTTTGCAGCATCAGGATCAAACCGTTTAACAGGGGGATGGGTGGAAATAAAGGATGGAAATAGCCCATAATTCAGCAAACTTGTGTAATTTAGCATGACAAGTAGCCAAACACATCCACTTAGAGTAATTGTCCTCATATGTGGCGTCTCGGCCTAGATTTCTGCGGTGAATCGAGGTAGCTCCGCAGGAATGTATCCTCAGGCTTCTTCCTTTCCTTTCTTTCCCTTTCCTCCTCCCGGCAACGTCGTCTCCTCAGGGATCATATATACACTTAGGAGGAGAACTTTCACAGATTAAGGGCTTTTTTTTTTATATATATATATAAACTTATTTCTAAACATCCACCTTCTTTTGTTGCCGCCACACAGAGATACACAGCCACGCAAAGCTTTTCCTCGTGTTCCTCGTGCCAAAGTAATCATTTTGTTCCTCGCAACTCGGCTGTGAATTTCACAGCACGACGGTAGCGTTCAGCATAAACGTGTTATTTCTGCAGCGACGACGTCGAATGAGCTTTTCCCTCCCCGAAGCTACACGGATAGGTCAAGCGAAGCAGTTCTCAAAAACATTGTGTCTTTGTGTACTTTTAATTGAAGTCAGGTTTATTATTCACCCCCATCCCTCAGTTTAAATTTGATGTTTGAAAACGAAAATGCAGCTTGGCTGAAAGCGCCAAGGCTGGAACGCTTCACAATAAGCAAAATAGCCCTCTACATCATTTGTCATTAATTTGTAATGGCAAAAGAACTTTGTGTTGTGCCACTACATATCACCGATGGCATTGTAATGCATTTTGTCCATTAGAGTGAGTAATAAATCCAGTGTTTTTTATTCTGCCGTTTGCTTATTTCCACTGCCCCCCTTCATTCCCCTGAACATTATTCACCACTCATATTTCTTCAAACTGCTGGAAGTGCACAAAAATATGGACGCCGCTTGTTGGAGAACCCCAAAGTGCTTTTACATGGCAGCGATCTGGCTTCATTCACCGCTTAATGCGTCACCGTCTAGAACTCCAGCCAACAGGCTTATTGTCGGTGGAACAGGGACAGAAGGAGCGAATGAGAGGCTATTGAAGAAGGGAAATAATTGCGGTGATCAGACAGCCGTCCAGCCTCCAGCCAATCAACGATTCGAGTAAACTCCAGGAAGAGCCGCAGGTCCAAAACATGCAGACCTTCTGCGGAAACGTTTGCATTTCTCGCGCTGTTCAAGAACTGACTCAGACTAGGCAATTAGTGCTCAAGAGAGAATGCGCTAAAATCCAGGAGACAACTCACTAACTGCCTACGTGTGATAAAAGCGGCGAACTAAACTTAAAACCAAAACAAAACAAGACAGAACTTCAACAGGCGCGCAATTTGCAGTCGAGTTTGCACGTGGAGCAACACAGCCAATTAATTCCACCCACACTGGTCCGAGGGAGCGCTTGAGGCCCCCCGGGGGAGGAGGGGGGCGCCGGCGGAAGGCCGTAATGGAATGAAAATGCTCGTAATTGGAGCGAGTTGTTTAAAGTGCCAATCCCAATGCAGTGCAGGAGCCGGCTAGCTCAGACGCCATCGCCGCTTTAAAGTGGGACCCACTATGCGTTATTACAGTAATGGCCCTCGAAGCATACGCCACTGACAGCAGGCAAACACATTTGGGTAGATGGAGAGATGTATGTGTGTGTGTGTGTGTGTGTGTGTGTGTGTGCGCGCGCTCTGTGTTTGCCAGAAAGGATGCCACCTTGTGACAGAGGACGCCATTACGGTTTAACTTGACAAATTTCAGATTGCATCATGGGATGACTCAAGGTTTAGAAACCGAGTGATGGGGCAGCTGGTAAACGAAAGGGAGAACAGATCCTGGCTGACATCCCACACAAACACTGTTGGGTTTTTTTTTTTGTTTTTTTGTTTTTTTTAAACGGAAAGCCGCAAGTCATTCCCTTTTTCCTTGTGTAGAAGGATAAATGAAAGTCGTGGTCTGAGCTCGGAGATGGGAAGCACGCTCAGACCTGTAGTGGTGTCACCATTGTGTCAGTGCAATTAAAGTGAATAGAGAATGTGTGAGCTGCTGGAGGAACAGTGACTTCTGTGCACCCTATCTCTCTCTCACACACACACACACACACACACACACACACACACACACACATTCTTCTGTGTGTGAGAAAGAAAGAAAGAGAGACAGGCACGCAGTGGACAGACCCCTACAGGGCCACGTCATGTCGCTGGCTCAGTCTGCTCAGACAGGCTGAGCGACCCGCTGTTTATCAGCGCCCACACACTCTCTCACTGACTTTTCTCCCATTACGCAGGAAGCCAGAGGCACTGCGGCTCGATGCTGATACCTTGGGTACAGAAACCCTGTGTGTGTGTGTGTGTGTGTGTGTGTGTGTGTTAAGGGTGAACTTTACAACAGAAATATCATATCACGATACTTCAAGACATTTCTACAACACACTATATTTACTGTACATCACAGCATATCAGTCCATACAGGAGTTATTTAGCATTAATTAGCTGCGTTAATGGAAGGTCCTCACAAGGATAGTAAGACAAGCATTTGTGTATGTGTGTGTGTGTGCTTGTCTTTTTGTACCCTCACTGACCCAAGAGCAGGTTATGTGCACTCCCGCAGCAAGTGCACTTCCAGCACATAAAGAGGAAATCTATTTCCCCACTGAGACTGTGATGAGGCTACCAGTCACACTTCCAAAGCTGTGTTTTGGGAATATGGAATTATGTCTCCTGCTTGCTCTGCAGGGGGAAAAAAAAATATGCAGGCGCATAAATCTAGATCCAAAATGATAAAAACATTTTGAATAAATCAGTTCTGTCGTACGTATTAAGCTAGCACAGAATAACTACTCTAACAGCACCGTGCAGGAATTCCGCAGATTTGAAACGCAACAGTTTTCCAGCCACGTTCACTGAGGAGCCTGAACTCTTGTGTTTTTCTCTCTAGAGGACAGAGCCTCGCTTCCGAGTGTGTCCTTATCTGAGCCTTTTTCCTTTGTCTAGTTGAAATAGAAGTGGAAAAATGGTGATCGTATCACATGTAAAGCAATTACCGTTATCTGTTTATTATGTGTGTGTATGAAAGGAAGTCAGTGCACGTCCGTTATAATAGTAATGGCTCAGATTTGGAAAAATTATTCGGATATTAGCGTTCCAGTTGATCAGCTGATCTTCCCTAAGGTTGATCTTGGATTGTGGCGTGAACTCTGTTGGATTTTCTTTACTGAGAAAGCCGTGCTTTAGTTGTGGACCCCATGCTGGTGCGAGTGCTGCTGGACTGAGCTTGGTTTATTGTGGAAAGGTGGAACTGATTGGGCAGCAGCCTGCTGTGTATGTCGGTGTGTCCACAGCGCGTTGATAGGGATTAGTAGCAGCGAGGTACTGGCTCGATTTTTCTCTCACAGCTTTACACCTAATTCTTCAAGCTCGAGCAAGGTTACCAGGCAAGGCTGAAGGACGTTACACTTACCGGTGTCATTGTTTGTAACATACGAACACCTGCTCATTCATTCAGTTATTCAGTCAGCCAATCATGTGGCTGCAGGGCATTGTACACAATCATGCATCTGGCATTGCTGTTGGTGGTGCCGTTCGGACTGGTTTGAGTATTTCAGAAACTCTGGGATTTTCCACACACGACAGTCTGGAGAGAAAACACACAAAAAAAAAAAAAAACCATTCGGCAAGTGGCAGGTCTTCGGGATGAACTGATTCAAACTGACAGGAAGGGAACGTTACTGTGTTTCGTTTGCAATTATTTGATACCCATGAGAGCAGAGTGTTTTTGTGAATTATTTTGAACAAAAAGGTCAGAAGTTTAGACAATAATGACAATGTTTCACAGCCTTCTTTGCTCATATTTACCAAGGGTGCCAATATTAGTGGAGGGAACTGTATATGTAATGAAGCCAGGAGCTAGCCATGTGAGACTCACTCTTCTCTGCTCGCTCTATTCTCCTGCCAGCCTCTCACCTATTTCATCAAGTACAAGAAAGGGGGAGAACTATTGGATTTTTATTAGAGCAGCGCAAGAAATCCTTCACTTTCCCGCTAGGCTGGCGCGGTTGAGCGCAGGATTGCAGGAGATGGAGAGATGGAGAAAACCCGGAGGTGTCAGCACCGGGCTCGGTCATCCATCACTGTCGGCCAAACTAATTCATATGTGAGATCAGGTTTGAGGCCTGAGGTGACTCCAACCGCCAGTCATGATGTCGGACAGGAAGATCAACCACTAGCGAGCTGAGCGTTCACCCCGCCTTCAAAACACCCCCCCCCCCTCCCCCCCTAAGTAGCACTTTGGCACTATGTTTTGCTCTGAACGGTAATTCCGCATGTTTTTACACAAGTTCGACGAGAAGCAACAAGGCTTCACGTCCTCCTTGGTGTCAACCTGTCATAAAAATGAAAAACATTTTAGACGCTGTATTCTAAACATGTCACTAGCGTTAATCAATCATTTCTCTCCAAAGGGATTACACTGTCCTGAATGGTTGGACAGGCAGCAGTATTAGTGTTGGGTTGGTTTTTTTCTTCTTTTTTTGAAAGCCTTGCTGAGTTGTTCTACTATTGCTATCAGGGAGAAAGGGGTTGGAAGCCATTTGTCATGCTGATCCCACTCTGCTCTCAGCGATAACGTGAATAAAAGTGTCAGCAGATAAACAGGAAGAGTAGTCCTGAGAATTATAAACGTCAGATCCTTGTGTCAAAGCGGCAACGCTATAGGGCTTGGATTCAGAAAAACGTAAACCGTTTCCTTTTCACACCTAAACGTTTGTGTTGAAGCTGAATTCCTTCGAACGCCTTTCGAAATCCACGTCCTCGTCATACCAAAACAGCTTCCTAGAAAACCCACCACTATAAATAGCTGCAATCAGCATGTACTTCCTTTTTATCATCTTTATATCAGTGACATTGCTGTACTGGAGCTAAAATCAAATATGTATTCAAGGAACGGGGGGTAGTGGGGGGGCACGGAGCAGCGTGGTGCATCCCGAGTGAAAAATATCTTTATTCCAGCAAGCGTAGCCGAGTCAGGGAGGAAGCTGTGGACAGATTTATGAGCACCTGAGAGGAAAAAAGGGCGCGTGGATGTAAATATTGGATCCGTCCTCACAGTTACGGCCTCGATTTCCAGGGCATGAGATGCGACCGGTCCAGAGAAGAGTGTTACGTATAAATAGAAAATTTAATTGCGTTCGTGATGGGGTCAGAAAAGAGAACCTAACACATCTTAAACAAGTTCAAATGAAATATGCAAGGAACGAGCATAACCGAGTGCTAAAATTGGATGACAGCGCTTGTGGTGAGTCGGATTTCATATGAGGTGTGGGTTTGTCTGCCGTTCGAATTAAGAATTTAAAGGCACCCTAACCTTTAGGAAATGTATTTTCCCATGTTTTGCACACACAAAAAAAATCACAGTAGTGTCACTGTAGTGCTGAGCAGTTAATAAATTTTTTTTTTTTTTTTTTTTTTTTTTTTAAGTGAGTTCTATTGCATCAGAAAATATAACAGCCAATCATGTTCTAATATGCAAATAGAGGTCATGCGACAGGGGAAGTGAGTGGTCATATGTAGTACTGGGGGAATTTCTAATTTGCATATTCATACAACTTTGATCAAAGTAAAAGTGTCGTAGCTTCTCAGCCATTCTGGAAGTTCCACATCAAGTAGTTCATTATGGAATGGAATTACAGTCACGAGCAAGGGATTAGGGATGAAACGGTTACCGGTTTCACGATAAAATTCCCCGACGGTTAGTACTACAGTTAATTATCATTACACATTACATTTAATTATCATTATAACCGTGCACGATTATCGGCATACTGGGTAAGAGCCGCTGTTATTTGGCGTTAATGATGGACGTATTTTCTTGTCTAGTTATCGCTGTGAAGCAATGCACTCCTTGTTCTGAGCTTTATGTTTACGATGTTTTATCGTCACGCATCCACATCGCCGTCACGTGCCGGAACGAGAAAATGAGAACTATATCGGACCGATGCACAATGCTAATTTTTAACAACGTCTGTATGTTTTATTTGCCAGATCTCCGCAAATCCTTTGACCAGGAGCCTTTGGGGAAAGAGGTGTCTCTCGAACAGGAAGTGCTCCTCCAGTGCCGTCCACCTGAAGGAGTTCCTGCTGCAGAGGTGCGTCATGTCGACCTCATCCTGATTCGCTCCTGTAGCACAAACACGACAAAACAACACCGCAGCACTCTGCTGATGAAGTTTATATCAAATTAGAGACTGCCTTTTGTTAGCAGAACAAAAGGCAAGCCAAAGTCCATGCTAGCTGACGAGCAGATAACTAAATCACTAAGCCTAAATGTCAGACATTGTTTAGAAACATTTGCCTCAGTGGCCACCTGTTAATCTGTATTTAGCTGCACGGGACATATTGATCCGGACATCGATTGTACCTGCAGTGGACTGTCAGATGAACTTGGCCTAACTATACCAGAAAGTTCCAGCTAAATAGGATTAATACACAGGTTCTTTTCTTTTTTTTGCTGCAAAGCTTTCTGGTTTCTTTGAAAAGAAAAGAAAAGCTATTAAAAGGAAGGCATGCATCTTTACAATGACAAAAAAAAATGAAAATATGACTTAAAACCCCGAAGCGCAATGACAGTATGCCAGGTCGCACGCCTCGAGTACAAATTTATGGAAAATCCATGAGCCGAGCGTCCCGCAGTCAGGCTCAACCAACCAAACGTACAGATTTGAGAGGAAGGTTTACCGTTCCATCCTTAGGCTTAGGTTGTGTTCTTTTTCTTTTTTTTCTTTTTTTTTTTTTCTCTTCGCCAGCCTCATAATCACTTAACACGTGTCACCATTAACTTTATCCTATCTACCGTACGCTGCGCCGTCCCTTAATACGGGAATGCTAAATAGGAGTGGGAGTGTGTTCAAAATAACACCAGAAAGAAGGCGGCATGACATTAGGGTTCATTATGTATGCTTACTTTTAAAAGGTCCCTAACAGAAAAGGCTTTTATTTAAAAAAAAAAAATAAATAAATAAATAAATAAATAAATAAAAAGAAAATATTGCTGGCTCAAGGCGGAATTTCTGCAGCGGTTTAAATGGATGGCTCGGTGCAGATAAGAAGCTCTTTCAAGCCCTTTGAAACGTAGCACGGAAGTCTATTTTCGACAGACTTCAAATGCTTGTGCAGTATGGCCGCTTGCTGTTTGTCTACCCCGCTTCAGGAGTCGAGCATTAGCATTAATATAATGTTAACAAGCCTGCACGAGTGAATTATTCGCGATTATTGAGTTTCCTCTTTATTGATTACATACTGATGAGACATTTTCATAGTGCTCAGTTTACTACTAAGCAATCATTTGCCTCGCACCTCTGGAGTCGAGGGTTCGAATCCCGCCTCCGCCGTGTCTGCCTGTTCTCCACGTGCTCGCTGGGTTTCTACTGTTGTAGAAAACGAAATAAGGCTTTCTGACCAATCAGATCTGAGAATCTGATCTGCACAGCCCTGTGGTATAATGCAATGCAGCATCTCTAGTTTTAAAATCAATCCATATATATATATATATATATTCAGTATAAACAGTATAGACAGAAACGGAAGCTAGGTTTGCATTTGACGTGTTAACGCCGTCTTCGACCATTTGAACATTCCGATCAGTCGCTCAGAACCCTGACCACTGAACCGCTTTGCATCCTTTTTTGGTCGTTCATTTAACATTTAATAACACCTTATTACTCTCAGCCTGAAATGACCCTGAATATAATCTGTGCAATAGAAATGGCATTTTAAAAATGATAATCCATGTTCGTTAGAGAAACGACGCCAAGGCCATAAGGCTTTATGTGTTCAGTAGTTAATAAATTAACCGTGCGCTTGGCCGAATGTCAGTACTGAGCGTTTTTAGGAATCGGATTTATATTACTGAGAGAGTAATGAGGTGACGTAAAGGTGTTCAAATGAACGTCGTCGTACTTCAAACTAAAAAGGTGTGTGGTTTTTTTTGTTGTTTTAGATTTTTGTGACATTCAATCTTTTATTATTTACACTCCCACTGTGCACACACACACACACACACACACACACACACACACACACACACCCCATCAGGAGGATTGCTGAACATGCCCATTTTCATTAGTATTGTTTAGATTGCTAATTGAAATCAGAGGTGGAAAGCGCTTAAATAATTACACGTAGTTACAACATAAGATTTGTACTTTACCAGGAATAATTAAAAGTAATAACTTTGTACTTCTACTTGATTACATTTGCATGGAAAAAAAGTTTCACTTTACACTTTACAAAGCTCATCACCCAGCAGCCATAACATTAAAACCACTGACAGGTGACGTGAAGAACATTGATTATCTCCTGTCAAGGCGTGGGGTTTATTTATTGGGCAGCAAGTGAACAGTCAGTTTTCAAAGTTGACGCGTTGGAAGCAGGAAAAATGGGCAAGGATCGGAGAGACTTTGTGATGGCTAGACGACTGGGTCAGAGCGTCTCCAAAACAGCAGGTCTTGTGGCGTGTTTCCGGTATGCAGATGTTAGTACCTACCAAAAGTGGTCCAAGGAAGGAGAACCAGTGGACCAGTGACAGTGTCAGTGCTTGAACCTTCAACTTTCCAGCTCAGTCAGAGGGCTTTGTGGTTTCTCAGGCAACCAACAGGACAAGTTACCGACTTGTTTTGTGGGCATTCCACGATATTAAATGTAACTATAAACGGATAAAAAGTGCAACTTTTTTTTGTCGCTCTTTAATAAATAAACCATGAGATGTGCCGTTATTGGATAATCAACTTTGGGTGGTAAGAGTAACTCCACCACACCACTTCATCATCGATTCTTCCCTGTAACAGCACGGCCCCCGAAAATGTCGAGTTCCTATTAATAAATATTAACAACATTTTTAAAACGTGTGAATTCAAACAAACAACTTTTTTTTTTTTTTATACAAATTGAGCGATGCAAATTGTTATAAATTTTTTAAAAACGATTAATAAAACGATTTCCTTTCCTCCTGCATTTAAACACTTTGCTTATATTTAAATATGGACAGATTTTAGCTTCCAATTCAGTCTCATTTTGACTTCCACCTTCACCCAAATAAGATTTTAAAATATATTTAACTTAAATATATATTATCTATTCAGTTTTTTTTTTTTTAATCTCCTTTTAACCAGTGATCAAAATGCACGTAATATCTGTTGGGTATTCTGAAATAAAATATGTATTTGAGGTGTGAGGGCTTAACGTGAGGGCTTAAACTCGTGGAAAACTGCTTTTGGGGTAAAATCCGAGAGATGTCAGATGCCGATTTGCTGTCGCTCTGAAAAGGGGCTTCGGCTGACCTGGAAATGGGCAGTTAAGTGACTGGAACTGTGGTGCCTCCATCGCTGATGGACGTGCTGACAGTACTAAGCGGGTCACAATCAGCGGGGAGCTGCTCACCTCTGATTTTAGAAAATGGAGAGTGCTTTCTTGTTTTAAAAAAAAAAAAAGAAGAAGAAGAAGAAAAACTGATGTTTATGCTGGAGCAACACCTAAGGCAAAACTGATTTAACATTTCAGCTACTAAAAAATGCTTTAGATGTATCAGGAAATAAAAAAATAAAAAACCCAGGTGTTTATAGATGTATAGCTGCAAAGAGGTTATAACAAGATGAATAGAATTAAATTCTAGCCAGCAACATTTAGTTGTTCTATACACTTGATTGATGCGTCTCTCTCTCTCTCTCTCTCTCTCTCTCTCTCTCTCCGTCATGGCGATTCTTGCAGCGAGGGTGCAGCGAGCCAGAATGGCCGTAATGAGAAGTCTAGCAAGCCAGGAATGAAATTATACAGATCATGCAATGCAATAAGGACTCGTTGTGTGTTCAGCGGTGTAAACAGCTCACCTCGGGGCTGTGAGCGAAAACACAAGTCCTTCCTCCTTCACTCTCTTTCCACACACACACACACACACACACAACAGCGGAATCCTCTCTGCAATGACATCTAGCACATTTTGCTTCTTCTTCTCTCTCTCTCTCTCGTTCATCCTGCTAAGCAATTACATCTGGCGTAAGTGACAACAAGCTCGGAGTAAACATTAAAAAACAAGACAATTTGATTTACTCCCCTCGCTGTTCTTTAATGAGATTGGCAGAAACGTTAGCGTAGACCCTGAGAGGTCGTCAGCAGCTCAGGAAGCTGATCTGGAAGTTTTGGTTTTTTTTTTAGCATGGAGCAAAAGGGGATTGGTTCATAGGCTGGTGATAGCATTGACACTGTGCATCTGCTGCCCTGTTGGCATGACCGAGTGCCAGGATCTGGCTGGGAGACGTAGCGAGAGGCAGAAAGTGCACGGAATCGGACAGAGCCGGGGTTAGCACCGCCTGCCAGGCCTGTCGGCTCACATCAGCTCCTCAGGACACTGAAGGATCTTCAGCGTGAATAAACCGAAGGTGTGTTTTTTGGCGGCACGCAGTGGCCTTTGTCGTTCTGCCAGATTAGTTCCCGGCTCACCTCACCTCTAGGTGAAGAAATAAATCCGGGCCTAGTGGTTACTCAAACGCATGCTCAAAAAGTCACCGGATGACATCATGGACTGAATTTGCATATTCATCGAATTGTCATTATCATCTGCAGAAAAAAAACATGTTACATGAAGCAGTGTCAGAAGACACTAAATTCAATAGAGTTTTAGTAGAATAGAAAATAATATTGGAATAAAACATCTGAGGTCATGCTGTTCTAGGAAAATAATCAGTGACAGGGTGGGGTGATGTGGACTGCTCTCCCATGGAGGAAAATCTTATCATTTGCCTTACAGTCTACTGTCAGAGCTGCTGGTATAGAAAATTCAACAACCTCTAACCAATTAAATTTGAAAAGTCAACAGTGATTGGTCATTGATGACAGTGGCGATCAGTGATTGGTCATTGATGACAGTGGCGATCAGTGATTGATCATTGGAGACAGTGGCGATCAGTGATTGGTCATTGATGACAGTGGCGATCAGTGATTGGTCATTGGAGACAGTGGCGATTAGTGATTTCTTGTTGGGAGCAGTAATGATCATTGATTGGTCTTTGGATACAATGGTCATTGATTGGTCTTTAGAAATAATGGTGATTAGTGATTGGTTGTTGGGAACAGTGGTAATCAATGAATGGTGGTTGGGAAAAGTAGTGAGTGGAAAGAATAGTCATCAGTGATTGGTCATTGGAAACAATAGTGAATAGTGATTTCGAACTGATGATCAGTGCCGACTGAACCTGAGGAGAGTTGGAGAGCCATATCGGGTGCAGGACGGGTGCTGGCTGTCTCTTCTTCCTCAGCTTCTGCTTTCTTGCTTGTATGTATTTCTACAGTCGCAGGCATCTTAAGTTTCACAAATCTCCCAGAGAGAAAACAGATGGCTTGTGGCTACGGCTGCGTATGCGTTTACAAAAAAAATCTGCAATTATTATTCCTCCAAAAAGGAAAAGCAAAGATATCTCCCAACAGCAGACAGGAACCTGAAAGAGAGAGACGAAACACGCTGCAACACCAAAGCTACGGCTCACGTTTGATCCCTGGCATAACTCTTGCTGTGCACAGGGAAGGAAAAACAATCTGATTAAGCAGGGATTATAGTCTAATGCAATCGTCCACCCTACTCGTGTTGCTCATACATTACGTCCTTTTGTATGATTTAACTATCAGCCGTTTGGATCAGGTGTACAAATCCCCAATCAAATCAGACTACAGTGAAGTATAGCAGATAGCTTTGTTTTCTGTCCGCTTCTTGTGTACTGTATTACACACACAAAAAAAAGGGGGCTTATCAAGATTTTATCACGAATCAATTTGTGAAAATGGAGTACGGTTGCAGGGATGTGTCCCGGTTTTTGCGTTATGACTGTACTGTGTTAGGATTGTACTGTCCACGCACAAGTGATTAGGATTATGCAATGATGGAGGTAACATCGGTCAAATGTAATCAAAAAATCCGTAGAGCGACGCATTATGCTAATGGCCTTCTGAAGCAAGCCAGCCATTGTTCGGGCTCGCGAATGTCACCTGTAAAATGTAGCGTACCACCGCTTCCTATGCAAATGCTCACCGTGTTGTTTGCCTCGGAAATGAGGCTTACGGAATGCACCGTTTTGTAACCCGAATGCACGAACAATCAGATAATTCATTTCCCCATAAACATCCAGGCCAATTGGACTCACAGAATCCATTCACTCGGAAACTTATAAACTCCCTTCCAGGAAGCGCTTTGTCTGTCTGAGCTTCTGTCTTGATAGACGAATCCCTAGGCAAAGAGATGCATTTCAGCCTGCCCTTTGCCGGCCCAAGCTGGTGGAACCATCTTCATCTGATAGTACCAGCACTTCCAAACCCGTACAAGGAAAACAAGCTGCAGACATTTATCTTGGCCCTTTCTGCTGCCCGTTAAGAATGTGCATGACATACTGCGACTGTGGCTTTTTTTTTCCCACTGCAAAATAGCACAGCAGTTGGGTCATTCATATGAATCATGTGCTGTGAATATACTAGAGCCGTTCATTCAGATTCACAGCCTCTCTGGAGTTCTCTTTGCATGGGTTTCCATTCCCCTTGCATTCTTAATGGGTCTAATGAAGTGTGAGAGAAAAGATTTGGGATTTTAACATTAAACGGGAACATTATTGTTATTTGTTTTTTTTCGCTCCCAGCTTGTAGTTTTGCTTTCACGAGCACCCGTCAGTTCATTTGAAGAGATGAATTTCAGCTGGAGGGGGGTCAAGGATATGAGGATTTGTCAACCCTTTGAAAAGCCTCGCTATTCATTTCCTCCCATGAACTCTTTTATGTGCACTCGATCACAAGCAAGTGAAAGCTTTTTTTTTTTTTGCCTTTTCTTTAACCTCCTTTCACAGTCTCCTTCTGCAAGAGCAGCGTCTTGGCAAGCCCATAAAATGGTTTTAAGACTGCTCTGTGAAAGAAGGCTGTATTTCTGTTTCTCTCTTCCTTTTCTCATGGCTCTTAGAAACACTTGTCAGAGTGCTTAGATAAAGACAGGGTTCAAAGGTGATGGCATGCCGATGCGCTTGGTGAGCCCGTCGCCATGGCAGCGGAGTTTTTCATTCAGGCAGTTGCCGGGCAGGCTGGGGTCCTGCCGGGCGCTGGTGGGGAGAAAGTTATTGGCGTACCCTGGGGTAGAGGCCTACGCTGCCTCTGAAAAACACTGACCCATTTTACACAGCCTGGGAGACGGCTGGAGGAACGTCCAGACCCTCGCTGTACGCAGCAGGAGTGCAATACTGCTTGCCAACTTAGAAGCATCAACGTGCACTCAGAGATCCAGATTGTCTCTCTGTTAAGACTCAACGAATGCACTGAATACAATGGAAGAGTTCGCTGGATTGACAGCAACATAGAATTCATTTAACATTTATAGCTTTCAGTTTATATACTCTCGACTATGGGGTATTGATTGAGCCATTTTTATCTTAGAAACTTAAGACTTTTACTTAAATAGGCCTAATAGCTAGTCTAAAGTTAGTTAGCTTGCTAGGGAACTTCTCTGCTGGTTTATACAATATAATACTTAGCTTAAGGTTTGCTAGCTTGCTAGGGAACCTGTACAGATTATAGTATAATATAATTGACCTAAAGATAGCTAGCTTGCTCGGGAACATGTACACAATATACAGTAGTAGTTATTCTAAAGTTAGCTAGCTTACTAGCGAACATATCTCCTGGTTTGTACAATATAAGACTTAGCCTAATGTTAGCTAGCTTCCTAGGGTACGTGTACACGATCGAATAGTTAGCCTGATGTTAGCTTTTTTTGACCTCATGTTTATCTACCACATGTTTTGATATTTTTGTCATCCCTGTTACAGACACAAGTGTTACTATATACTATAGTTTTAATTAGAACTATGTAAAAGTTTTCACATACATGAGCAGTATTTTACTCCCTCTTTTCACTGGGATTGATTAAAAAAAAAAAAAAAAAAAAAATTCTTTTCAATCTTATATTTGTCATTCATATGACCATCCTGAAGAACATCCTAATTTTGTTGGGTGATCACATGTCAATTAAGAACAATTTGACACTGCATGATGTCTCCCCCCCTCCTCAATCAAACCTCATAAATCATCCAAAATAGAACATTCTAGAAGAGAGAGAGAAACTTACTTGTGTTTTAACTGTTGGAATCCTGGTTTAGAGACGATGTAACTTCCTGGAAGTGATGTCACTGGAATGTACCATTATTTCCACAAGGGTTTTTTGGTGAGGGTAACAGGGCTGACATGAAATCAGGGACACAGATAAAATGATTTATATTTTATAAAAAATAATGTATGCAAATGCGAGATATATATATATATATATATATATATATATATTTTTTTTTTTTTTTTTGT
>JANDJT010000060.1:25354856-25364494 GCA_024331685.1 Stegophilus panzeri | reverse complement strand
ATGTGTTCATCTCAGCTTGTGTATGGGGCTGCGTAGCTGCAGAGCGGTCAGAGCACCCATGCTGACCGCTGTACACTGTCAAAAGCGCCTACAATTAGGCACGTGAGCATCAGAACTGGACCATGGAGCAATGAAAGAAGGTGGCCAGTTCTGATGAATCACTTTTGAACTCTTACATGGGGAAGAGACGGCACAAGGATGCACTGTGGGAAGAAGGCGAGCCGGTGGATGCAGTGTGATGCTCTGGGCAATGTTCTGCTGGAAAGCCTTGTGTCCTGGAGTTCATGTGGATGTTACTTTGAGCCGTACCACCTACCTAAACATTGCTGCAGACCGAGTACACCCCTTCATGGTAACGGTATTCCTAATATCAGTGTCCTCTTTCAGCAGGATAACGCTCCCTGACACACTGCAGAAATTGTTCAAGAACGGTTTGAGGAACATGACAAAGAGTTCAAGGTGTTGACTCGGCCTCCAAATTCTCCAGATCTCGATCCGATCGAGCATATCTGTGGGATGTTCTGGACAAACAAGTCCGATCCACGGAGGTCCCACTTCTCAACTTACAGGACTTACAGTGGTATCTCAGTGGTTAAGACGTTGGACTATTGATCATAAGGTCGTAAGTTCAAATCCCAGCACTGCCAAGCTTCCACTGTTGGGCCCTTGATCAAGGCCCTTAACCCTCAACTGCTCAGTTGTATAAATGAGATAAATGTAAGTCACTCTGGCTAAAAGTGTCTGCCAAATGGCTTAAAGGATCTGCTGCTAACGTCTTGGTGCCAGATACCACAGCACACCTTCAGAGGTCTTGTGGAGTCCATGCCTCGACGGCTCAGGGCAGTTTTGGCGGGACAAGGAGAAGGGCGCCCTACACGATATTAGGCAGGTGGTTTTAATGTTCTGGCTGATTGCTGTATATCATATTACCCCGTAGCTATACACAGTACGGTAATTGTGTTCAACTAGTTCATTTCAGCAGTGAATCCTGTGTGCTGTTTTATTATTTTATTTAGTATGTGATTTTGACCTTTTCCCACTGGGTAGTAGGAAAATTCGGACGTAGCCAGGAGGTGAACTGAAAAACTGTTTGAGTTTTCATTATTAGGTTGCGGTTTAGGAGTGTTCAGGGCGACTCTGTTGTGATTTGAGCCGAGGCTGAGCTCCTGTACGTTAAAGAGCAGATTAACGAGAGCGCATGTCTCCCTCTACGCAGTCGCCACCGCCTCTGCTCTTTTTTTTTTTTTTTTGCTCATTTCATTTTTGTTGTACAAATTTCTAAAGCTGTCTATGCAACTTCTGCATCCTTTCTTTTTTACAAAAAAAAAAAAAAAAAAAAAAAAGATAATGAATTAATTAATTGTACATGCATACAAAGCTCTAGCGGTTGCATTCCATAGTTCCCATAGCTCTGGATTATTATATTTATAGTGAGGATGTTACCTATTCTTTTATGGCACGTTCATGATGTAATTTGCTCAAACAAAACAAAAACAAAAAAAAGCTTGCATCTCCTCTGTGAAATTTCTGTACAAAATGTAAGAAAGAATTTTTAAACAAGTAATAAATTATATTTATATGCAACACTGAACTCAGGTCTCACCTTCTCGGATTTGTTATGGAGAAGTGTTTCGTTTTGGGGGGTTTTTTTGTGTTTGTTTTTTTTTTTCTTTCTTCCCCTGATGCAGTGCACAAAGTCTTCACGTCACACCTGAGGGTCCTGATGCTGTCACGTGATGCACGGTGGCTCCAGTCGGATTCTGACCATCTGACACCTGACAGTTGTTAACGCTACAAGGGGTTGTATTTTCCTCTCTCTCCTTTACACACACACACACACACACACCAAACCACTCATCAGCACCCTGTGATATTCAGAGCTCATTTCAAAATGCAGTGCTGCGTTCAGATATGTGCCTAGTTAAAGTAAACATTTCATTAGTCTGCGTAGTTCCAGATCAAGTTTCTCCCTCAGTGATAAAGCAACTGTTCACACATTCTGTGAATATTGGCACTTTTCATTTTCTGAGCTCCGGGCTTTGTGCTGTTATTTTAATATCCATGGACGACATTTGTCTTGCTCACTGCTTGGCCCAAAATAGTGCTTTTAATCTTTCTTGCTATTGCGTATTTTGCGGCACATTTCACAAGCTCTGGCTGTGGTTATTTACTCTGATTATAATTGGCCGTCCTGCTGAGGAGGAAAAAAAAAAAGCAGCCTACAGGGTTTTTTTTTTTTTTTTTTCTTTCAGTAATACGGCACAGTATTTTTGATCATCGGGAGATGTAGTACTTTGATCTGGAGGCTTGTTCGTCGTTTGAAGTTACAGGAAAGAACACGGCATGTAGGACTTTTAAGCCTTTTATTAAAGGGGAATGGGAATGTTAACCTGATACACAGCTGTTAAATCACTCCATTTACATACATACTGACGGAAGAGGAGAAACACACGCACGGATGTGTACTTTTACAGCAAACCTATAACCTACAATACAGCTCGTGCAGTGAGGTATTTGCCATTATAATCACAGTGTGCACGTGCACCCGGTGAGATCCAGGTGCAAGGAAACCTCATCAGTCGTGGTACAAACCAGCCCGGTTCTAAGCCCTCTGCCATGTATAAAGGCCACGCGGTTTCCTGCGCGTCACACAGTGGAACAAGACGCTGTGACGAAGCGGTTATTAGGTGAACATCCCCAGATCTGATCATCATTTGGAAACTGGAGCACTCTGACGGCCACGTGATCATCTCTGCGTCTGCGTCAGGCCTTCCTACAGGAATGGAAGAAAATCCCCTAACTGGACATTTTAAAGAGCGAAACAAACGATCACCTGTCGCCGAGTGTTCTTTCCATCAGTACGCCATTCGAACGTCACGTGACGAACGGACGCGTTAAATAAAAGGCACAAACCAAAAACAGATTCCTTAAGGGAAACACAAGAAAACAGACATTTTACTGATTCAATCCATAATTAACAATACAGTTCAATATCACTATTTACATTCGTATTTTGCGTGACAGTTATGTACAGGTCGAACACACATGGCCAGAAAGGAAAGGTAACAAAAATGCCTACGGTAGGTCTCGTCTGCATCTTGACTTGAATGAATCGCACTCAGAGCACAGGGCTGGGCCGTGTGGTCACCGGTCTTAAAATAAACCGCGTCACAATACGTTTACACTGACCTAGCGCACGTGTGGTCCAGATCTTCATCACACTGACCGACTCCACTGTTACTCACAGCAGGTGAGGTACGCTCTCAGGGGTTTTTTTTTTTTTTTTTTTTTTGTTAAAAAATCCAGCACTCATTTTTTTTAAGCAATTTTTTGCATATAATATATATCCTTGTGTTTCAGTCCTGTCATTTTTCTATCCGTATTTGGGACTGAAGCTAAAATTACTCTGCATGCTTTGGAAGATCATAAACAGTACTTTGACAAAGCCGAGAAATAAATAAATTAAAAAATGACCAAATTTGAGTCCTGATGCACGGGGTGTCCGAAAAGTCAGGAAGCAACGAGAGTAAAACGACACACAGTTTTATATTTATTTATTATTTATAACATGTGCTCCATGTGTTCGCACTTATGGCCTGTATCGTGCTTTTTTTTTTTTTGCTCGACATTTTCCCAGACTTTCCAGACACCCTGTATATATTTCTCTATCTATTCTTTAGAGCCTCGAGGAGCGCAAAAGCCGAGCGTCCGCGTGGGTAAAGCACTGCAGGGTATTGTTTCCGGAATTGATCGTTATAGGGAAGGTAAGGTGTATGTAGTGGAGTGTATTAATGCGAATGTAAATGATGCAGTCCCCTGTTCTGTGCTCAAAATGGCAGAGATAACGTGAAACACAAGGAGATATAGATATATATATATATATATATATAAATATACACATAAAACATGTCTTCGAGTTCTGATATCGGCCGTACACGTGTCGTGAAATGGAAGGACAGGAAGAATATAACAATAGATTGGGGGGGGTTCAACCTTTTTCATTGAGCATATCTTACCTTTCATTGATAATGATAACAGCATTAAATAAAATAAAATAAAATAAAATAAAATAAAAAAGGCAACAGAACCACAGTAGAAAGGCGTGACATTAAATAAAAGGCTGTGGGGGTAGATGTGATGGCCCGAGGCTCTCTCTGGTGTGCACCAGCAAGGGGCGCAACCTGTCCTGTGCTCTGCTGGCTGGGAGCTTTCACAGAAAGCAGAATGGGGCCGCTCGGAGCCTGTCGCGCGGCTTGGAGCAGACTTTCCGAGTCTGTTGGAGCGGTCTGAGCGTCCCTCACAGTTTAATGTCCTGCGACTCGGACATTTTGGCCAGAGTTTTCTTTACCCTTAGGGCGGTGAGGCGGGAGCCTGGGTTGTGTGCCCAGCATTCGCTCATCAGCTTGCCCATCTGCCTCAGGCACTACACACACACACCACACACACACCCCGAATAAACATTTCAATGCTTCACTTTGACAGTTTAATAATTAATCTCTAAGCTTGCACACCTGCTGTTTCATGCACATCTGTATAGTAGAGGTATGCTGGATTAGGACCAAGCCCGCATTTATAAAACATGAATATGAGGCATACATCAATGTAACATCAAATCCACTGATTAAGATTATTTGTGACCGCACAAACGATGATGAACCTGAGCTAAAAATAACAATAAGAATTTCTAAGCCTCCTTGTAATGTTTGTGACTCGTCTGTGGGCTTCATTCAAGCACCGCACATAATACGAGGCTATAATTCACTTAATTATAATTATAATTGAGGATAGCAGAGGACAGGCACGTCGCTTGTATAATAATTACCTCGTCGCTGGTCCAGCGGTTAGCAAAAGAGGGCCGCTGTCTCTTTATACACACCACTTCTCTCATATCCTCATAGGACGGGTCTGTGGGTACCTGGTCATGGTAAGGCAACTGATACTCCTCCACAATTCCTATACAAATCACACAGACGTTTCACACCGAGACAGAAGATCGCGACACTACACCGTAGTGAGTCGTGTATGGTTTATTAAAGCGCGTTCACCTAGGGCTGGACGCTACAGACTAATCGTTTCTACCTAATGATATTTCAGATGATCATTTTGACATTAGTGACGAAATCATCATCGGAATATTTGCAATACGGAGTAATATTCGTTCTGTACAATCGCACATCACCGACCTCCTGACACACATCTCCTGGCGATCTCCCACAGGATCAGGCCGAAGCTGTACATGTCAGCCATGATGTAGGACTGAAAGTGGTTGCGGTTCAGGGTTTCGTCCAGTACCTCTGGGGGCATGTAGCGCTTGGTGCCCACTCGTGTGTTAGGAGGAATGTCCACCTCGTTGGTGTCACTGTGAAAACAGAGGAGACGAGTGTCCGATTGAGGTAACAGGATAAATGCCTTGTCAAACAATATCATAAGGTTAAATGATCTAATTTTTAAACAAACCATCTCTTTTTTTTTTTTTTTTGTAAAATAGCAGAAATGGTCTGTATTTACATACAGATTAAGTTTAAAGTAGAACTTCGAGCTCTTTTTCAAAAGTCTAAAGTCATACCAAACTGCAGTAAGGGAAAGATCTTGCCTTCCTCCATTACATCACAGCTTTGTAAAGTTTTTTTTTTGTTTTTTTTTTTTTAGAAAGTGTCTTAACCAACACAGCTGAAGAACTGGATGTACCTTTTATCTAAAATGATTTTGGCATCTTGCATCCATGATAAAATATTTTCATACCTGTACTATGGTTGTTAAAAAAAAGCAGCTAGGAGGACATTTAGAGTTATGAAAATGACAGAAAAATGACTCATGGAAATTAAAGCTGCGCTCCACTGCACTTTGTTGATTTTTTTTTTTCTTTCATACACATATTTCCTCATGGTGAAGTAATGTGTTTCCTCACTGTCCATCGACTCAGAACCGATTTTCCTTGAAGTCGCGTACCTGATGAACTTGACGGCTAGGCCGAGGTCGGCGATGCAGCATGTGCCGTTCTTCTTCACCAGAATGTTCTTACTCTTGAGGTCACGGTGGGCGATGGCTGGCTTGCCCTGTGTGCCGAAGATCTCGGTGTGCAGGTGGCAGAGCCCTGAGACGGCCGAGTACGCCAGGCGCAGCAGTGCCCGCGTATCCAGCGTGGTGGATTTGAGGTAGTCGTAGAGAGAGCCGCTCTCGTGGTAGTCCGTGATCAGGTACAGCTGCGTCCATGAACCTGTTCCCTTTATATCTGCCGCGATGAAGCCTGAGGAACAGAGGTACGGGATTTCCAACGCTATATCTCCTCATGATCTTCAACGTAGTTATGTAAAGCTCGGGTCTAATTAGAAGCTAATTAGAAACATCCCAACTATGACGAACTACTTTACCTAGTATATTCTCATGCCTCATGAGGACGGTCTGGTAAATCTCGGTCTCTCGGAACCAGCTGGCCTCCTCAGTGGTGAAGAACACCTTGACAGCCACCCTCTCACCTCTCCAGCGGCCCATCCACACCTCCCCGTAGCGTCCCTTTCCGATCTGTTTCACCATCTGGATCTGCTTAGCTATGGTGCGCTGCACCTGCAGAGCCGAGAACAAGCCGAGTCTTACAGCTGAGCGGTGGATTAAACTCAATTAGCAGCTATCATCTTAGGCAACATGGCACCGATTTTACCGCGCTCGAAACTGCAGTAGAATCGTATAATAAAGCATACGATACGATAACCATACAACCCGATATCACGGTCTTTCAAATATACACGTATATATATAAAATGGTGAAACGCTGCAAATGTAATTTCAGCTTTTTCTTTTTTTTTTTTTTTTTTACATTTTCATCTGGAATCTTTTGTGCTGTCATCATCTATATCTGTATATGGACTAATTAGTATATTGATAAAAGCATGTAATAAACAGAATGGACAGAAGCCAACTGACTTCAGGTGCAGTTCTAATCTCTCACCAGCAGGGGGAGTCCCGAGCCACTGCCTGAACTCTGCGACTGCTCGATCAGGTCCTTCAGAGACTCTCCTGGAGGGATGTAGGTCTCATCCTGCTCCAGACCGATAGTATAGCGGGGCCTCAGCTCCTGACGCTTGTACCTAGAGTACACAGCGAACACATGCGCTGTCCTTGAGATTTCATGTCTGCTTTACTTATTACCCGTATTTATCAAGTATTAATGACTGTCCAAACGTATGAGAGTTATGTCCTATGTTTTATTGATTCGATTTTATTCATAAATATTTAAATGTGCTCGGGTTTTTTTTTTTGTTGTTGTTGGATGTTTTAAATGTAAACTTTTTGGTTAAATATGAAATGGACTCGTTTTTATATCCTCTAAAATGGGTGGAAAATAGGCTAGAAATGCTTGATTGATCGATCGATCGCTCTAATTACACTTTAGCACGATCGATCAGTCTTTTATCTAACTTCCAACTGCCTCTGCCTTTAATAAAGCACTTAAACCAGGCATTTAAAAAAAAAAACAACAACAACAGTGTATTGTAAAGGATTTGCATTCAATGGATGTAAACACAATGTCCTTCTTCTTATTATTACTTCTGAGGGGAATTTACCTGAAGTAACAGAACACAATGATGAAGATGAGGATGATGCTGCACACTGCCACAGAGATGAACAGAGCCATCTGGTGGATGCTGTTGTCCACGTAATCTGCGGAGGCGTGAGGGATGGGGTGGAGAAAGAAAAGAAAAGAAAAAAAAAAAAAGAAAAAAAAAAAAGCTTTTTTAGTCACTCTAGACATTCATGCCGACTTCATTATCCTATTCTATTCTTATACGAGAGCTCGGTTTTGTGTGTAGGTGGGTGTACGTGTGTGCTTGTGCAGAACGTGAGCACTGGAAACCGAGTCGTGATCGATCACATCCCCTTCCTGCAGCAGTGTGATCAGGTTTCTACCTGACGACACCAGTGAAGCCCCAAGGTTCTGCTCTCTGGGACTCTAGCCTTACTGCCAAGCTCCTGCCTGTCAGGGGTGCAAGCAGACCCCGTCCACACACACACATAATACACAATACACAAAAATACACGCGCTCTCGACTCATACGCACACATGCACACAATGCAACACACTGACGCACATCTCTGCACCATCATCTCTGCGTGCATGGTGGAGAAGCTCCTTCTACTTCTTCTGCTTCTGCTTCATCGCAGGAAGGAAGCTGTCCTTTCTAACTCGGATTAATTTGTTCCCCGTGTCTCCAGTGTCATCATTACAGAAATAGTGCACCCTTGTTCTCTCATACACACACACACACACACCCTACCCCTCCACACACACAGTCAGAAAGTGAGAGCTGGGATGTCTCGCAGTGTGATAGATGGACAGATAGCTGCTTGGTGCTGAGGTTGGAAACCCAAGCTCTCCCTGGAGCCTGGCTGTCCTTTTCATTACAGAGTGAAAGAACAAGCAAAGACGAACGACTCTGGTTCATCTGCCACCCCTCCCACCGTGCGCTCCACTCGTCATGGCCTAAAACGTGCGGTTTGTAACAGTTTAACCTGTCACGAACCATCAGGCAGGAGCAGGACATCAGCACACGGAGTCACTGAGACACACAGGAACGGGAGCGGGTTTCAACGTCTCGGTTGGAGTGTGTGTGTGTGTGTGTGTGTGTGTGTGTGTGTGTGTGTGTGTGTGTAGTGTAGATATGTCTTGTTACTCTGATATTGTTGTATTGCTCAGTACAATTTCGGATCACATATGTAACGAGAGAAGCCCAGCTTTTGATGAGCTTGACGAGATGTTATCTTAAATGTTGTGCTCCTCTCTTTCCCAAATGGCGCACTTGCGGTCTTGCGGTCCACAATTGCGCGTGCCTCTGAGATCCACAAGGCCGTAGGGTGTCCTATTTCTTATCGTGGGGCTCAAAAGGTGCTTAAGATGTCCTCTATATGCCCTTAACGATCCTTTCGCATTCCCAGCATTGCTCTCTGATGATAATCATTAGCTGATGGATATGGCAGATACAACAACATTAACGCCAGCTATAGAGAATAGGATATATATATTTTTTTATATCCTTAAAATCTTTTTAATCGACCTTATTTTGAAGAAAGACTCTGCTTCTCTGAGTGGAAAATTACAAGCGTTTCTGTATTATAACTACAGTGCGAGTTTGTGACGCGGGTATCATTAACCGGCAATGCTTTGAGAATGATGCGGGATGACGCTAAGCCTACTGTCCCGAATGCTCACTTTTACAGTCTTGCGCCCTCGAGTGTTCACCTGCATCTCAACGACGTCACCAAAGGACTTAGGGTGCCATTTGGGACGGGAGCTTAGAAGGTCTGATTACGACTGTTCCGCTATTTTATGGAGCCTTACTAGGCGTGTTGATCGGAGGCAGGGTTGGGTGAAGGTCTCGGTTGCAGTAGTCCTGGTCAGTACAGCACTCCAGCGCCCTCCTCAAACGAGAGTTCCCCGTATCCTGAAGAGCAAAAAAAAAAGTGATTAGTTTATTTATTTATTGATTTTAAAGAAACGAGATACAATAAACAAAAACAAAAAATCTGGACTAAGCACCAGCTTCCTCACCCTGCACTGAAATTCAGAGCCCACCAATCCCAAACAGCCTGAGGTGAGCGTCGGGGGGCCGCCCTCTTCCTCCTCCACCATGGTGAAGCAGTAG
>JANDJT010000060.1:25349856-25352356 GCA_024331685.1 Stegophilus panzeri | reverse complement strand
CGTGTCCGGGTGTGAGGAGTCACTGCAGGCCACAGGCATACCACCAGACTGCTATTCACACTCGCTTATTGTAGGACATAAATCACACGGCATGGCTGAAACGAAGCCAACATTGATCCACTGCCTCTCAGTAGCGCTCAGACACAGTCGTTTATTTCACCATTACACTGCGCGCAAACACAACTGCCACTACTTCATCCTGGGATACACAGAATACAGAATACACACACGACAAATACCGTCTTCTGATTGAATAACAGCGAAAATAAATAAATAAATAACCGCGAGATGCTTTGGTCTCCCGAAAGTAATGCTCATCCTTGGCAGAAATGTAAGTAAGTGAGAGAGAGACAGAGAGAGAGAGAGAGAGAAAGAAAGAAAGAAAGAAAGAAAAGATTACATAATTACAGAAATTATATAATTAAAACTTCTTATATTTCCTATTGCAAAATTATTCACAACCCTAAGGAAAAATAACAATGAATGCAAACACACTGCCATGTTTGGGGGAAAAAAAAAAATAAAAAAATTAAAATAAGAAAGTTTAACCGTTTCCTTTTTCATTTATAGGTGGGTTTTGAACCGTCCGTTACGTCGTGGGAAAACCGAACGCTTTCATCACAAAAGAGACGGTTCTTGTGATTAACATAAAATATATAAGCAGTATAAAATACTGCTAAAAAAAAAAAATTAAAAATTACAATTTCAAAGCTTCAAAAGCGTGAAGACACCTAAGCGAGAGACGGCGCTTTCCGAGACGTTTTTAGCACAAAACCTGGTTGCCTCTGCAAGGAGGTTATACTGTAAATTGCACAGAAATGTAACAGGTTCAACAGGAAAATGACCCCAAAATCAACTGAAACTGCTGTAGGAACACAAACGTTATTGTTCTGCAATAGCCTGTGGTCTGAAGGGAAGAAAGCAAGTCCACCTGCGCGAATGTACGAATATAAAAGAGCTTGAAAAATTTGACTTCAGATCGTCTTCATGTATCTCCAAACCTGTTGCTAAGCCTTTTGAAAATGATCGCAGCTCCGATATTGTTGAAAATGATTGACGAAGAGTTTGCACTACTGATTATAAGGACGTTTTAGTTAAAAAGATCACACAATACACCGGTTGTTGATTTTCTATATCCATAATGTACCAGTAATTTGATTGGACTCTCGACTGTGCTATGAGTGTCCTGCGTTGCTCACGACGAACAGCGTGTGAGGCTTTCGGCAAACGTACACCCTGATCATCCACCGGGTAAATCAGCCATCGTGGCTCAAACACCTTCATCATGCTTTCGAAACGCTCCCCACTCTAATAGACGGTTGCGGTGCACAGAGCGTGCATTAGGCAGAACAGCTTGTTAGTGTTGAGAGTGGGCGAGTAATTTGTAAATGAGTCAGGCGCTGGCTCCACACCGGCTGGTGTGTATCTTTAAAGAGAACACTCCGTGTGTGTCGTGCTGATACGCGAGGCGGCGTGGCGATACACGGCCAGATGGCGCAGATCTTGACTGTTGCGATCCCGGTGTCTCTCAGGCGGGCGAACGCTGCCACGAAGACTGTACGAGACAGCGTACAATCGGTCTAAAGTACGGTTAGTTGGATTGAAAGTTCTGATAGAAAATGTAAAGAAATTTTATATATATGTATTTTTAAAAAAATAATAAACGAGTGAAACGCAATATAACTCTACATCCTTAGCATGCTGTTTATTCTTTCGTTTTCCTCCATTAAGACCCCACACAGCCCCTTCACGCATCATGTAAACCCACCTCTCTACATTTACTTAGCTTGTGATAGGTGCTTGCTGGTGTTTTCACCGGGAGATGGGGTTAGGTGCTGATCTCTGGACTGGTTCCCTATTCAGAGGCCGGGAAAAGGGAAAAGGGAAGGACCATAGAGAGGGTGTGGTTAGATTTCTAGCCCTACAGGCAGGCCTGCCCGGAACTGAGCCATTAATAACACCCGCACGGTCACGAAGGCCTTTTAAAGACCTTAGAAGATGTAAACACTGCAGGGGCCTCACAAAGGCTTCGGCTACACCGTCTTACTCCAGCACCTTCGACGGAGGAGGGCCCTTCGTTCTCTTTCTCTTAATCACTCACTCACTCACTCACTCGGTCTCATTCCGTCATAAAAATCAATCAAGTGATTCATTTGTGAATTAAATCAGACTGCGTAAAAAAAAAAAAAAATTAAAAAAAAATTGATAAACGCATTCTGGTGTCGGATTTGCAAATTCTTTCGAAATAATATCAAAATATGACCTCGTAGTCTGTGCTCTTATTGAATTATTTCATAATCCTTGGAAATTAATTGAATCATCCTTCATGTTCTTTGAGTTTCTCTTACTGAGAGAAAGAGAGAGAGAAGGGGAGAGAAGGGGAGAGAGAGAGAGAGAGAAGGGGAGAGAAAGGGAGAGAGAGAAGGGGAGAGAGAGAGAGAGAGAGAGAGAGAGAGGGGGAGAGAGAGGGAGGGAGAAGGGGGGAGAGAGGGGGGGGGAG
>JANDJT010000060.1:25328282-25349756 GCA_024331685.1 Stegophilus panzeri | reverse complement strand
AGAGAGCAGGAGAGAGAGAGTGGGAGAGAGAGAGAGAGAGAGAGAGAGAGAGAGAGAGAGCGGGAGAGAGAGAGAGAGAGAGAGAGAGAGAGAGAGAGACAGGTCATGCTCTGTGCATGAACACACAGGCCTGTCCCTCAGGGCTGGAGGAGGATCTGTACCATTAGTCTTGTGGTTAATCGACGTACCAAGGCAACGCCACTTCCACCACAAAACGACTTTGCACACACACTGATGAGCTTTTTAAGTTGCTCTGCGGGTAAAGCGCTTCACTCTGTCTTTGTACGGGTCTTCGTGGGGACTTCAAGCGTGCCTAATGTATCGCTGGACTTACCCAACAAAGTAATAAAAAAAAAAAGACATGTTTGACTGTGAATAAACAAATCGTGTCTATAATATAAAAGATGGTTTCTATTACTTACATTACATTCAGGCTCAGTTCGACCCGAGGTGAAAATGATAAAATGATGTTAAAACGGTGGGTCACATTCCCGCCATCTCTTCCTTACAGATTAGATTAGTGTATTGCCATGAAGCTTAGATTGCTAATAATGGAGATGAATATAAAACAGACTAGAGGTTTTAAAAACGAACGTAAACTAGCTTGCGGAGGTTAATAGGTTAATCCACCGTACGGCCCGAAAGAAAACCGAACAAAAGGGAGAAACCTGAGGTAAAACAAGCCAGGAAGCCAGGATCACAGAAAAGCCACTGATTAGCAGCAGAACACAATGAATAGTGGACAGATTGCACCCAAGGCCAAGGTTTCATATTCAGAGCACCAAAGCACTTTCGATCTGTCCATCAGCTCGTCGAGCTCTCGTAACACACACAACTAAAAAAAAAAAACCTGCTGAGATCAGCGATGACATCCAGGCAAGGTTGGACAGAAACCTGACTCACAGCCGGAACACACAAACTCACAAAAGAAAAACACACACAGACTGATGTGGTACACGCACACAACGCAGCACTACATCAACGAAACATGGGCAAGAATCTTTCTGACAACGTGTGGCGGATCATATCACTGCGTATCTGCTAACGGCGTCGGTTTAACGCTAACGTGCACCGACACTGCACATATTTGAGATTTGAGCTGGGGGAAAAAGGAAGAAAAAAAAAAAAACCCAATGAATATTCTTGCCAAATTGAATAGCACGTGCGAATCGTATCATCTGGAAAACATGAGCCCGGAGGACAGATTTTCCAGGTGGTGAGAGTAAATCTCATTCTTCTGAAGAGTTCTGAGCCGAACGGCTTCACCTCGGATCACGCGTCCATCCATCACCCGTCCCGTCACCCATCCCCCACTCGCTCCCCTTATTCACTTCAAAAGCATTCGCCACGCCGGCAACAAACGGGGGCTAAATCCTGAGATGGCGTGACAAACCGGAGAGCTCTTATCCATCTTCCTTGTCTGCTCCAACCTCGAGCCACTGTCCTGCTCTCTCTACTCACAGCGATGAGGTTTCACGGGTGTGGGCATCTGGGACGATGAAGAGAGCCACTAATCTGTTCCGCATTCACTTACATTTGTCTGACTCAAACGCGTTCGTGGAGAGACGGGATCCCCTAGTGCCCGTGACCAATGGCTGAAGGATTCGTAGGGGTTCACATCAAGGGAGAGTTTCAAAAGGCATGCAAATTAATAAATAAATAAATCTTTTACTAGTCTATCTAGTCCTGTGGGACGCAAAGACTTTGTTCTCGCTGTAGCACATCTGATCCAACTCGAGAAAGACATGCTAATTGTGTGGAGAGCGAAGAGGATGGCCACGCGTGTGCTCGGACACGTCTCGTTCCTGATCACGTTAGCTAGTTGATTTTAAATAACGTGAAGCTACATCAGCTTCGGTACAGCGAACAGTAACACAAAAAGCTGAACACTTTATCCCAACCTGTACGTTAGTTTAGTTTAGCACAGTCTGAAACACTCTGAATGGAGAATTAGAAAAAAATATAAGCTAGCTAATCGGTGAACTACTTTTCAAAGCCGCCACGAGGCGATGGAGTAGAGCCGCTAAAGCAGCACGGAAAACACAAGCCTAGGGGATAACGTTGACGTGGAGTATGAAAAGGTTTCATGGGACTCCAATATATCCGTGTTCTGATGGACATCTTTCACCGATGCTTGTCGTGTCTAAACAAAATCATCCTACTGTAGGCTTGGTCTTTTAACCAGGTGCTTCTTAAACATCCTGTAACCTATATCTCTTTAAACCTAAACGTACATGCATACACATCGTTCTACTTCCCCTTCTCAAACACAGTCCTCAAGTCTACGGACGCTGCCTACAATCGTTCACATCGCTCACTCGTCTGACGACGTACCAGCTCCATGAGTCATGGAATGGAAACACCTAGCATGTGGTTTCGCTTTATTTCTGGCAGTCCGAATAACATTAATCGCACTATTTGCATCTAAAGTAGTCGGCTCGTTCATCTCGGACACCTGTGCCCGTTTAGACCTGTAGTGACTGTGGTGAGACAGAATCCCGGCGCACTTTGCATCTCAGTAAAATAATCCACAGGACACGCTTCCATTTCCCATTCAGAGCGAAACCGGACGAGCAGGAGAGCGTTATCGAGGGGGAGCAGCTGCAGCCGGAGGGGAGGACTTGAAAAGGCCAGGGTCATCGCACCCCCGCCGGTTGTAAGCTCATTTACCTGGAAAAAAAAACCCCCCACCTGTGCCATCTGATTGCACTTCAAAAGCATTTGCAAAAGTCCATCTGATAAAGCGCGGCCTTTCTAATTTGGAACGGAGCTGGATAAAGCAGTGTTCCCTCCTCAAAAGGTCACAAAGGGAGCAGGTGGTTTGGTTTTTTTCGGCGATGCGGACCGATAACTCTTGATCCTTGGATTCCTCAGCACGCCGGATCATTTCCTGCTCTTTATTCGCCTCACAAAACAAAACGGACCTCATGTCGGAAAACATATCGTAGCACATTTTGAACATCTACCGATTGCCAAGGGGTCGAGCTGATAAGGAAACCACGCTGGACGACTACGTGGACAGCCAGGTGAGGCGAATGAAGTTCTCATGGGAAACAAAAACCTTTTATAATCGTTTAATGTAGCTCTAGCAGTAGCAAAATATATTAACGTGCTCATACTAACGACATTGTTTCTATAGTAACAACTCATTCCTCATTCAGGGACTTCCATGCTAATAATGCTCGAGACGGATAATGTTGACATCTCAGTGACATGGTTGGTCTTTCTACAACGAGATGTTTATTTAACTTTAACGGAAGGAGTCTCCAGTGTCAGTGCTTCGTAACAGCCAGCAAGTTTTCTGACACAGAGGACTTTCCAGGTTCTCGGTAACGCGACAGTTTGTTTGTTTTGACACTTTCGACACAATTTAACTAGAGAAAAACAGCTGCTGTAACATAAGCGATGTCTTACATCGTGTCTCGGGAGGTAAAGACATGAGGTGTTCGTTCATAAAATGAATAAAACACTTTGAAGTGTGGCGTCATAGGATGATAATCTACTTCCAGAGGGAAACAGTGACTCGACTGGAACTACTTTACGTCAGCTGGATCAGATCACGCCATCGGGGATTATTGTCCTATAACGGCACACCTTGTCATGTTTTAAACCGGTGGTTCCCAATACCCGATTCAATTCATGAAGCTAACCGAGAAGCGTGAACTGGGTTTAATAGAGTTATAGTAGAGAAAACGCCAAAATAGAGATTTCTTCCTCAGTGAACCGTCCCTACTTAGTTTGGCTGTAGTTACGGAATAATAATACGCTTTGCAGCAGGAATTGATCGGAGATATCCGAGCTAGTGATATTCTACACGCGTGTTCGGCTCCTCACGTGACGGTAAAAATAATCGTCGTCCCGTTATAGCGTACTGGGACAGGAGCATGTGATGAGGCGTGTGATGGCGGGTGATCGGTGACTCCTCCCTGTCCTCCCTCGCATTGTCTTCCACACCATGTTTAGACACAGAAAGGGCTATGCTGGACGCTTCTCCCTCTCTCGCTCTTTCCGTCGACATTTCTCTCTCACGCACAAATACAGTCAGGCACACAATGCCAGAGGGATCCCGGATAAAGCCTCTCGTTTCATGAAGTGCCAGAGTCGGCGTCCACCTGTTCCTCGTCCGTCACGTGCGCGAGTGTGACAGGGAGCGTCGTACGGGAAAGACTGGGTCGCTCTCGCTTGAATAGCACACATGACAAGTTGCCCCCCACCCCCAACCCCACGAACACTTTAGAAGCAAATGTTATTTCCTTCATGGTGTGTTCACGTATACTCCTGTACAAACGTTTATATACTTTAGAGTTTCGCAGTTTATACAATTTCGCCATTTGTTACTGGGTGGTAATTAGGCCCACTTGCTTTTTCTTGGCAGGTTCAACAAACAAATCAAACCGAACAAATGTGCCCAGACCACCTACTCTGTGCGCCTTCGTTCATACGCTACAGGCCACTTGTTGCCCTCTCAGGCACTTAATTATCTGACCGGCGTGTTAATGAGGAAGGAGTTCACCCTCGTTCCTTTTGTCCCTTCCCAAGCTTCGTGGCTTTCAACGTTCTCGTCTAGGCACAGGTGCAGGAGACCCACCGCTGGACACAAAAAAAAAAAAAAAAAAAAAAAAAAACCCATCTGAGCAGCGGATCGGGTTCTGTCTGGGGAAACCCGATCCACATCCTGTCAGGAAGTTGTCCAGCATAGCTGGACCACGGCTGCTGCTTCGCTTCTGTTTGCTTCTTCTATCACTCTCCTTTAGCCCATCTTTTCAACCATTCATTTAGTAGTAACAGACTCGTCAGCTTTATTTAAGTACAAAACAATGCCTGTGGGTTAACACTTCTACTACAGCTGAAAAGAAAAAAGGAAAAAAAAAAAAAAAGCAGCTTTCAGGCTTTTTTCACACGTTACACACACACAAAAAAAAAAAAAAAAAAAAAAAAGGCTCAGCCTGTTGGCAGAACTGCTTTAGCCTTGAAAACATCTGCAAAGTTAAGAAGGAGGGTGACGTGTTTCTCAATAATACCTCCGAAGATAACCGCACATTGTATAAAAGAGGTAACTTATTGAAGGAAGAAGAAAGACTTGTTTCCATGGTGTTGCCACTTTGCACAACAAGTGGCGTAGAAATCAGTAAATATCTCAATCCTGCCTGCGAAGCTGAAACAATTGAAGAAAAAAGAAAAAAAAAAAAAAAAAAAAGACGTGGCACAACACAAACTTCACAGTGAGAGAGAGAAAGAGAGAAAGGAGCTGTCACCGATTTCATACGAGATTTACATCTTACTGATTCCTTCCCTACACCCACATCGATTTGAGAGAATTACAGAAAAGTCGTTTAAATTATACTCGAACTCTAACGCACGATGATTTCTACATCTGAAGCTTTAATGGTGTCGTTATTGTAAGTGGTGGTGAGGTAACAGAATAATAAAGAAATCTTCTGGAAAAAATGATCTGGTTTTTTATTTTTTTATTATTTTTTTTAATTTTAAAGGACTTTCCTGCTGGAAGGACGGTCTCAAATAGATCATCTGGTTCCAGTTTTCTTCAAGTCTTAAGGTTTAGCTTTTTTTCCTCCATGGGTGGCTAGATGCTTTGGAATTGACTTCCACAGAGCATCCACCAAATCACGTCCATTTCCCTGGAGCTCAAATGTACATGCATGGGTGATTTGGTAAATAAATAAATAAATAAATAAATAAAATTATTCTGTGGAGGGGGAAAAAATCACCAGTCCAGGTGTGCGGGGTAAACAAGTTACCCAATAGCATTTTATTTATTATTTGTTGTTGTTTTTCGGTTTTTTTTTTCCCCACTCAATCAACAAACAGAGCAAGTTGCTATTTCCTATTCTAACATTTCCTATTAAGAGGCTTAGACGATATTTCCACAATCAGGGAAGCTGAGCTCGAATTCTAGCACGACACACGTCACGTCACGTCACGTCTTCACATCACCGAGCGAAAATCAAGACGCCAGCTCAAATAAACATGTTTACATGCAACAAGAGAACAATCCAGACTTTTTAAACTTCGTGTTGAGGACGCAATAACGTGACGCTTCACCAGAGGATAGAGATAACGGCTCTGTAATATAAAGTCGCTCGTACACATATTCAGGTACTTGGGTTTTTTTATTATTATTATTATTATTATTATTATTATTATTATTTCACATAAGTCATACTTTTATGCTATGGATTTCAGCTCGAGTGTAAATTGCCACTGGTCAACACACTTATTAAAAAATTTTTTACTCTTAGTGCACGGTGACATTACTTATCATGGGCAACGATATCGCATCACTACATCCTTCAGTTCTAATATATCTATATCCTCTCTCCATCACAGTCACGAACACATGACCACACACACATACTTGCCTCCTTAAACTTCCTTAACCTGTCAGCGGGTCCGGAATGACATTCCTGACACTCGTAACTACGTACCTCTCCTATTAGTTTCACTGGATCTTCTAAAGAATCCATTGTAGTTACATACGTAAGGTGAATAACGGTATATATGCTGGGACTTTAAGAGCGTAAACAGCCTGTGTGATCTCCTCAAGGAGTTCTCAGTAAATTCCCATACTGAAGGACATGGTGAGATAAGAGCAGGCTGAGATGACCTTGCTAGACTCACGCTGCTGAGTCTACGACGTGATAAAACGACGCTTCTCGTGCCCGATGCATTCCCAGTCGCTCTGTGACAAGAGACTCATGGGCGTGTCCGGACATTTACATACATACGTGCGAAGATTGAACACTCGACACGCACGTGGCGCTCTCCGCGTCGTTATTTTCACAACGCGTTCGCGTCGTCTTTGACAGCGATGGCAAACCGTGGATCTCCGCTAATACGATAGGAACTGCACTGATGCCTTATTACGACTCGTCGGTTCAGAGGAAGGGCGAAAATATCGATACGTGTGTTTATAAGCGACGTGGTGGCAAACTAAAATTAACGCTAAAGGCGTCGCTTGCGGACCTTAAACGCAGTCGGTTTGAAAAGCGTAAACTTCTATATATGATAAACTAACAATACATGTAAAATAAATAAATAAATAAACACATACACGAATGAATGAATGAATAAATAAATAAATAAATAAATAAATAAATAAATAAATGCACACGCTATACTCACACGTACAGCATCCTGATATTTACATCCTAGTCTTGTAAAAATACAACAAGCAAATTCCCAGCGTTATAACTTTCTCATTGAGGTTTAAACTAGTTCATAAAATCTATTGTTTATTACACACTATTTATTTTGTGATATTTATGTTTAACATATTTAACTAATAGAGTGTATTATGTAGACCCCAGAAAAAGGAGAAGGAAAAAAAAAAAAAGATGTTGCTTTCAGAAAAATACATTTACAATAAATACAGAATCTTTTATACAACAACAACAACAATAATAATAATAATAATAATAATAATAATAATAATAATAACAGTCATAATTTTATGACCTGGTGTATTGTTAGATCTCAGAGCTTTCTCCTATGGAAAATAGTTGTGAATTAAGAGAACAGATGAGTGCGAGAATGTATGTGTGTGTGTGTGTGTGTGTGTGTGTGTGTGTGTGTGTGTGTGTGTGTGTGTGTTATGAGGGTAGATGCATGCATGTAGGAGAGGTGAGTCAGACCCAGCAATCCAAATAAGACTGAGATCTAGCGTGAGTGATTCATCAAACAGGTCAAGAATGTATCACAGAGCCGTCACTCCATTTGCTAAAGTCATTACCTCGAGCTCTTCACCACAGATGTGGAGCACGAATGTTGGCTGTTTGATCTTTTCACTTATCTTGACTGTTTAGTCAAATTCACTCACATTCATGATTACTGTACTGTAGCGTACGCTGTTAACCGTCGGTGTAGAGCTCATGTGGACGGTCGCTGTTGTGACGCAACAAAGTAAAAAAAATAATAATAATAATAAAAAAAATCAACACAAATTCTGGTCTGCTCGTCTTTTTCCCAAACGTGTTACGTACTTTGCAGATCAGAGCGCCGATATCGAGTTGGAGTCTAGTATTGATACGACATGAAATACCATCGAGGACCGTGTGGTCGGAACGATCTTGACCCCGGGTGATACGTCTTGTCGTCTTAAAAACCAAAGGAATCAAACTCTTAATATTTAACACGCTTTAGACTTTGATCCAGTTAGCGGATGCGATCCTTTATCGAGTACAGCGCAGGGCCACGTCGATAGCGCGAACAGCTGAAAAGTTCGAGCCGTATAAAAACTCTGCCAGCTGCGGGATATTTCTGAGGCTCTTACAAGACGCACGCTGGGCGCCAATTATTTTAGGTGTGTAAAGGGTGCAAGTGTTGGTGTGTGTTCAACTGTGTTTGCGGGACGGAGGAGACAGACGGATTTTTTTATTTTTTTTTTATTTTTTTTTTTTAACAGCTTGACGCCCAACTGTGTGCTTAACAAGTGTCTGACAGCTGATCGGTGTTCAAAGAGTTCACCGAATGCCACACGGGCATGTCAGACGATCCGAGAACACGGGGCTAGTGAATCCGTGCAGTCGATCTTTAATATAATATAATATAATATAATATAATATAATATAATATAATATAATCCGGACGATCTGTATCGCAAACTCAGCGGCTCCAGCAATACGAGCTTCTGTTTGAATGCAAATAAAAAATAAAGAATAAAATAAAATAAAAGCATGGAAGTCATCTGAACGAGAAACTTCGTCTGGAAATTGTAGAAGTCTACAAGATTTAGCGTCAGGCGTCCGCGATCAAGTGTGTACGCTTTTGTGTTGGTTACTCACCATGGGTGAAGTTAGAGCTGAATCCCAGCAGAAGAGGAAGAAGAAGCAGCAGCAGTAGCCGGGCCATCAAAGAGCCTTCAGCAACCTGCTCCGACAACCGGGGCACGAGTGTGTGTGCGCGTCTCCAGCCGAAACTCTGCCCGCCACACATGCCCGCTGCACCACTGTCTCCTCCGCTACTCCACACTGATGGCCTGGCTGGAGAGAAACGAGAAAGACAGAGTGAGAGAGAGAGAGAGAGAGAGAGAGAGAGAGAGAGAGAGGAGGAAGAGGAGGAGGGAGGGTGTTACTGTTACTGAGCTGCTCTGTCTCTCTCACACACACACACACACACACACAAGCAGTGTCGCCCCTGTAGGTTTGGGCCATCCCACTCTGCCCACACACCTCTCGCTGGGGTGCAGACCGAGGGAGGGCTGTGTTCTAAAAAAGGAGGCCAGGGGAGGAGGCCAAGATTCTGACCCTTAAAGACAGAGAGAAAGAGACCGGCTAAGCTCTCATGTATGTGAATGCGACTCCCACTGACAGCTGCTTTTCAGCTTCGAGGACGATGATTAGCTAGGAAAGAGCTCCGTTAATTGCAAAAAAAAAAAAAAAAAAAAGTGTGTGCAGAAATGTTGTGAGCAATACGTTTTGATATAAACGCATATTTGAGTTAGAGGACATCCCAAAAGCCAGGTGAAGACCCGCATGGCACGGGACTCGAGGTTCCTTTTGTTTTTTAGACATTGGGTTAGGTATTTCCTCCTCAGCTATTCACCGCGCTGTCATTTGAGTGACACGTTATTATGGCGCACAAAGCAGCCAGTGAAAACACACGACGTGCATAACAAAAGGCATTCACACGTCAGGTGATTATAAGCTTCACCTCCAGGCCATGTCACGCCCCCTTTCTGCCACCCCCACCTTCCTCCTCCGGCGACGCTAATTCCTCCACTGGAAACTCCCCCCGGATACCGAAGCAAAAGACTTTCTGGGAGTTACAAGTTAAGCCGATTAAGTGCGCTATTACCGAGATTACATCAAGTCAGCCATAGTGGTTATATCCCATAAAGCATAATCGGGCTGACGCTTTCCGCAGCGTGGCCAAAGTGAGGGCGGCAAACGTCGCGCCCGTGCAGCGTGGGTCTATAGAGCACTATAAACAGCCCCGTTTCCTTTTGTCAAAGTCTATAATGTGCCATTAGGTGCTACCAAAAACTCATTCCATTAGGAAAAACGTTATGACGTGCAGGTGAAATTCAACCTGCGATTAACGAGCGTCCAATTTACCGCTACGCTTTATCGCTGGGTTCTCTCCGGAGCTCATGCATCTCCAACTCGAGAGAATCAAGAGCCATTGATGATCTCCATTCAAAGACCTCCACACGGAGATGAATCGCTTGGCTTTATCCCCCTTTCCGGCCTGCTGGGTGCCCTACGGCCCCCTCTTCGCCTGCCATTCTCTCTCTTCTCTGTCCATGGCACTCTGTGGAGCCTCCGGAGGCGGATGACAGAGATGTGTATGTGCGAGAGGGAAATGGAGAGAAAGAAAAAGTCCGATCTGGGCCGTGGGGGGTGAGGGATGCGGAAGTGAATTGAACAGTGCTCATTGGTCTTATTCAGGTACTGCTGCTGTCGCTTCCGATTTTCCCGCCGTGTTCAGAGTGACCTCTTTGGAACACAGCTCACACGGTGAGTCTCAAGCGGGTCGGCATAACAATCACACCGTCACCGTCAGACACGCGCTCGCTCAAACGGGCCGGTGCGAGGTCAGCTTGCCCTGCTGGATCTTCAAAACCAACCGCGTATAGACACGGGCTTCAGGAACATCCATAAACACTCCTCTCTCTCTGCTTGTACTCCCTCATGTTCTTCCCTTTCTCCAAACAGCAAATGGCCCAGTCCCTAAATGGCCATTTTTACAGCCTGCACACTGCTACATTTGGCTGAAGCAGAAGCAAAACTTACAGCAAAAACAATAAGCAAAGTAGAGCAGGGCAATGAAAAGAGAACAGGATCAATGTCCCATCAGCAGTTTTATTACTGAAGGAAATAACCTATCAAACCTGGGCCAAAGAAAATCCTCAGGCCTGTTAAAGTAATATCGCTCGCTATCGCTATCTACTGCATCTGTAGTGTGTGTGCGTGTGTGTGTGTGTGTGTGTGTGTGCGCGTGTGTGTGCGTTACTACAGATGGACAAAAAAAAATAATAATTCAACACATTTCCCTGTAGTGTATAAATTTATTTATTTATTTATTTATTTATTTATTTATTTATTTTAAGTAACTTCTGTCAATAAATGTTTACCTAAAAACACTAATTCGAAGGTTTTCTTGCTCTGTCCAATCTAGGAAACTATGAGGGGTAATGATTAACCACAAATCAATCTCCTCCTGGAAAAGTTATCCCATCAACAAAAGAACGGAATCTGCTCTACAAAATACATTTTGGATGAACGTTTATTGAAACGACAACTGCCCTTAGACTTCCGTTCTAACCGAGTTGAGAGTAAAACAGGGTTCTGTTCTTTTCACATCATTAAGACAGCCAGGAGCATACGCGTTCTCAACTCTGCTCTCGCTCGCGCTCGGAGAAAATCGGCTCGACGAGCACAAAATTCACCGCTCAACCGAAAAGCAAGGAGCGACCCCAGGAAAAACACGCACAGATTCTTAAGTTACAATAGCCATCGAAGGAATGCGTGCTAGCGGTAATGTTCTGCTTCATGCCAGAATTAACCCCTAGGACTGCGAATTTTTCAGTGGGGGGAGATTTTGGGTGGGGATAGGGTATGGTGTGTAAAAAACCACGCGCTTCCTTGAGCCCAACAGCTGCACGAAGCTGGGAAACACAATCAGGATCCCGCCACACGGAGGCCTGACGTCATCGGCGGCTTTCCTCTGGCTCCGTCCCCTGCACTCATCGCTTCTGGCTCTGCTGAAACACCCCTCACAAACACCCTTCACAGCCCTCTCCAGCGCTCAGGGCCCAGACACCGACTCATGATCACATCATCGTCATCAGCCCAGAGGACGGAGAGACTTCGAGGTGAGAAACGAGTCTATAAAACAGGCTAGATAAATAAATATGGTGAGGTAATTACTAAAGGTAATCTGCTAAAGCTCCGCACACACCCTGAGTGCTTTTTCGAAAATAAATCCGCTGTTGAATTAAAGTTTGGAAAATGCCCTTACCTGCAAAAAAGTACCGACCTACGAGTGCTTGTTACTCAACACGCAATGAAAATGAGGGTTTCCACGGTATGCTAACCTAGTCTAAAAATTGTGCTTCTTTTGCAGTGTCAGGCAACGAACCACGCTATTTAAAAAACACACACAAGCCGGTGAAGGAAAACATGTATTACAAAATCTATGTATAATAGCTTGTTTGCCAAAAAGATCAAACCCCCAAATTGTTTTTCCCCCCTAGAACGATGTTTTCAAGAATCAAGTTTTTTCATGAAATCTTACAGTCATGTCACGCATCGTACAGTTGTTATAACGCCGTTGTAGCACGGCGGTGTGCGGCACTGTTTTCTCCAAAAACAGTCGAGTTGTGGTCCTGCAACGCCATGTTCTTGAAGGCTCCAGTAGGAGGGGGTAGTGAAAAAATGGATGAGAACTATTTCATTTAATCAGTACTTTGAAAACGTCAACAGTCCGAACGTTAACTGTGACACCACAGCAACCCTAACGATGAATATGGTTAAAATGTATTTCATAAGGATCAAGGTTCTAATTGCGCGCACCAAATTTATTTAGAATCTGTTTTATAAATTAAAATCATCTTGTGGACCATAAAAGATTTCTGAGAGGGGAAAAGAGCTGGTCTCGGTTATTCCACTAGGAATACATCAATATACTTCTGATTACGTCGCATTAATACAGTACATGCTAAAACCACTTTTTTGTGTGATTTTTTGTTTTTTGTTTTTTTTAAATAATGAATTGTAACAATATTAACAGTGCATTCGGTAAGAATAGTATTAATTGGACATCATTAACCCTTTTCAGCGTAATTGGAATGAAAACGTTTAACATCTAAAAAGAGCTTTTCGGAGAAAAAGCCCTACACACGCCCAGCAGCACAAAGGTTCCTGCGAGAGCTCGGCTCTACTGTTCCGCTTTCAATCTCTCTGCTCTCCAGCAGTGAGCCATCAGAGAGAGAGAGAGAGAGAGAGAGAGAGAGAGAGAGCCTTCATGAATATGCAAAGCCAGCATAATGGGAAGCCGAAGAGCATTCTCCAAGCCATTGAGGCTTTGAAGTAAGAAAAAATAAAAAAAGAATGCCAGGCTCTTGGGGGAAAGGAAGAAAAAAAAAAAAAAAAGGGAAAGAAACTCCAAATGAGGAATAAGAAATTGTCACAGTGAGGATCGGCGTGGAAATAAGGGAAAGACGAGAAAGAAGAGTGCGCAAAAGAAGCATTTCTCTTTCTCTGGAGAAAGAGGTGTTTGTGTGGTTTAATGAGGGAAAAGTGTCAGCTTGCCTTGCCTTGGGAAACGCAGCATAATAAAACAGAGTTCGAAACCCCACACTGAGAATTGCATCATCATTAAAAACGCCAAAAGCAGAATTTCCTATCCCTGTATTTTGTTTTTCCCTTCATTCGAATTGCATCGACGTTAATTTGATCTGATTTTTAACAGGTGAAAATCCCCAATTTTGTAAATCTCCATGCTTTGTCAGAACCACAACGGTAAGGCATCTTCATCCGTCTTAACTGCTTACAAATCAAAAACATCTGAGCTTGAGCGCATGCCAACAAAGTTTTAAAAAAAAAAAAAAAAAAAAAAAAAAAAAAAAAAGTGTCTTCATATTTCACTTCATGACAGTTTCAGTTGCATAAAAAGATTCGCAACTAATAATTATGTGTGTGAGGGATATGTACAGGCCCACACAGTTCCCGTGCAGCCATGCCAACTGAGGCAGGCATAAATGCCATCACATTTGTGACGCTTATAAACATCTCACCTGCAGGCTGCTCAGGTCATTAGCATGCTCGCTCACAGACAGTAAACACTGCTGTTACCAAAGCAAACATGGCTCGAGGCAAACTCCCTGATTAGCAGCGAATAAAGTAGATCGGATTGGTTTTTGGCATGTGTGTGAGAGCTTCCTCAGATCCCTGACACTGAAGGGGAAATAAAGGAAGCACCGGACTGTGGATCTGACTCTGCGGAGGTGATGTGGTCATGCTGAGGCATGAACTGCTGCCAGCTTTAAGAAAGAACTCAGACGGAAGTCGAGGCCGGCCCAAGAAAACAAGCGCTGTCGGAGTGAACCGCATACATACTGCGTCTCGGCGAAAGCCACGGGGCGATGCCTGCAGTTGTAAAAATTTGGAAATCACCTCTAAAGGATAAAGCATAAAAGTTATGACTTGTCTGGCGTGGTGGGCATTTTTACTACATGAAATCTCTTATTTTTTCCCCAAAAAAACTTATTACATTAAACTCTGACCACAGACTGTTTACATGTATGTGAGAAGGATATGGATAGGTCTGAAGGCTAAATGGACGAAACTCCATAAAACTGTTTCCTGTTTAAAATAGTGCATAAAGAGTGTATTCTTTTTCTCTCGTTTTTTTTTTTTTTAATCATAAATGGGGGGGGGGTTAGGATCAAAAATCCAGAAGTGGAGGATTCTGAAGAAGCCTTTAATGGGGTTTCCGGATGTCTGATGAAGGTCTGGAACAGCTCTGAACGGAGAAGCAGCTGTTAGATGTTGGGTTGTCTGGGGTTGGTTCTCGACTCTGGGGAGCTGTAGAGACTCCGGCGTTCCCGCTGAAATCTGACGCGGACTCGACTCTGCATCTCTGGAGCTTGTCATTTTTCAGCTCACCCCACAAATCTAGTCGTACATTCAACCTGCATCATCCATGCTGGAATAAAGTGGAGGTCTTTTCAGTTTGGATGGTTTGGGCAATATAAATAGGTGCTGTTGACATCTAAGTAGATATTGTTGAGAAATGTTGTCGTAGGGCAATGACTAATGGAGCAGTGAATGACTGAATTGAACTGTGATCAAGCTCATCTAAACATCAAGATTAAACCACAAAGGAAAAAGTAGTTTGTGGTTGAGGTTCAGCACTTTAAGGCCATTCAGAGCTTAAGACATCATTCTGACGAACCAGGAAGTAAGTGTACTCAATTACAGAGGAGGACTGAGTGATACAGAAAATCACCCATTCCATTAGGTTTATGAGATTGTGTGGAATATGCCTTCATGCTATCGTGCCCTCTCTGCAGCGACACGGAGGCATCGCCAGTCATACCGAACGCACCATGTAAGAGTCACACACCAAATTAAAATTCCAAGACTGTCACAGAGACTCTAGGCAAGGCCCTTTCTTAGCAACATGCTGCATAGCAATTGCACTGTGTTCCCTTACTTTGTATAAAGTCATCTAATCTATCTGAGGAAATTTTACCCAACAGAATCGCTGAACTGTAGTATAAAGGGGACATAAAATAGATTCAACGAAAGAATCCATTTAACACTATTTACTCTACAGGGTCAAGCTTGACCTAAAGCTGTTTGTTTGTCGCTCCATTAACTGTGAAAGAATGTGCCGAGTCCCAGAGGATGGAAGACAGAGAGGAAGTTATTTCTGAAAAACACCGGATTCCATCCATTTTACAAGTGCAGACTTGGGGCATCACAGCGGAACCTTCAGAGAATCTTCATTTCTCACATAAACCATACCGCCTGTGGCAAGGCTCCAGGCTGTCAGACCTTCCATGCGAAGTAATATACAACTCTGGCACACAGAATGGCCTTTGAGCTGAAGTCGGCATCGTCAACGAAAGCAAGCCGGAGGCCACGATGCCACGTTAATGTGATCATTTTTGACATTCTGTACAATTAAAACACAACCGCGCGGTTATAGGGGTCTTACAGGGAGAGCTAGGAAAAGCTACAGACACTGGACTTGTGTTGTAATCTTGAAGACGTTTCACCACCCATTCCATGTCTACCATCATTCATGGATTCTTCTTTTTCCGTCATGGTTGTGGTATTTCCGGCACCTATCCTGGGAACACTTTGTGGGAAGTGGGAATGCATCCTTAAATGGCGCGTAGTCAATCCACCTACCACAGTGTGTTTTGGGAGGAAACCCAAAGAACCCGAAGTTAACCCATATGGACACGGGGAGAACGTGCAAGACTCCACATAAACAGTAACTCAAGATCAGGATCTACCTGGAGCCGTGAAGTGCAACACTATGCTGACCCCAGTACCATTCAAAAGATACTAAACATTGTAGTTTTAGTAAATTATAGCTTATGCATTAAACAATATTCTATGCATAGCTTGTGCCTTGTGGGTATTATTCCCATGTTCAAAGCTAAATCCACCTGCTGCTCTTGATGATCTGGGGGGCCACTGCAACATTTAATACACTCACACTCACTTATTGCTGTCTGGCCCCTGCCTGGAACAGGAGTGCCTCATCCAGAGAGAGAGAGAGAGAGAGAGAGAGCTGTACTTTTCCATAGCTGTGGCAACATGAGTTAGTAGCCAAGAACAGCACTAGTGTTCCTCCAGACCCCTCCAGCGCCACACTAAGCTTCTCTCGGTTGCTAGACGCTAATGAGAGGAGCACCTTGTTTGTGTCAAGCCTGTCTGCCAAATCACTACAGCTCACTTTCCTCACACTGGAACATGGTGTTGGAATAACTCAAAGGAAAACAGTGGCCCAAATCCATGGTACCACCAAGGCTGAATGCAGTCCGAATAATCATGATGATACGCACCATTTGTCCTTCATTTGGAGATATACACAGGGTCGCTGTGTTCACTCCAAGGAAACTTCTTTACCGAATGTAATTGTGGTGACACACCTTTTCCTTTACTGCCCTTTCTGTTGAAGTTTGGACAGTTGGAGAAGAGGTATTTCCTCGAAGTAAATGGGGCCCAGAATACACAAACCCCATGCTACAGTATGTGAGGACTCATGGTGGTTAAATTAACTGACCTGGCAGAAGGTATTGTCTAAAAGTGCTTACAAGTGATTACAAGCCAAGCATAGAGGTGAGAAGCTGAATGTCCAGATCAGCAGCGGCTCTTGACCGGAGATATTGGTGGGGCAGCGAGACATTACTAACGAGAAAGCCTCAAACAAAATTATCGTCATAGGCTCTCACAATTCCCTTATGCTACAGACCAATAGTATCTACTGAATTTTTAGAGTTTCCTCATAATAGGCAGACACCATACAGTCCAGCATACAGTCTACAGGTCATTTTGAGTGGTTTTAGATGGACCTTAGTTGAAGTGTGTTTGAGGTAATATCATTAACCAGTGTTCACAGGGTTCAGCTCGATTTCCAGCCCAACTACATCCCAAAAACTACATGAAAGACCTGGAACTAGCACAAAAAGTCAGGCATTGGAAAAGGGAGACGGCTTTTTTTGTTGTTTTTTTCCCCCTCAGCCTTTGTTTGGGGGAAACAAGTATTCCGTGCGTATTTCAGATGCACTCTATGCACATTATCCACTCAGTAATCCCCCTTTCTCTCTCCTAATATTTGCCATATCTCTTACAATAGAAATGTTTCTGTACATCTGCACCTATTGCTCTAAGACAATCCTGCCATTAACTGTTCTGTCTGCTGTTTCCCCCCAAAGCAGGGGGCAGTGTGATTCCCCGCCCCAATGGATCACTATTGGCGCTTATTGCATATCTTTTTTTGTTATTATTACTGAGTGCAATGATAACTCTATGGAAGCTAAGTGGGGCAGTGAACATCAAATGGTACATTGGTTTATATTTAAATAATTGGTCACTTATTAATTAATATTAGAGATTTAGTATTCAGTATTTCAATGGAATTAAAAACCTATCGAGTTGTAAATGAGGACTTTATGAAGATTAGCATTATATATCAGATGTCTGATATAAACCCTGCACAAGAACTCAAGAGGAGCTCTCTGGCAGCTCTGAGACGGGAACAATCTTCTGGTCATGCAGTGGAGAAACCGAGCTTGTTGCATGCATGCACGTGCAAGATTTATCTTCAGTTTCTGTTGGTTTGAGGGTCATGAGTCCAAGAAACACGTACACCTATGAGAACATCACATAGAACTCCTGAGAACTTTGTGGTGGAAAAACCTGACTGTGAAAGAAATACATGCAGGGCAAGTACGGGTTTGTGTGGTGTAGAAACTGAATCACAAGACCACCCGGCGAATTATGAAGAAAATAACGAGTCTGACACCTCCACTGTGGCACAGCATTAGTAAGCAGTCACATGGAGCATTAATACTTCTGCTCTTTTACACCCACACTGGAGTGTGTGACAGGGGGAGAGAGAGAGACAGAGAGAATGCTGAATAATGATCTGCTGTGAATATGAAATATCAGAAGTTAGTAGGGGGTTTGGGTAAGAGCTCCTGGTGCTAATAGTGTAGCACTGACCGATGCTTCGCTTTCAGATCACACTAGGCTTTTCACACGGAGGAGCTGAGACACAGACGGGCTCCTGTTTCAGTCGCTTGTAAAACAATATTGCAAAAAGAATCATTACAGCACTTGAGAAATCAACACCCCCCTCACACACACACCCAGACCTGCCTATGACGGCTTGGATGGTGTGCCAAGTGCACACAAGACAAGCAGAGCGCGAAAAGAGGGAGGATTTGCACACTTTATACAAAGCCCCATTTTTGATCCTGTGTAATTAACCAAACGGTTCATAGCCCATAGAAAGGATAAATATTTACACTACTCTGGCAGGGCCAGGTGTGTTCCATTAAAATAAAAAAAAAAAGGGACAGCATTTGGGGGTGTGGGAATCTGGCTATGCCTTAATATGGAAGAAAGAAAAAAAACAAAAAAAAAACAAACAAACCCACAACTGTCTTGCCAAATCCACAGGAGCTTTCTAATGAATGGATTGGGAAGTGTCTACATTGTACTCAAAATGACAGTACTAGTCAAATTTTCTAATTAAAGGTGACAAAAAGCAGCATGGACACCAGGGGTCACTGCTTTGGTCTACCAACCCTTGCTAATCTCCACAAGCTTTCTGACTGCATTAGGCAGGATGTGTGTCCATGTGACTGACACCTGCACTCCAATGGCTGGTTTGTTCCCATATGTTCACACACACACACACACACACACATATATATATATATATATATATATATATATATATATATATAGAGGACACAGAGCTCCAAGAACCCATTTTGTTAAATGACAATGTCCCAGATTTCGATCCATCCCTTACAAACCCATACACAAACAAAAGTGTTTCAGAACAGTCTACACCGTTTTGGGGCTTTACAAACTGCCGTCGTCTTCCAAGTGAACCCGAAAACATGGGGGAGGACAAGGAGGGGCTTACTGTTTAGAGTTTGTTGTGGTCTCGACCCTTTGACACATCTTATAATAACAGGGGCAGGAGGGAGGGAGATCAGCATGGGTGAGTGGCGCTACACTGCAGGCCTGGCGTCACAAGTTCGTGCCCTGGCTTCTGTGTTCACACTGCAAAAACAAAAGGATTACACAGAGACCGCACTAACGAGGTCCCTGCACGACCAGGGGCGCCACCTGTCTCCCCTCGCCAATTAGAAAAGCACAGACAAAAACGGCCTGATCTGCAAAAAATGACCCTCAGACAGGTGAAAGATTCGAAATAAAACTGGAAACTGGGTCAAAAAAAAGAACAAGAATTTAAAAAGACTTTAAGACGTGAGACATTGAGAGGTGTGAAGTTCTGACTGCAGCAGTGTGAGGAAAATACAGCACTGGGCAGTAAGGCTTGATTTTTTTTTTTTTTTTCTTTTCCTGCTCGCAATTTACCGATGAAAAAAAGAAAATCACAATAACCGAATGATTCGGACAAAGCCTCAGACGGGAACACGCTTCATTTCAGGTTTCAGAAGGGCACGGAATGGTGTAATAATAATAATAATAATAATAATACAACCAGCTGTGCAGTCAGGAACTGCTTGCTGGCAGTGGCAATTACAAAAACTCAGCTGGATGGTGGATTTTCAAGTGATTCTGCAGTAATACGGAGTAAAAGAGTAAAAACCGTAACATGGTGCATTTTCTATACAATCCTTTAGAAATCTTTTAGTGTTAAAGAAAACAGTGTTCTTTACCGTTATTTCTTTACCATTCAAATTATTTGTTAGACTTGACACTTTTTTTTTTTTTTTTGGTCTGGACTTTCGGCGAATTTGTGACCGATACCTCATACACGAATTCGCCGAAGCGAAATACATTAAAGGTTGGCAGGTCTGGTAATATAATGCAATCGGAAGTAAACGTCGCAGGACAAGATCGAGTACGGATGATTAAATTGTTATAACGGCACGAGCCTAGAGGTCAGTATAGAGATGAGCAGTGAACAGGAAAGGCTGCTTGGAGGAACAGTGGCGTGTCTGGAAAGAACCGTTCCTCCAGGGTTCGCAGAAGCTGTAATTATATGGGGGGAAAACTGGGGCGGGTTGGTGTGTTTACAATATCACACTTTTTCTAACAAGCGGTAATTGTGTGTATGCAGAGTGCGCGTGCAGGAATGTCCGAACGCGGCCAGGCTACAGGAGGAGAGTTCACACAAGACAAAAGTTTATTCAACTGACAATATGCCTTATGTCAAATTAGCATGGGAAAAACACGGCAACGTTCTGGTGTACTGCTTTCTCTTTTTTTCACTCTCCCAAGCCTTTAGCTAGCTTTCTAACAAATACTAAATCTCACCAATACACGTTAAAAATTTAAATATCTTTTTTTTTTATATATATATATAATAATAAAAAAAATAATAATAAATAAATAAATAAATAGAGAGAGATTATGATTGTATAGTCTTGTTCTGTGTCTGAACACCGAAAGGCCGCTGTGGAGACAACAGGGACATTTGTCTGCATTTTTTCACCTAATCCTCTGTCGTTTTGATTCTAATTTTAATTAATTTTGTCGGTGTGTGAGTGCAAGCATGCATGTGTGTGTGTGTGCGCTTCTGTCAGAACACAAACATAGTGAGGCTACACAATTCCTGTCCCACAGCAGGTGTAGGGATCATCAACCATGCTTGGCTTCCCAAATATAGTCAGGCCCCTGTTTGCCTTCCACACACACACACACACACACACACACACAATTAGTTGCAAATACTCTCTCTTAGATTATTATATGTGTATGATCTATTGATGATGTACTTGTTGTATAAACAGAGCTTGCTCGTTTCATTCAGCCCTTGTAAACACACATAATATAGAAATGACAAAAAATCAATTCGAACTGGAACGTCGGTCCAACGGTCTACAATACGACCACATCGATTTACAAGCCGAGGTCTGGTTTGAATTGAGAGGGAAAATGGTTAAAGTGATACTGGCATGGAATATCAATACACATGACAGCCAATGTACACAGAGAGAGAGAGAGAGAGAGAGAGAGAGAGAGAGAGAGACAGAGAGAGAGAGAGAGACAGACAGAGACAGACAGAGACAGACAGAGAGAGAGAGAGACAGACAGAGAGAGAGAGAGAGAGAGAAAGAGAGCCAGAGACAGACAGACAGACAGACAGACAGAGAGAGAGAGAGAGACAGAGACAGACAGACAGACAGAGACAGAGAGAGAGAGAGAGAGAGAGAGACAGAGAGACAGAGAGAGAGAGAGAGACAGAGAGAGAGAGAGAGAGAGAGAGAGAGAGAGAGAGAGAGAG
>JANDJT010000060.1:25286011-25324010 GCA_024331685.1 Stegophilus panzeri | reverse complement strand
TGTTATCTCAGTGTGGGGTTTTGATTATCGTGTGGGGTTCGGGTGGGGGGTCTATAGAGTTTGGCGGAGGCTCTGCTCTCTCACTTCCTCACATCTGCCTCAAATCACTGCGCACTTTCTACATCATTGAAGTGCAATGGAGTGGAAATAACGGGACCGTGATCATTACAGATGTCACATGGACCCCTTCCATTCTGTAAATCTGCTTCGAGACATTTAATTTACTTTTTAACTGGAGAGTGGAATATTCACTGAACTGTTAACTGGATGAACAATTACAAACAACATACAAGACTGAGCTGTGGTTAAAAAAAATTAAAAAAAACCAAACAACAAAACAAAACAACTACCCAAATAAAATCACGTGATCAGAAAAGGCGTCAGACGTCAGTTGCAAGCGGAACGATGTGACGATATAATGTTGATATCACGATATCCATATACATCACCGCGTATAACACACGTCACGGATATCGTTCGTGTTACTTGCCATCTCTGTTCATTTCTAATCAGCTGCTATCAGTCTAAATCTGTAATTATTTAAACTATTCAATATACGTCAAATCTATTTTATAATGTCAACATCGCCAGTCCCAAGAATACATTTCTTCTCCAAATCAAATTCCAAACTTTGCCATTTGTCACAGGATCTGATATCCGATGTGTTTTCTCAGATATCCGATCCACCGTTTTCTGCTCTTATTGGCCAGATACTGGATATCTGGACGCTAGAAATGAACATTTTGTTCATGATCTATTATCTGTCTTTTTTTTTTTTTTAAATGATAAAATGTTCATTTTTACACATTTGAAAGTTTTGTAATGAATTTTTTTTTGTAGACATTATATAAAAGTATCCACATAATTATTATTATTTTTTTGTTTGTTTATGAACGCAGCACTAGTGTATTGCTGGGAAATGGTCCGCAAACCCGTATACCACGACGCATGTCGTATAGGCGTACTGTAGAAACCGTGAATGGCGGTACGATATCTTCGTCCGATCTCCCACCCCAAGCCGTGCACCGAGACGCATTCCCAGAAAGTCGACCGGATGAAAATTTACAGAGGATTAAAACATGACGGGCGGAAAGCGCGACGGAGAGGCTTCTTTTGTGTCTAATGATGAAAGCCTGTGCAAGTAATTAGCTAAATCGAGAACATCCCGAGTTCGCAGCGTGGCATCTCCTGGTCGTTTAGACAGATCGGTTTCCATTTCTCTTTCAAACCTTCACAAGTCTGAGCACTGATGAGCTTGTCTTACAAAGGGGGGGGAAATGTCAATAAATTAGCAAAGTGCTTCGACTTGCACATCATGTTGACATCAGGCGTCGGAAAACAGCGCGTCAGCAGACCTCGCGTTCGTTCTCTCCAGCTCTCTGTCTGCAGCGCTTTAATGCGATATGCGTCAGGCTGTAATGCGCAGCCTGTAACACGGAGAATGATTAGACTATAAAAGGCTCTGATGATCAGACGATAAAACCCAATTATGTGTGTTTTGCCCTGCTGTTGTGCTGGGTTCTGAAAACACAGGAAGTGGGTTCGAGAGAGTGGCAGATCGGGTGCGATCGATAAGTCTGACTGTCTGTGGGGCGTGATGCTTTCCTCTCCTCTTCCTCTCGTCAAGAGCGTGCTCTATTTTCTTTTCTTTTTTTTTTTTTTGGCTTTGCTAATGTATCTCTATATCCCTGCCGTCTGAAGCTTTCTCTCAGCAGTCAATAAACACTGGAAACGCTATCCATCTCTGAAAGATCTCTCCCTCACTTACTGTAAAACCGGGGGCTCAGCTTCCCACGACACGACGGGAGATAATGAGATGAACGCAAAACGCTAAAAAAAGAACTTATATATATATATATATATTGCTCAGAAATTATTTTTAGTCTGCTTTACAGGGTTAGCTGTCTGCAAAATACATATTCGGTTTGACAAATGATTTCTGCCCACACATTAATCACAGGCGTGTGACACACTCGACGACGGGGTGTTAGCAACCGAATTCACAAACAACAGTCCCGGCAATGAACTGATACACACTTAATCCTACTGGATTGATGAATGGCTTTGAGAACTTCCCTCTGGAAAATACAAGAGAGGGTCTGTTAAATGTGCAGATACTACACACACACACACACACACACACACACACACACACAACCTCATGAGACTACTGACCCATTCTTCAAGACCAGGCTGGATAAATTAGAAGCACCTGATGCGTGACCGTGTCAGTCAGAGGCCCTCTCTTTCACTGCTGTCTTGCTATCACACGGCTGTCATTAAGGAGCTACATGCTCCGAACTGCTCGTCCCCCAACCCCCGTCCACCCAAAAATAAAACCCAGAACAGATGACTAAATTACCATGATCTGATTTCTGGACTTTTCCGAGAGCGTTCACGGTTTACTCCGAAAGGGATAATCGCTCCTACCTTGTCCTAATCATCGGGCTCACTTTAGCGCGTATCTTTTACTGAGAAAGTTGCGTATTACTCAAAGCTAATTAAAGGCGGTCCATTATGTGCCGTCGATCTTTTTTTTTTTTTTTTTTTCTTCTAAAGTTCACAAGACCATAAATGATACACAGATATAACCTCATCCAGAACGACGCAAACTGTAATGACATAATAGTGATGTTTGTATGGTATTATTATAATCTCATGATGAAGAAGGCATTACGAGTCTGTCTGTAACGCTGCTCCAGCGGCCTCGTGCCTCATAAAAGAAAAAAAGAAAAGGACAATAACTCCAGACAGTAAGGTTGTAAATCGCCTGGGCTTCTTATCAGATTACTGGAGAATATCGGCTAGCTCGGCAGACACAATACTCGGCCTGTGTCGTCCAGCGGCGCGTCTAATGCCGTGAAGTTATCTTCTCTCTACTGATCTCCACATAGCCTGGTGCCACACTGTGCCCTTGAGCGTTTTCTAACAGAAAGGTGATACATCATATTTTCTTTATACAGCAAAAAGAGTGGCAGTGTATGCCTTCCCAGGACACCGCATTAATCAGAAGACGAATGCTCGTTAAAGAGGTGACGAAGCAAACAAAAGCCTATGACGCACTGGGGAAGAGATGCCTGATTATACAAGCCTGATAAGTAAGACACACTGGTGTTAAAATCTCCTCGGTGTAACACTTCAGCAGTCAGGCTTAAAAAACACTTTCGCACACTTTCGACATGTCAAATCAAATTGAAGCCAGAGGTTGATGTATTGTATCATCATCATCATATCATAGCTTATGTGGATCATTCGTTTCTCATCATTTCAGGTGTACAGGCTTGGACCAATCATAAATTCATTAGAAAGGGCTAGTGTGCTGCCCAGAAACAGGCATGGTGGCTTAGTGGGCAAGCATGTTTGCCTCGCACCACAGGGTTGAGGGTTTGAATCCCGCCTGTGCCCTGTATGCGTTGAGATGCATGTTCGCCCCGTGAATCGGGGGTTTCTGTTGAGTACTCCGGTTTCCTCCCCCAGTCCAAAGACATGTAGGATGATTGTCCGTTGTGTGGGATTGTCCCCCGCGATGGGTCGGCACCCCGTCCAGGGCGTCCCCCGCCTCGTGCCCCGAGTTCCCTGGGACAGGCTCCAGGCTCCCTGTGACCCTGTGTAGGATATGGAAAACGGACGGATGGGATGGATGGATGGATAATGCTAGTTAAGTGCACTAACATACAACCCCAATTCCAAAAAAGTTGGGACGCTATCGAAGAAAACATATCAAAATGTTTAAACTGCGTAAAATGTACCATTTGAAGAAAAAAATAAAGGTAATTTTGAATTTCAGGGCCGCATTTGTTGAACTGAATTTGTTCTGAAGAGAAAAGACTGAAAAGTCCCAACTTTTTTGAGACGTGTTGCAGCCATCGAATTCAAAATTACCTTATTTTTTTCTTCAAAACGGTACATTTGACTCAGTTTAAACATTTGATATGTTTTCCGTGTTCTATTGTGAACAACATATGGGGTTTATGAGATTTGCAAGTCATTGCATTCTGTTTTTATTTACATTTTACACAGTGTCCCAACTTTTTTGGAATCGGGGTTGTAGTCTAAGGATTCTGTATTATCCTATGTTATCCTTAAAAAGCCAATAAGGAGTCGGGTTCTTCAGGGTTGATAAATCACCTTGCCTGCTTGTCCACCTGTTGGTTTGGGGTTTTTTTTTTTGCAGGTGAAGGAGTGTTGTCATAGCTGAGCTCGTGCTATGATGCGGTTGACGCGATTGCTCTAGGCTGGTGAAACGGATGCGCGGAATCAAAGCTCCACTTACTCCGACTGTATGCGGGCCCAACAGACTGTAATTATGCAATCTGGAAGGATCAGACAGACACGAGAGTGACGAGCCTGTGGAGGCTTTGATTACTGACAGGCAGGGTGCAGCACAAAGGGAGAACACACCATTATTATCACGCAAATCTCTGCCCTTTCTAAAGCCCTAGAGCTCTAAATCCTCAAGAACAGGACACACCGATTCTTCTGGCTGCCGTCGTCTAATGCACTCATGATACTGTACCTGGAAGTCTAAAACATGAAGAAAATATCTTCCAATCATGGGCTTCTGTGAGCTCAGGTATGCGGAAGAGGGTGGACGGCGCTTTGCTCCGAGTGTTTCACCCTGTCCTGTCCTGTGATGCAGTATCCTGAACATCTCTGCTCAAAACTCTACTTGGCTTCGCTTAAAATTCCATGTAACATGTACAACTGTCTAGAAATAGCTAAGACATCAGTAGTCCGAGTGTGCAAGCTTGCTGGCTAAACGTCGTCCCCTAGGGGCCACTAAAACTCTGCAGATGAACTGCGAGAAACCACAGATACTCTGCAAGCAATTAAATCACGACGTGTGACCGAACTCCGAGTCGATGTCAGAATAAATGAAATAATGCTGCATTGTTGCAAGCCTTAAAAAGCTTTCCACACAATTTGCAGTTTTTACACTCACGCACACAGAGTTCCAAGAAGTCTGCTAATTAACAGTCTGATACGCGCAAGGATAAAGGACACATACAGCGTTTTTTTTTTTTTTTTTGCGTATGTTATGTATACACACACGCCATTATCCTTTTGTATTAGGAGATAATAGCTAATAGCCTAGAATGCTATATAAAGTAGCATTTAAAGATCACAGGGGTCTATTAAAGTCTACTGGCTAACAATTGAATTTGTGCAATGCGCCGAGATAAAAGGACGGGTCACTTTTCACACGCAGAGAGCGGTCTGAGCAGCTGTCCGGTCTGTTCTGTGTGGAGCTCTATTCTCGGCGGCGTGCGTGTAGGGAAGCAGCCAGGCCGTGTAAGAGGAGAACGTGGAGAACGGAGAGGAACTCCACAGCTGTTCAGAGTTTGTCCTGCATCTGCAGCAACTGCCATGCTGCCAAATAAAAAGACAAATGTAATCAAAGCGCTGGCCCCCGACACACTCCTGTCTCCACCTTCTTTTTTTTTTTTTTTTTTTTTTTTTTTTAAACTTTGTCGCTCGGTTGTATCTCTATTCGTCTTATCTCTCCGCACACTAATGCACTTACGAATTAGAGCAGCGCACTCCTACGGGCAGGGGCTGTGACTAAACCGCTCTCCTCGCAAATCACGCAACGCTATCAGGCATCGCTCTAAGTGGATACTCGGGAGAGATAACGTACTCTGCAAAACAGCTCGGGACACAAACCCTGATGACTAATCCTGTCCTGTAGACCGCCAAGGAAAAGCCGTGAGGGAAGCGCTGAAAGCTTCTTTTGACGGCCCACCTGAGCGAGGCGAGGCCCTGCTTTGCTTCACAAAAGGAGGTGTGACGAGCTGAGGTCTTACGTGTAACAGGACACCGGCGGATTTCAAACAAAACACTGTGACGAGGGCGCTGCTAGTCGAGCTACTCTGACATCGACCTAAACTGAACTAAGCAAAAGATACACATTCTAACAGATACAGTATATACACGTGAAACTTCCACGGAAAGAATGAATGAATGAATGAATAAATAAATAAATAAATAAAGCCTCCACAGCCTTTGTGTCTTTAAGGACGCTTTGGTGTGTTTTCACATAATGCACATAATGAAACAAATGTGCAGGGCTGAATACATACTAATAAAAGTCTAACATAAAAACTAAAACAAATCTTTACCAAGTGTGCGTAGAAATCATAAAAATCCCCCGAGTTCAAAGAACGACTCGGTTTGAGTCGGTGCTCAATAACATACACAATTATTCTAGAAATATAAATAACTAGTTTAAAACATTGTGCATATTCCATGTGTTCGTTTATTTGTCCGAATATCCCGAGCACACTGTATTTCCAAACCTCTACGGCTCGGTCATTTGTCTCAACTTGATTCGCTTCCTGAAACTTCGGGTTGATTCAGGAGTCGACTCACTTTCTCACCCAAATCGAATCGTCCTAGCGTTTACTCGGACCTTGACAGAGACCTCCTTGCTCGGACGTTCTCAGATTGAAATGTTCTGCTTCACACCTGAACCTGCGTTTCTCGCGTTCTCGCCTTCCTAAACAAACATACACAGGGTGAAAACACATCAGGATTCGATTCAAACAACGGCGTGTGTGAATCCTTAAGTACTTCCGTAGCATTAGGAGATAAACTCGATAAACTCGGTGACTAGTAAAAAAAATATAATTTTTTTTTTTATTTTTTTTTTTTTAAAGTTCATAGGAAGAGTGTAAATGAGTTGTTCTCCTTTCCTCACTCTATTGTCGCCATAGCAACAGAGATGTCATTAAGATTAGAGCTATCGCTCATGACATGTCACTGGAGATTAGAAGAAAAAATAAATCCTTTCAAAAGTTCAACAAAATGGGAAGGGGAAAAAAAAAAATAAAAAAAAGCCAATCTTCTCTTCTCTCGGATTGCCACTCTTACCGGAGATCAGTTGCCATTGGCAACAAAACTGATTTCATAGACACGTAGTTCTCGAAATGAAAACTATTAAAAGTTGCATGCCTAATTAACTGGTTACTTGAATCGAGTCAGTTGAATTTAAATCTTAAATGGTGTAAAAAATAATCCCACCCTGAATCTAGGTGCTGTTTATGTAATATAAAACGTATAAGAGTTACACTTTAACCCCGTGTACCTGGTGCAAGCTCTGTGGGTGAAATGATCGATCGATCGATAGATAGATAGATAGATAGATAGATAGATAGATAGATAGATAGATAGCCGAGTCATTTGTCTCGATCCAAAAGGTCTGTAGAATATATCTTTCTGGGTTTTTTTTACGCTGAATTCGATCCCTGGCTGTAGAAAGTTCAAGAACTCCTGCTTCAAAGCCTGTGCTTTTAGTGGCTATGTTAATAAATTTCCTGAACAGTTGCATGCAGCAGTACCGTAATTATTATTTGACAGATCATTTACTTCCCTCCTACCAAAAGGACCTATTTAATGTTTTTGTGCCGTCTGTAGGAAACGAGCGTAGGTAATTAGCGGACATTAGCGGAGGGAAGTGGTTTTTGGATTATTCTGAAAGATTTTAAAGCTTTTAAGTGTAATTTCATCCACTGTTTTGATTTGGGTGACATGTCAGAAGCAATCATTTTTCTCTTCTTATATTTAGGGCTCTCCAACAATACCCCCCTACCCTTTTAATATTTACCAAAAAAGAAAAAGAAAAGAAAAAAAATTGACTTTTAGCCACCTAATGTCTGTGGAAACAAGCATTTCCTAACATGTTTTAACTCAATATTAGCTCTTCTATTTCTATGTAGATAAAAACAAATGCTTGGCATACTTTACGGTCACACTTTTCTTTCCAACTATGCAATTTTCTGATTTAATATCGAATTGAAGAGTGTGAACAGAATGAAAATGACATATGCGTAGTAAATGATTGGCACTAGGCTTCTATTTGAGCCACTCTACTTTATGGCTGAATCTTAAATGGCCTTTTACTGGGGCATAAAATGCACCACACTGTAGTGTTATACCCTATGTAATGTACCGTCCAGGGCAGATGTTGTGTACCTGATCATCTCGCCCTACTACCACCTTAACTTTTATTTCAGGAAAGCAATGCAACATCCCTACCCTCCACTTGCACGGAGCGGTTTTAATCCATCAGTGAGTGTAATGACGTTGCAGGTTGTGAACCTGCAGGGGTGGGTGTGAACGCCCAGAGCACTGTGCACACTCCCACAGAGAGTCTGTCTATGAGAGTGTGTGTGTGTGTGTGTGTGTAACTCACTCTTCACCCACAGTATGTTCCATCTCTCTCTCTCGCACTCGCCCTCTCTCCCCCTCCCACATTCCGACTGCACGAACACACGACCCATCTCATAAACACGGTTAGCAGGCGCTTCTCGGCAGCTCATGTTACCACCTGACGGCGGGATTAAGCACGCCACTCCGCTCTCCCTTGGCACCCTTTTAAGGCTAGTGAACACTGCAAGGGCGCTTTAACGCGACGCCATTCCAAGCTCCCTTAATTATCTCCGAATCTAAAATGCCAACACGCCACGTATAGTGTTCAGCTGCATAAAATACTGTCATGCATAATATCTGAAGCCCTGTGGTGAGAGGGTTGGTGTTTCTCCTCGCACTAGCTGTCGATTGCGACATCGCAACCAAATCCAGCTCGGCTAACACGCGGAGATTAGCCATGCTTATTGTGTGTCTTGTAGTATGAGGAAAGGCCGTGTAATTGTTTTAATACTGTGACATAGCAGCTTATTGTGCGCGCTCTTGTCTCAGGTGGACAGGCAGAAACATTAGCTGCCTGCAGCGGAGGTAAGACAGAGTCTCGAGCAGGCAGACACGTCAGCTCAGAAGAGAATCCCAGGTAAATCTCTCCTTTCAACACGCTGCTGATTTAACAAGAGAGAGGTGTCGCTCCTGGCAGGTAGCTGAAGAGCGCTCGGTGCTTCGCGCCATGCTGACGAGCAAGGCAAACGGGAACTATGCCAGACAGACAGACTCAGCTTGTACCACCCCAGCGAGAGTCTCATGAGCAGACATGAAGTAGCGCACACGATGTTTTGACTTTATCGGACCACTGTCCTCTAAAACCGAGCTGCAGCAACACAATGTGGGTGAGTTTAATTCGTGAGCTCCAGCTCCTCCATGTTAATACACATTAACAGCAGAGACAATGGCCCTGGAGGGTCCTCTTCCCACTGTGCCAAACATTAACAACTCTCACATTAAGACAATATCTATTTGGAGTACGGCAAAGTGGACTGGAAGTGCTTTTTAATGTTCGGTAAACGTTTGATAAACCAGATGTGTGCAGCGGACAAGTGTTTGTGTCATACAGCGTGACTGTCTCTGCTGATGAGATCTGGTTACCGGCGCGAGAGATTAAAGCAAGCGAATTAAATAAATGACTCGACGGCTGAACTTTTAGCGCGGCTGTAATACGAATCAAAGGTGCTGCGTTCAAAGCTAGGTCACGGTTCTAACAAACTGCCTGTCTCCGAGCTTCTCTTTCAGCAGATGGCATCTGTCAAGAGGGAAGGACAAAAGGGGAGTTTGGCCAAAGCTGGGGCACACAGACAACTTAAAATATAAAAATAGAGGATGAGTGATGGTGTCTGGTCAGCTGGTGTAACCCTAAAAAGGACATTATTAAAAAGAAAGAAAGAAAGACAGATAGAAAGAAAGACAGAAAGAAAGACAAAGACAAACAGAAAGAAAGACAGAGAGAGAGAGACAGAAAGACAAAGACAGAAAGAAATAAAGATAGATAGACAGAAAGAAAGACAGACAGAAAGAAAAAGATAGATAGACAGAAAGAAAGACAGACAGAAAGAAAAAGATAGATAGACAGAAAGAAACACAGACAGAAAGAAAAAGATAGATAGACAGAAAGAAAGACAGACAGACAGACAGAGAGACAAAGACAGAAAGAAAGACAGTCAGACAGAAAGACAGACAGACAAAGACAGAAATACAGAAAGAAAGACAGACAGACAGAAAGACAGAAATACAGAAAGAAAGACAGTCAGAAAGAAAGACAGACAGACAGAAAGAAAGACAAAGAGAGAGAGAGACAGAAAGACAAAGACAGAAAGAAAGACAGAAATACAGAAAGAAAGACAGACAGAAAGAAAGACAGTCAGAAAGAAAGACAAAGACAGAAAGAAAGACAGAAATACAGAAAGAAAGACAGACAGTCAGAAAGAAAGACAGAAATACAGAAAGAAAGACAGTCAGACAGAAAGAAAGACAAAGAGAGAGAGAGACAGAAAAACAAAGACAGAAAGAAAGTAAAAAAAATAAAATAAAATCACCGGAGTGACTGATTCACTCTCTTTTCTTTCAAGCTAGTGCTGAGAGAGGAGCCGACCTTTTCGGAGGCGCGTGCACACACACACACACACCCACACACACACACACACACACACACTCTCTCTCTCTTCCTATAGACAGAGTTGGAATCTATGGACGCGGCATCCCGCTAGGCGTGTGCAAAAATAATTAAGGGGGGCATGACTCCCTCTCAGACCCTCTCCCTGGGTGAAGCCCAGGTCACAGACGGTTCCACAACACTAATTAAAGACCTTCTCACCTAACACAACTTTGAGAGGGAGAACAACAAGGCCACTGTCTTTCACGTCTCTGTCCAACGTCTCATGGTTCGTATGCGTTCGGAATGTGGAGGGGGAATTTTTTTTTCTTGCCCTCAAAGACATAAAGCATGGCGTATTCTGGCCGTGTCCCACCCTGCTAAAAAGACCGCGACTGAAGTGAACCACAGCACAAGTAGAGGTGAACAAAACAACATTCGAACCAGCCTAACGTTATCTCTCTGCCAGAACCTTCCAGATTTTTGGGCACGGTTTCACCCACTGCCAACTGTCTGCGCTTCTCTTAAAAAGAGAGAGAGAGAGAATGATGATGTCATCATGTTCCCACCCTGGGAGCTGAGGCCTCGTGTGACTAAGTGAGAACAGAATAACAGTCAGAGACAATATGTGCATTCTGACAGCAACCCAACAGGCAAAGGAGCGAAACACACAAGGGGTATATGGGTACGCACAAAGCCCATGCAGGTAGACAAGTGAAGCCAGACAATCCAAATGCATTGTGTTTCTCTCCTAGATCCAAGACAAACATAACAGAAAGTGCTGATGTTTGCAAACTGCGGATATCTGAAAGAACGTCGCCGCTGGACGTGTGGACAGAGTGCGAGCCACGCTGCGGTGTGGGCGTGTTCCTTTCTCACGTTCTCCGCATGTCTAGAGCTCCTCCAGGCTTTACACTTGAAATGAAGCAACAGAAAACCACTGATGTCATGGAAGGAGAGTTCAGGCTACCGGTGCACAAAATCAACACTGCCCAATTAAGGTGGGGCGAGTTGTATTTACAGAAAGGAGGTTTATTTGGAGTAGGCTCGGTCTGCTTTGATAAAAGCTGCTGCAGCTCTAGAGCGACTCTGTGTTGTGCTAGAGCACGTTTGCGTCGTCTCCTCTTTATTTCGGAATTGCGGAAAACGTTTACCGTACGGCGAAGTCTCATCCGTCAAAGTCGACTTCTCTCCAGTCCGTGTAGTGTTCAAGTCAAATCCACTCTATTCCCTTTCCATATCCCAGTCTTTAAATGTGTTCCTAGCGCGAAGGTCACTGCCTTCACGTATTAGCTTACTACAAACACAGATAAGGCACCTGATTAACTTCAGTGCAAGAATGACTTCTGTAACGGAGAATGTTCTACACAATAACAGCAGACTTGCCTTCAGAGGAAAAGTGCAAGGATTGCATCTTAAGCCCTGATCTCTTGGGTCCTATCCAGAGTGAGAGAAAGTGAGAGAGAGAGAGAGAGAGAGGACTCAAAGCTCTGGAGGGAATTCCTGATGGAGCGTCATGCTCATTGCCCCACTGTGTTCAGCTCCATGAGGGCCAGAAGAGCAGCTGAGGATCTCCATGCTGAAGCATTGACCAACAACACAGCAACGACCTGGTCGTGTATAGCTGGGTCAGGCTGTATGACGTACGCTTCCATTCCACTGAAAGGAACGACGGCTTTGCTAATCAGCTAATGACTCTAGATGAATCACGATAATGACTCAGAAATACTTCCTGGCTCGGCTATCGTACCCGTTCGACCGTTCGCTCGGTTATCACGGCCTTCTTGTATTGCTTTATTTAATTTTTTATTCCATTTTCCACAGCTAATTAGCAGCGCTGAAAAAATAAAAAAAAATAAAAAAGGGTAAGATTTAAGACGTGTGCAGGAGGGAAACAGAAACTTCGCTTTATGACCAATCTGGCACCCAAATCCGCTGCCTCTGGCCCGTACTTTCCTACTCAGGCGCCCCTGCCGTTCTCTCCCTGGACCATTTTTCATTTATACACTATGACACAATGTTCAGGCTCCAGGGAGAATCTGAACCTGATTCGATGCCCTTTCCCTGAACGTTTGGAAACGCATGTAGGGAAGAGTGTTTCAGACCTGGGAAAATCTTCTGATTAACACTAAGTGCAGGGGTGGAAAGGAAAGAACTACACGTACTCTCGTTAAAGTACTCGAGTACATGGTTCATGTATAGGTCACTTTTTTGAGAATAGTACTTTTACTTGAGTTTAAATAATTATATATATATATATATATATAAAATAATTCAACACTAACTGGGTGAGCTAGATTAGCTAGCGAAATCTTTTGATGTTTTACAGTATGAAACCTACACTTAAGATGTCGCTTCAATAGCTGGTAACGATTACCTGTTGTATTAATATATAGGTAACGCTCAGGATTGTGTGTAAGGGGCATCTTTGTTAGATAGCTAACTATGTAGTAATAGTTGACAAGCTAGCTAGCTAACAAACCTAGGCAAACGTTACCGTTCTTTATATTCTTTTGATAATCGAGATGGAGTTCACTTCGCATAGCTCAGCTGCTTAGTTCAGGCAATCGATTAAAAAAAAAAAAAAAAAAAATGAACGTTTTCGGATTCGTTCGATTGTAAAGTAATTACTCGTGTAGACTCTTACTTGAGCGGTTTTCTCGATCGCTACTTTGCTGAATTCAAGTCGGCGTGTTTTGAACTCTTACCACCACTAAGTGTTCCCAATCCAGAGCTTGTGAAGTCGAGTTGTTGGGTTTTTTTTTTTTTTTCGTGGAACTGCTCATCAGACAGAGAGAGGTTCAAAGACTGCCCAAAAATCCTCTCTGATGACCCCTTGGGTCGAATGGTAATATTTAAGATGGGTGAAGGTTAACGGCACGGTCTGTAAAACAAAACACATGGCAGCTTCCCCATGCCAAGACACGAGACTCTTCAGGACAGCCAGGGACAGCTGTTCTGCCATTTTAACTCCGTGAGGTTGGGGAAAGCATCTCATGATAATCGGTCATTCTGTCCACAGTCCAAGAGATGAGGGAGCAAGTGAATGAAATGAAATATGAAAGACCCCATAAATGACCATTATGAGCGGTTGGACGAGATAATACCAAGCGTATAGATGAGATAATGTAATACAGGAGCATCAACCTCTACTGATGGTTGCATGCTGCAGGTAGGAATGTTGATAATCTTGCAGGTATACACACACAGGTGAACTGGAGTCCAAAGGCTTTGCTTTCTGCACAGAATTAGTGGGAGTACGTCAGGGTCATCTCACTATGTCAGATGAGAAATGTCCACCTCCATGGACCCACACAGCGCTCCTTCACCAAACTGTGTGCTGCCTCACAAGCTGGCCTGCCTAATAACTCACGGAGAGGTCAAAGAGCTAAAGTAGAGGCCGTTCAGGGGTGGTTCCTGGTGGCAGGCAAACAGCCCGACTCTGACCTACAGCAGTGGCCCCGGCTAAGAGCCAACCTTCATGTAGAGGGGAAAAAAAAGCTCTCTGTTCTTCTCCCTTCCAAAACCACCCAAGCAAACATCATGGCACTAAAACACCAGTACCATTAATTTTACCTCAAACTTCAGTCCAGAATAACACTAGTGCTAAAATGAGGGTGATTCCTCCCTAAACCCTACATGGCTGACTACCACGACTGATGAATTACCGCTTTTTTGCCAAACGCAGCAAATTTCTGAAGCCAACACGCATCAGGAACTAAGCAAAGTAAAGGGCGCAGAGTTCCTCAATGTGCCTAATATTACTGTTGTTGTTATTGCTCCCAAAAGGCTGGAGTCAGAGCAGCACAGCTGCGTTTGGACCTTGGGGTGAGGTGCACATGGGGCACAGGGGGATTTTCCATGCAGTAAGTTGTCCAGGTATGTGTAATTAAATCTCGAGTCTTGTTTTGAAAACGCTGGGATTTCCACTCATTCGCACTTTCAGTCAGACTTCTGTGTGCGGTTTCGGCCGTCAGGAACGAACGCAGGCTTCAGAAACCATTTTGCCATAACGCACACGTATAGGATTTTACCCTCGATCGTGACTGTACGAGTCAGAGAACTAATACTGCTGGTTAAGCACAGAAACTCTGGAACAAAAGCAGGACGTAGCCGGTTCATCTTCCAATTTCCTGACAAACTCCAATGCTTAGCAGCAAATCTCTTTGTTTAATTATGTGCTACCTTTATGAAATATACACAGAAGACCACTGTCCTGCTGTGCTCAGCCTGTGCAGTGCAGGTGGAAGGCAGGAAAAACAGCTGCTCACACAACGCTCCAAACCCAATTCGAAATAAACGCAAAAGGAGAAAGGGAAATTTCCTCTCGCTCGTAGCAACAGCATGTTATACACTCAAACACGATTCAAGGCTTTTTGCCCAGAATTCGGAGCTCTGTGACTGCTGAGCGATTTGTTTTACTAGTGAAAGCGGAACTGCGGCTGTCAGGAGAGCTTGGGGACGATTTTGCTTGGAGAGAGCGGTCGTCTAAACCGTACCGCAACTCTCTCAACCCGCGCACTCGCACAGCTCATTTACATCCATCCTTACACTCACTCTGCCAACTCATACACAAGGCTAGAAGCATGCATTAGCTTAAGCAGAACTGATGGCACGTGCACAAAACCAACACGAAGCATTCACACGTGAGGTTCGAGGAATAAATAGCGCATAGGTGATACGTTACGGCTGTACTGTCCAAACGTTGGCGGGGGGAGGGAATCCGCATTTTTAGCGGTTGTTTATTAAACGTTGACCTCAGTTTAATTACTGCGTCACTAGAGGAAAGGGTTCATTAATAACCTGTCACACAGAATGCACAGTATCACATGTTCCACCTGCTCTGAAGACTCTCTACATAGCGGGCCATTCTCTATTCATATCTATGTAATCCACTCCGGGACGATTCAGCCAATATACTTAATATTCCGGTCCCTGTAAACAGATACGTCAGTGAAACGTTATCACAATAGACACTTGAACAAAAAATGTGATATCGCGACAGAATTGTTCAGAAGAGAGAGAAATCGACGGACGAGGTAAGAAAAGAGCCGTGCGTCTCTGTGTTTGTGCCTGGGACTGAACTTTCTCTTCCAGGAAAATGATTTGGAATTATAGCGCTGTTATCCCCTGTTATTGTTAGAAATATCTCTGGAGCTTAAAGCTCCCCTCTCTCCTACTGAGAGAAGTAAGGAACTAAAAAACAAAGGCCTTAAATAGACATGCTGAGAAGACAAAATAGCAATGCCAAAAAAAAAAAAAAGAAAAGAAAAAGAAAGAAAAGAGAGCGTCTCTCACTTCGAGTGAGTGTGAGAAAATGAAAAACAACAGCCAGCGGTGATCACATGCCATAAAATCTGGAGCTGAGTGATAAGAGGGGTACGTAGACTGTGTTCCGTATTGCAGCTGACTTGGAACAGGTCACTTAAAAAGCAAAGGCGCTGGAAGAGAACAGAACCAGTAAAATATCCCAGCATATCTCCCAGTATGCTACGATGCTTCTGCTGCAGCAGCGAGCCAGTAACGCTTTCGGTTTGGGAATCCGATCTCACACGGAGTTCACAGGAATTCCGACGAGCAAGAGCGACGTCACGAGTACGGCTTGTAGACGTTACCCGCGCTCGTCGTCCTAACGTTAACCTTATGCGTTGGCTAGTGTGAATCCTTACAACTTTGTGATCTTGAGATTGTGTTGAATTTGGATGCTAGTGATGTGAATCCAGCTGGAGCCCAGTGAGCCTCAGGGTCAAGAAGTCTTCTGGATCTCTGCACTTTGCGAACGTACTTGCGTGAGGAATGAAAAATAAATCGATCTATAATAATCACACCTGTCAACCACTGCAACCCAGACACCTCCAACACACACACACACACACACGTCACTTCCACCAGCACCACTTTCCATGAAGACTGGTGACGGAAGAGGAGTCCGTTTTTATTCGGCTTTAAGGCTTGAACCCGTGCAGCTCGTTTCTTAGCCTGGTCTTCACCTGCGGTGCAGCTGCACCAGGACACAGTGCTGCCAAGATCTACAAATTAAAACAGTAAAGGACACCTCGGACAAGCGATACCAAAGAGTGTCCGTCGATGCCAAATGAAACCCCTAATCAATGAAAGGAGAGAAAAATCAACTTGTAACTCCTGGATGCTCCGCTCACAAGGTTTGGTTTGTTTTGGCCGAACCTCTAATCCAGGCGATATGTGCTAAAACCTGCCATTCACTGCAGCGGTGCTCAGCCTCTGCACAAACTCCCAAGTGTCTATCTGCTATTAATACTGAGGTTGATTGAAGGAGAACCTGCCCAGCTGCCCATTTTCCATCAGGGACTCCCAAAATAGCATTCAGCCAGAGCTGAACAGGACTCATTGTTGGAGAAGTCTTAAAAAAAAAAAAAAAAATGCTGCTAACCCGAAGCTGAACACAAGCACCTCACCTGAGGGGTTTAAATTCATCCTGTCATGTTTTATCTATTGTTGTTCTATACACCTTATCAGATATGAACTAAATACTGTCAGATGCCGATATTAATTGGGTTCAGAAAGTACTCAGACCCCTTCATTTTATAATTTAATAATTCATTTAATAAATGTTTGCTTTGCACCTCCGGGGTTGGAGGTTTGAATCCTGCCTCTGCCCTGTGTGTGTGGAGTTTGCAGGGGTTTTCCTCCAGGTATTCTGGTTTCCTCCACCGGTTCAAAGGCATGCATTGTAGGCTGATGGTCAATCTTAAACTGTCCGTAGTGTGTGAAATTGTGCCCTTCTGATGGACTGGCACCTCGTCCAGGGTGTCCCTCGTGCCCCTGGGACAGGCTCTAGGCTCCGCCACGACACAGCGTAGGATAAGCAGTTACAGAAAATGGATGGATGGATGTTTTTTGTTCAATCTTCTTTTTATTGCTGGTCTGATGAGACTTGAAATTGAACCTTTTGTGCTGAACTTCAACTACATCTGTACAATATCTCTTGAAAACCAGTTATTGTTGTCTGGCTACGGTGAAGCATGACGGTGGCAGCATCATGCTATGGAGGTGCTATTCAGCAGCAGGAACAAGATGACTAATAAAAAGGTGGTTCTTTTAGAACGCAACGTTTACGAGAAATATAACCGGTTTATTTGCAGATATAATTTTTCAGGAATCCCTGCAAGCCATTTGAGCTCAATCGGGGAGTTTAGTATTTAGAAGCTCCTGATGAACTTCACCCGTGTGATCTCATCTGCATTAATTCAAAACTTGTAAGTCATCTGAGTCCATGCAAAGTTCCTGTGTCAATGTGGAGATGGCGTAGGTACGGCCATGAATGCCTCTTTTTGTGTGTCGAAAAACACACAGCACATGTGAAACACATTTGAAATCCCATCAGCAAAACCAGGGCTGGAACAGACGGATGGAGTGAGTGCGAAAGAATCAGGACTCATCTGTTTTTCCTTTTTAACCCCCCACCCCCATCCCCTTCCACTCAGAATGGCACTCACTGTCAGAAGCGTTTAAAGGAAGTGTGCAGGCTTGTGTTACAAACGCATCCAGAATTTCAGCTTGGAAAGGAGAACAAAGGCGGCCGAAAAAAAAGTCTCGTCCGATCCTCTGAAGATACGCAAAAAAAAAAAAAAAAAAAAAAAAGATACGCCATACTCGTGTGACTGAGAGGTGTTTTTAACGGGACTGCAAACTAATCCGGCTCATGCTGGAACGGAGAGTGTGAGCCTTGGATTTTGGGCAGATCTGCTCGTTTGACAGCTTCTGTAAACACACCCCGCATCTGGGTCTCTCTAAGCGTCCCCTATTATCACCCATCATTCTGTTCTATATAAACAGATGGATTCGTTTGAACCTCCTGACACTCGGCCACGCTCAGTAGTCCTGTCGCTACACACCTGCAGTGGCTTTCGCAGCCAGAACGGTTAGAAAATTGTTATTTGTCCATCTATTGGATGTAGAGGATAATAAATACCTGCCCAGGGAACTCTGAAAATGAAAGCAAACACACCCTGCTCTTTCCCTAAAATTCATTTGCAGGTGGTGAGTTACCAGGCTACCCTTAAGGAAACAACCAGTTGTGTCTCGCACACGTAAACGTCCCACGATAACTAAATTCTAACCCGTCCCATTCATGCGTCTAACACGGATCATGCAGTGGCAAGCTTGTTGCTTCACAGCTCAGGAATGCTAATTAAATCTGCAACATGGTCAGGAGTCGCATATTAAAAGCGCAGTCTCGATACCACCTCAATAAGCCCTGTAGTGTTTTTCCTCTCACTTCACAATACTCACCGTATTGCTCTCTCTTTGCTTTACTGAAACCCGCTGAGCTTTCACAGAGTTATCTAAATTGGAACAAGTGAGAGGATTTCCCCCTCTATTATAGCACTCTTTCCGCAGTATCATGAGTGATCCCCAGCCCGGTCTGGCACAGAAACCTTGTTTAACTTTGCTTGTCTTTCTATGAAAGGTCTGATATAACCCAGGCCAACAGTTTGTCTCGGTGTGGAGACGTATCTGAGAGGCTGACGGCAAAAGCATGGAGCTTCATGCTTCATCCTCCCAACGTGGCAGAAATAAAACACAAAATAATTAAATACATTTCAAGCAGCCCCTTGATTAGTCCAGATTTTTATTCTCTGCCCTGCTGATCAAGGTGTTCTTGGGTATAATGTGGGCAGAATAATTAATAATAAAAGCCTTCTGGGGTGAAAAGAGAAAAACACAAAACATTACATACCTGCACTATATGTACTGCAGACGCGACATTACAAATACAACTTGCTCACTGTTGGAAATTTGTCTCTCTTCTATTATTAGCTTTAAAATTAGTAACTTGAGCTGTCAGACTTCAGACGTCATCGTCGCTAACGTGGACCGCTGGTTGTTTATAAAGCTCAAGCGCTAGCAAGATCAGTGCGTAAGAAACGCAAATTAATATTATAATCATTAAGCTTCTCAGACATAATCCGACATTATAGCTTTGAATTTTAAAAAGGCATCTTAGTAAATATCATACATTTCCTTCCTTCCTTCCTTCCTTCCTTCCTTCCTTCCTTCCAGCAGGCGGGCGCTCTGAATCGACTGGCTTTATTCTGATCAATTTTGAGGAATCTGACCAGCAGAGGAAGAATGAAAATATATCAATAATGTAGAGGGAACTGTTCTGTAAATGGATCGAAGTACAAATCGATAGGTTTGAGTCTCTGGACGCTGCTCTGTTATTATCTGCCCTCCATCTGTTCTCATTACTCGCTGTATACAAGCAAATTGCATTTCTTTGGCAACGTAACAAACTGCAATGTAACAGCATGAAAACATATTTACGCTATCATCAGAAACATGCACCGAGGCGAACGAGTCGACAGGTCGGAATTATTTCACCAGCCTTTTTCTGTATTAAGTAGAAATTCTCACACGGATATTTCGCCCCTTGCGTCCTTGCGGTAAAACTGACAAACACACGCCAGACACGTCGAGAAAGTCGACACGCTTTTTGACGTTGCTACTCCTGACCTGCGTGTATTTCTAGTCTGTATGTGAAATACGGAACGCCAGCATCAGGCCAATCTGATTACTCGTCCCAGAGCTCACAAAAATTAGATTCCAGACCATCTCTGCTCTCTGCTCTTCCTCCATTTATTCTACTCACCACTCCCTCGCTCCCTTCTTTCGTACCTCTAATTGCAGGAAGCGAGTGCTCCTCGGCTCTCTGCGAGTGTGAGACCTTCCAGGCAAACGTCACATCAGCCAGCAGCTTGAAGTAATTCATCCTCCCTTGCTGTCTCTCCGTAGCCTGCTCTCATCAGCCTAAAGAGAGTGGATATCCTGTCCCCTGACTGCAGGCGGATTAATTGCAATTATCAAAGAGAAGGGAGAGCCTGAAGGAGAGACTAAACGAAAGTGGAACAAGATGAGAACCCCCCTTTTCACTCCCCCCCCCCCTTTTTGTTTCGAGTACAGCTCTGCATGAATCTTTTTACCTTATACATAGTATCTTGCAAGAATGTACTCTACACTGGATCGATCGTTTGTTGTCTTGCACCGACGTGACGTCAGTCATTCGTCTTTGTTCATGCAAGCTCCTCCTGAAAGAAACTGGAGAACCCGGGAGAAACCCACACGGATAAAGGGAGAACAGACAGTAATCTGAGCTCGAACCAGGGACCCTGAAACCATCCATGTTCCATCTTCTCAAGTCAATTTTACTTAACCCGACCACTTACACGTAGTCCATCGAGAAAAAATAAGTTTAACAATAGCTAACAGTTACACTGACCTCACCTTCGCATATCAACCTAACCCAGTCCGAATAGGGCTTATGACGAGAGCAAGCGCAGGAGAATGGAATAAATATATACACGGCCATATGGAAAACTAACTCATACAGATAAAAAGTAATTGCGCTGAACTGCAGGAGAGAACCTGTATAGATGATGCGAACTGTAAGCGATGGAAAGCAGCACAGTAATAAACGAGTATATAATGGAAATATATAAGCATCTGGTAATGCAGTCCTAAGTAACGTAGTAAACAGAGACTCCATGCAGAACTCTTCAGTGCAGCGTCTTTTCCACACGTCTATCAGAAATTCTCTTCAAAGAGAGAGTCATGTGACACCGTTAATCAGTCTGCGGTGTATTCAGTGAAACCGTTATCCATCAGAACGTCCAAAAACACACATTTTCCACCAGAACTTATTTTGAGTGCGCTTACAATCAACAACGTGCAAACGAGCAACAGTCGTCAGTGGGAGGGAGGGAGGGAGGGAGGGCGCTGATCTTTTCTAAGCCAACACCTTTTTCTCGTCTAGGAGCCTGGCATAAATGCTGAACTATTTAAACTCGGGCCTCGCGATCGCTCCTTTTCAAATGGTTCCAGATGACAGTCTTCTGTCTGTCATTAAGGAAACAATGAAGCAGTTTGCACAATCCTGTATGGAGGAATGGTGAGCGATCATCAGAAGGTTTTTTTGGTAAAATACTGAAGATGTGGTACCTGATGCTGATGGTGTCCAGTTGTGTTTTTTATGATGCGTACACAACATAACATAAAAAAGGGGGGGGAAAGTGAGTGCAGCTCCTAAGACAAGTCTAAGACACGATCTTTTCAACAATTTTGTTTAGGCTTCACTTCTTTAAAAAAAAAAAAAAAAAAAAAAAAAAATCAGCACTGGTTCATTATTATTAACAAAATAATAAATAAACACCCTTAGGGCCTGAGCTGTAAATCTGCACTTAATGAGCATATGTATTACTGCTAATTACACTGGAGATGCCCTTCACAAATCTCCTGCTAAATTTCAAGGAACAAGTGGCAAAACCACCCAAGCGTGGTGAAATGAAATTTCTGTCATAAGCGAATTAATATGACGTGCAGCGTCTCTCCGAGGCAGAAAAATAAATAAATCCTTACTCGCATAAACCTTCCATGAAAACCAAGCGCTTGAGGACCCGGCCAAGTCGTTCGACTGTGTGTACATTCGAGAAATGAGACAGCCTCGAGGCGGCTTATACAAATAAATACGTTTCAGCGTCGTGAACTGACAGGATTCGTAATTTCTCAGCCCACGAGGACGCGCTCTTGTCTGGGAGGGGGTGGAGGATGCGGAGTTTACTTTCTTTTTTTTTTTCTCAACCCAAGCTGAGGTCTGGGTGACAAAATTCACGAGAGGAACGACCACATACGAGCTGCCATGAGCCTCTGGGTGTGTGACAGACTACGCGAGTGTATGTGTAGGAGTGCGGGAGCAATGCTTATTGGGAGCAGCTTTAGGGAGGGGTGATGGATGGAGAGAATGTGGAGTGTGGCCTCACACTCTAGTCACGAGTGTAACAGGAGGAGAAAGAGAGCGAGGGAGTGAGAAAGAGAGAGAGAGAGAGAGAGAGGGCGAGAGTGAGAGAGAGAGAAAGAGTGAGAGAAAAAGAGAGGGCGAGAGAGAAAGAAAGAGGGAGAGGGAGAGAAAGAGTGAAAGTGAGTGAGAGGATGAGAGAGAGAGAGAGAGTGAAAGTGAGTGAGAGAGGGTGAGAGAGAGGGTGAGAGAGTGAAAGTGAGTGAGAGGGTGAGAGAGAGAGAACGAGAGGGTGAGAGAGAGAGAGGGGGTGAGAGTGAGTGAGAGAGAGTGAGTGAGTGAGAGAGGGTGAGAGAGAGAGGGTGAGAGAGTGAGAGAGAAAGAGAGAGAGAGAGAGGGTGAGAGTGAGTGAGAGAGAGCGAGAGAGAGTGAGAGAGAGGGTGAGAGTGAGTGAGAGAGAGCGAGAGAAAAAGAGAGAGCGAGACTGTAAGTTTCCATCCAATTTTTTTTTCAATTTGCAAAAAGAAAATATGAATCATTTGCATATGCCTATATCCATATAGATCTCATTTACATGTGACACACCCTAATTTATGCAGATGCGTTAGTGAGGCAATGAAAGGAAAGAACCCGGGCTACAGCCAGATCTAAGTTTGACGGCACATCCACGTACATATAACGTATTTACAAATGACACGTCGACACTAAACTACATCTCCGTGATATTTTAATACGATATTCCTGCGTGTGCAATTACAGTTATTACATTTTATTTACAGTCCTACTTCTGAACTTTCAACACTTGCTAGAATTACTGATGATAGTGATTTTGATCGGAGCAGGTATTTGTAAAACGCACGTCGCCCAGACGCGAGTTAGATCGCACAGATATGCCAAAAACGAGACCGATGAGTCAGCGGAAAACGTCGGCGGAATCTGTGTACGCTCGTTCTGCGATCGGATTTTACCCATAAGCAACGGTGATGAATAAGAGCTATTGTGTGTTCGATGAAACTTCTCAAGAGGAGCAACAAGATGATGTCATCAAATCAGCTTCAGGCAAAAACACCCGTTACGCTTCGGTTAACGTTCACGATTAAACGGCGATTAAAGCCGGCTGCAAACTGCGCTCTGAAAAAATATCAATACAGATGTAACCTGATAAAACATCTTACAGTATTTAAACGGTATCTTTATCAGAGAGCACGAGGGTACCGGCGAGCGAGGAGCATGCAGATAAACTGCTGCAGTTCACTTCGGCGAGCACTGACACACGCAAGCTTTCCCGTGCCTACACTTTGCTCGAGGTGCAATTCACAGCACCTCGTCTTGAAAAGACTGGCATCAACGCATACCTAATTGATCACTGTAGCACATCTGGATCTGATTTACACATAGGGCCGCAAGAGAAACTCCCCCTTTGTTTCATTCACTTATTTCACAAAATAATATCTATAATATCCACGGCGGATTCTGTAATCTGATATTCTGAAATGTTCCTGGGAGTCACATCCAGACAAGCCACATTTAAACGAATAGTTATTTTTATTTATTTATTTATTTATTGCTTACGTTTCCGGACACGCTGCAATAGTGTAGTTCAATAACAGACAGACAAATTTCTCCATCTGTCTACCGCCACTAAATAAACTAGCGTTGTGTCTCAAAACCTTATGTACTACTCTAGATATCAGTTCTCAAAAAGATGCACTGAAAACCCGTTTTTTGGGGGGTTTTTTCTATGTCTCTTAAATATGCTCGACTGGGGTCTTACTGCATAAAGTCAGATGGGAAAACTTTCTTAGAGAGCGAGATTATCTAGGGCTTACGTTGGTAATCTTAAGGAACACGCTCCCTCGTCTTTCTCCGACTGTGAAAAGTCGTGTGTGGGTGGTTGAATGTGAACCTCATTTAGCTCCAGTCTCCGATCCCAGAGAACATCACCATACCGTAACCAAACAAACTAATCTACTCGTATATCATGGTGCAAAAATGAAGCATTTATATTGCATGCCTCATCTGATATTCCATCTAATGGAGACTTCAACTTGCTATGACTTCCAGCAGCTAAAGTGCTCTGCCTGTTACTGGCACAGAAGGTAAGAGACATCGAGTTAATTCTTCATACGGCACCCTCATAAATTAGTTCATAAGATGTACAGACACGGATACGTCACGTAAACCCCCCCACACACACACACACACACACACACACAGACAGCCCGATGGAGATGAAACGGTGCTGGACGGGATCACGGAGCACACTTATACTGTACTTCATGCGCAATCGTTCCCTACGCGAGGTCGGCCGTGCCAGATATCAAAGGCCGAGGTACCATAAATCTCTTATGCCTCGGCGTCCGCGTGACAGGAGGCAGACACGTTTAGTCTGCGGCGTGTGACACGTTTGGGAGATAAGTCATTCGGGGAAGGGCGAGAGGGGAAAAAAGAAAAAGAAAAAAAAAAACGGCACAGGCTTTCTCTCGGTTTTTTTCATTTTTTGCAGACATGCTGCTCGCACATTTTTACTTAAGGGGACTTTTTCTTAAAATGGCACCGCTGTTGGCACCGAACACACGACGCTTGGTGCCATATGACCCATAAACAGTTTCACAGTGTTGTTACTGACTCTGCCACTCTTCTGATGACTTTGGCTGGGATTTAACACTTTTAAACATGTCTCTCTCACTTAGTACGTCGTTTACCACAAACTGCAGTATTCTTTTATTGCCCATGCTATTTAAAGAAACGTTTGGCTTTTCCAAAAAAAAAAAAAAAAAAACACCACCTAATTCATTGTTTGTCTTTCATTCGTCAAACATATGGCTTTAACGAGCCGTCGTAACAGACCCACTTTTCGAACAGGTATAACCTTTCAGGGGTTTTTTCCCCCCACTGAGGTCCAGACAATATGGCCACCGATGGGCTTTAATAACACTGGCACCTCTGTGCTCATTAATGCGAGGCCGGCATCTTCTCTCTTTGGGTCTCCTCACTTCCTGCAATTACGAGAACGGAAGCCGGAGGTGAAGGGTCAGCTAATACGACTAAGCTTAGACCTCCCCTCAATATACACATACACAATCACACACACACACACACACACCCCCCGGACAGGCTCCAAATGTGTGGAGGAGGGACGCGGCTGCAGCTGCTGACCTCGGAGCAAGAACACAATCTTTCCACAGGCTGTTTGGGTTTGAAGGGTTCCTCGCAAAATAGCCAGCAAAAAAAGCGAGAGAGAGAATGAGCGAGAGAGAGAGAGAGAGAGAGAGAGAGAGAGAGAATGACCTAGAACAAAAACCACTGTTGGGAAAGTTAAAAAGCCATCAGTGCTTGGAATTTCATCAAACGAGGGTAACTCTGTAAAGAGTATAAAACCCTGCACTAATATTCGAGCTTCATCAGCAGACCTTTTCCCTGAGGATACGGAGCTCTTTATGTCTGCTTACGGGTGCAGCTGGAGCTAAGATGGCATTGCGAAGCGGGCCTCTGCCTCCTTGTTATTCCGGCTTTACACTCTGACCTCTGCGGCTCTCTGGCAGGATGCTCTGGGCTCGGCTTCTACCTCGACAAAGGAATTTCAAACGGCTCCCCCTGCTCCGGCGACATCAGAAGCTTGTTAAACTCTCCCAGCAGCCCTTGGGGTATGCAGATTTCAAGAGTCGAGGGACGGGGCAGTGGCAGATCCTTTTACTTTCAAGCACAAACAAAAGGAACACTGTTAAGGGCCTACAATACCTACATTAATCTCTAAACTGTTGTGTTGAAACAAGCGTGAACGATGATAGATTGCTTCCAGGACTGCTCAGATAAGGAACTCGCACGTAATCACACGGAAAGCGGTTTTAAGCCCGAGTTAGGACGCGGATTCGCGCTAAGCAACGGTAACGCTAACGCTAAGCCAATCCACAGGGAAAACGCTCAGTCTTTATATTTTTATGCAGATTCCTATAAAACAGTAGTCTTGATGTGCATGACTGCTTGTGGTCTGCACGTTCGCATTGGCCTTGAAACCTGCTGTAAGAAGATCTCGTACGGTCCAGCGAAGCTCTGCGATAGAGCGAGGAACAGAGCACAGCATTGTGTCACTCCTTCGTCGACCATGTTTGCGCTACAATGAAATATAAGCGGTAAAACAGTGCTTTAATAAGCCGTCCGACTCGACTCAAGTCAAACAAGACTCGGAGCCAGACCACACAGATCTGCTAGAGACGCATTTCTCGCACAAGAGTTGCAAGAACGCTGCCCAAGACACACACACACACACGGCCCCGTAACGCCACTCTCTCGTTAGCGAGTGCTATAATGATGTCAGCTGCTCTAGTTGCTGACGCACACCACATCGACAAGAGCCTGCGCTAAATCTCTGTCCTGGAACTGCTGATCAGGTACAAATCAGTACCAGCAGCAGCTTTAATGAACTGTACTGGCGTATCGGATGTCCGAATATTAAACATTCATGCACATCAGTGCGATTACTGCCTGGATTTTTAGCGCTATTTTCATAAATAAGAGCATCTGCTGAATGAGGAAACGCAAATACCGACTCAAGCAACAGTTCTCTCCGCCATTTTGTTTCGACTTTTTAAACGCTAGAAACGCTTCTGTTCCAGACGTGTTCGACTACAGTTCCACTTAGATAAAGTTTTACATTAGTATACATTTTTCTGTACATAAAATGTTATCTAATGAAAGAAATGAATACGTCGGCACGATTATATTTTTGTCTACGACACCGATTTCGCACATTTAAATCACACACCTGTAGATCAAAAGGTTGTTAAGATCGTTTCAGTCCGGTGTCCACAAACTTTTGACCCGTAGCGTACATCGGTTTTGAACTTCTGACGTGGAAAATAAAGGCGTATCGTACGTCTCTGTCCAAACATCTTTAAGCATTTCTTACACAAGCCACACCATCAGTTTGCTAATCAGACCAGAGTCAATAATCCATGAAATCTCAGTAAGAACCTTCCCATATGCCTTCTTTCTGATCCGTCTCTGGTCCGATGAGCAAAATATTTTACATAAACACGTGTAATTGGATAATCCGCAACAGAGGATCTGCTACAGAAGCTGAGCTGGTTCATGAGTCTCTCAAGTAGTTGTTTTTTTTGTTTTTTACATACTCAGTTCAGCCTGTCAATTGACAACCCCTGCTCTATTCCATCTAGACAGCCTCCTCCCAACAGGAACACAGTTCTAGAGCCTATAAGGTGTCTATAATAACAGCGCTGTGCATGCTATATAGTGTTAAATATTGTATAACAGCTTATCAGCGTATGTCTGATCGCTAGGGGTGTTCAATTAATTATATTTGGATTGCGATCACTATTTCAGCTTCATCGATTCAACATGATTAGCTGTGATATCAGCGAGCTTTGATAATGCCAATGAGTCTGGCACATTAAATGAGCTCATCAGCTCCTCGTTGGTCTATTTTAACAGTCTATTGCGGTGGAAAGCGTATTTATTATTATTATTATTATTATTATTATTATTATTGGCTCAGTATTAAAATGGGGTGTGTGGGATGGGATGGGAGTTGTGCGTCCATGCAGCTGAAGCTGTTTAATCATTTCCTCTCAAAGCACAATTTTGTCGTGTCATGAATCAGACGCGAGCATCCCCCGAGCTCAAATCTCCACTCGTTTTCATGCACCTTTAAAGAACAAGAGTCACCGTGAGTTGAAAATTTATATATGAGGAAATCTGAGGTTATAGCCTTACAGTATTTTTTATATATATATATATATATAAATAAAGCAGTGTGTGGCAATATTGAGTGAAATAATTACAATTAACATTAGCGTTTAAACATTTCATGATGTCTTGGAAGGTTTCACCTCACAGAAGATACCTATACATGAACAAATATGTAACATATGTAAATATGTAAAGTCTAGTCAGCCTTGACATGTTGTTTCTACACGTTTTAAAATGATTTTACAGTCACGCTGATGTGCATTTTGGGAAGAACGCCATAAGAACGTTGTGGGAAATCAGAATACAGCAACCGCCTAGAGTTTGATTTCGAGTGAACCCAACGGTCAATGTCTGGGATTCGCCATGCAATATTATATAGCAAAAAATGAATACATTTTTTTTTTTTTTTTTTTAAAAACACTTTTACACAAGGCACAGAGTTACCGACTAACAAGGCAGGTAAACTTGATGGCCTAAACCAGATGAAGGCTGGCACCAGATTATCTACCCCAAACAGGGCCAGGAAAGGGCCAGGAAAGATACTCCTAAAACATTCAGCACCAGTTCGTCAATTGAACGCTGCTTCGAAACTCTACCGTTCCAATTAGTCCCATCACTGAGCTTTGTCCGTGGCGCAATCGCGGAATGTAATACAGCACCAGGGTAACGTTACGTAGCACACGAAACCTCTCAGCGACGCTGTCTCATATAAATATCCGCTCGTAACAAAATGCTTACGTGCAGCTGGTTCTGGTTATTGTACTAAGAGCGAGGCTGAGAAGGTCTTTCGCTTGTTTGTTCTGAACAGAGATGGATAGAATGGAGCTCGTTCAAAAAAACGAACGGCAGACGGTCCAGAGGGACCGAGAACAGCTGGATGAACTACTCTCCCATTCCCACAGCCAGCAAGGAGAGGGAGCGAAGACCAGCAACAGAGCGAGGCAGAGAGGAGAGGCACGGCAGGAAGGAAGTAAGGTGAGGCAGCAGTGGGGGTTTTGGGGGCGTTGCAGTAGTTTCGCAAGACAGAATTCTAGCTACTGCTGGAGAGTCTGGTACTTTTTTTTTGTCAATAAACCTGGACGTAAAGCCTTTTGGCGGTCACTGCATACAACCGAATACAGATTTCATTACATCAGCAAAACATGTGTGTGTGTACAGTATCTTGCCTCTAACTGCTTCAAAAAAAAATTATTAATTTTATTTATTTATTTATTTATTTATTAATTTTAAATGTTGGTCCCCTGATAGGTTAAAGTGCTGTGCCTTCACCCACTGACAAGTTTAATTCCCTAGGGTTCTCTCCGAGTTCTCAGTGGCCTTGAAATCACTCCCCTGGAAAAAAAAGGGTGTGAGACAACTGAGGTAACAGAACGTAGCAGAACATCTAGAAAGAACCCGGTCTAACGAGAATTCTAAATGTGTTGTGTAAAAAAAAAAATAAAAGAAATAAACGTCAACGCATCCTGAAGTGGTGGTCATAACATCCACATGATGTTGAGTAAGATGCACTTTACAGGAAACGTACGTGTTTACGCGAGACAAGCGCTCTCTGGAACGCATCAGTGTTTCTCAAATCAGACGACGTGCGGCTGCGTCTGCAACAAAGTCTTAACGGTCACAAACCGCAGTGAACACTGCGTGATGTACCGTAAAGCTGTAGCTATCGTTTGATTTATCTCCTGAGGCAGGAGGAGAGCAGGAGGAGAGCACCTTCGTCCACACAATGGCACATCTGAGGGCAAAGCCAAGCACCTGAGTGAATTAGAGGAGCCTCGGCCGGGGCAACAGGCTGCAGGACGTCTGAAGGAGCAGGTACAATAACACGCGTCAGTCCAGGTGAATTTACCTCACCTTATAAATCCAGAAAATATACATAATACAAGTCTGGGGGGAAAAAACATACAGTGATCGTGTTCTTAACTTCTTAAACCTTAAACTGAAACACCGCAGCGAGTACAAGCTACGATAGATAGACAGACAGATAGACAGACCAATAGACAGACAGACAAGTAGATAGATAGACAGACAGACAGAGACAGATAGATAGATAGATTGATAGAGAGAGAGAGATAAACAGACAGATAGATAGACAAATAGATAGATAGATAAACAGAGATAGACAAATAGATAGATGAACAGACAGACAGACTAACATAGATAGATAGACAGATAGACAAATAGATAGACAGACAGATAGACAGACCAATAGATAGATAGACAGAAAGACAAATAGATAGATAGACAGACAGAGACAGATAGATAGATAGATAGATAGATAGATAGATAGAGAGAGAGAGAGATAAACAGACAGATAGATAGACAGATAGAGAGATAGACAGACAAATAGATAGACAGACAGATAGAGAGAGATAGATAGATAGATAAACAGACAGATAGACAGATAGATAGACAGATAGACAAATAGATAGACAGACAGACAGACAGACCGACCAATAGATAGATAGACAGAAAGACAAATAGATAGATAGACAGACAGACAGAGACAGATAGATAGATAGATAGATAGATAGATAGATAGATAGAGAGAGATAAACAGACAGATAGATAGACAGATAGAGAGATAGACAAACAGACAAATAGATAGACAGACAGACAGATAGAGAGAGATAGATAGATAGATAAACAGACAGATAGACAAATAGATAGATGAACAGACAGACAGACTAACATAGATAGATAGACAGATAGATAGCTATATGAACAGACAAAGACAGACAGACAGATAGATAGCTAGACAGACAGACCAACAAATAGATAGATGGACAGACAGATAGATAGATAGACAGACAGACCAATAGATAGGCAGAAATAGATAGACAATTATTTTAAAAATACACTATTATAGTACAGAATAACAGTTATTCGTTTGGTTCTCTCTGTATGTATCGAGGTTTATCGATTTCCATAGCGATAACGATAATTTAGTACACTTAAAATAAAAATATACACATTTACGATACTTTTACAATTCTTGTCCACTCCGGTTTTCTGACAAAAATAACCATTAACCATATAACTATATAACCCCAGTAAAAACAAAGTCCAAATCTCACTTATACCAAGAACTTTCTGGAAGAAAATCCTGAGGAAAGTTACCTTAGCATAAGTATTTATCGCGGTGTCCGAGCCCTCGGCAAACTTTCACAATTTCTTTCTTCTTTTTTCTTTTTTTTTTTTTTTTTTAAGTCAAAGAGAATATAAACGTTTATATACTTACTTAAAATGCCACACATTTTACACATTTAATCTGAATATAAAGTAATTAACCGGGGGGATGGAGTCCGAAGTTCTCATTTAGCGTAGCGTAGCGCTGGAAGTCTGGAGCAGCGCGCGCGCCTGTCACATTTAAATTTCAGCGAGAGAAGCGCACTCACCTCAGCACGCGCCTGTCTTTAACGGCTTTTCCTCAGCTCTCGGTCTGTCAGGACGTAGCATTAGATACACAGCGGGACATTGCATTCACCGGCGGACGGAAAGCTGAAACAAAAAGCGCCGGACTCGAGTTCAGTTTCTCAGGAGCTTCTTTCCAAAGTCACGCAGCCTTCTCTTTGCTTTGCGTTCCCTCAACTGAGAGTCTCGCGCGCTGTGCGGAAAGAGCTCCGTCCACCGACGCTCGTGAGAAATACACCTCAGCGCTCCTTCCCGAACACAACAGGAGCAGTTCCTTATCATCACCAGTCATGTACAGAGCCTACATTTCCCCTAGAACTTTCCTCTAAAGCTCAAACACAACTCCGCTATATTCTAATACTGATGCTTTCATAATGATGAATTCATCCTTCAGGAAATAATAAACCAGCCTCTGATAATAATGCTAATAGCTAACATGCTAACTCATTCCTGTCATGAGGGCTGAGCAATATGAATAAAGTATTGTATCACAATACTTAAAGGTGGTACACATTACGAATCACGACACATGCAAAAAAAAAAAAACAAAAAAAAAAAGTTACAAACTGTTAAACAGAGTTTGATGAGACTCTTATTTAAAGTGTGTGGGTTTTTTTTTTTGTTTTTTTTTGTTTTTTTTTAATTAATTCTAAGACTGAAAATGATTTAATAAAAATATACATCAAAATCGACTGCAACACCATTATGTTTACGTGTATACACTGATCCGATACAAGATTAAACGCACTGATGGGTGACTTGAATAACGTTAATTATCTCATTACAGTGGAACCTGTTAAGGAGTGGGATATATTTATCAGGCAACAAGTAAACAGCGAGTTCTAGAAGTTGACGTGTTGGAAGGAGGACAAATGGGCAAGCGTAAGGATCTGAGCGACTGTGACAAGAGCCGGATTGTGATGGTTAGACGACTGGGTCAGAGCTTCTCTAAAATGGCAGGTCTTGTGGGGTGTTCCCGGTATGCAGGGGTTAGTACCTACCAAACGTGGTCCAAGGAAGGAGAATCAGTGAACCGACAACAGTGTCATGGGTGCCCAAGGCTCATTGAAGAGGGCAAGGTGTTGACTCGGTCTCCAAAATTCCCCAGATCTGAATCTGATCGAGAATCTGTGGGATGTCCTGGACAAACAAGTCAGAACCATGGAGACCCCACCTCACAACCTACAGGATCTGCTGCTAACATCTTGGTACCAGATACTGTACCACAGCATACCTTCAGAGGTCTCGTGGAGTCCGTGCCTCAACAGGTCAGAGCTGCTTTGGTGGCACAAGGGGGACCTACACAATATTAGCCAGGTGGTTGAAGAGATACCTCACCCTCTCTCTATCTATCTATCTATAACTATATAGACACACACAAGATATATACATAAGATTTACACACATTTTACACAGTATCCCAACTTTTTTGGAGACTACATTGCAAATCTGGGATTTTTTTTATTTCTGATTTTTTTTAAAAAAAAAAATTATTATTATTTAAAAAAATGGAAATAAAAAGGAAGTTTAAGAATTTAGAAATTTTTCCCATTTTAACTTTTGAAACGTTAAAATGACTCAACTATTCGAGACGTTGCACAATTTCTAGGTGACTATTTAATTGTAAGGAAATTTGTGATGTTGACCACGTTAACTCCTTTTTTACAAACCGTCAGATCTTCCGTAAGGCTCTTCCACTGAGACACGTGTTCAGACGACACGCCGACGGATTTGATCCAACACGGATCGTCAGCTTTTACACAAGCTCGTGGAGTCCAGTTCAGCTAGAGTGCACGCTGTGATTAAAGCGAAAAGAGGACGTACGGAATACTAAGAAATTCTAAAATTCATGTAAACATTTCTACAATTGTACTCGAGCTGTTGCTGGTAAAATCATGTGTAATGAGAAGTTTTGGGTTAAATTCAAAAAGAATGCCAAACAGAAGCATTTTCACTGGTGGCCTCAGACTTTTGGACCCCACGGTACAGTATATAATCAAGACTTACACACTACTAATAAAGACCATTTACGTTATGAAAAAACATTTGGAAGCAGTATTATTTTAAATCTATAAACTCGAGCCTGTTTTGAATGTTTTTCCGTCACAATGAATTCTAAACTAAACTCTAAAACCCAAAGATTTCATCTATACACAACTCTTACACAACTAAGGCTTTTTACAACTACTTCTGCTCACTTATGTGAACAGCATATGCGATGCTGAATATTTAAACAAATCATTTACATGCTGTATAACCAGTTGATCGTTTTTTTATTAGTTAACAATTGACCTGTAAATGAATCTCTCATTTAAATCACACTTCTGCTCCCCTAATATCGTCATCATCATAAATAATACGGGTTCTCGAACTAAAAGCTGCGCATGAACAATTTGTTCAAGTTGGCTCTTCAGAAGTCATTTCGATACCCGAGTTTCGAACTCGTTCATCGCCTTTACCTTTTCATCGTGTTGTAGTTAAGGAGTTTCGGCAGTTGATGGGCGGTAATATTTTTCTGAACACTTTAGCGATCACGAATTAAGCCACGGACACTGGGCTACATCTCTTAGTTGCGTTATGTACATTTTTACAATAGCGGGAAACAGGTAAGACACCATCTGTGGAGCACGTGAAGGCAGCGTTCATCACTACTGTGTGTTAAAGTCAACCTAAAATATATAAAGCAGGTTATTGGAGCTAGTACTGAATATGTAATAAGTGTTGTTGCATCATAAAAATATACAAGCCAATCAGGTTGCAATATGCAAATGCAGTCACGCAATATAGCCAATAAATTGTAATGATTGGCTAATCGCTGTGCTGTGTTGCTATTGGAAAATAATCCATTTCTGGGTGAGAACAGTGACTCCGCTTCGCGTTGGGCCTCATCACATTTGCCTATAACAACATGCCCTGAAGTGTTTCATTTCTTAAACACCATTCAAACCCAGTATGTATTGTGGACAGGAAAAGCAGTAGTGAATAGTTTGGTGATGGTACAGTACAAGTTCATGAGACCCCAGTAATACTGAAGTCATTAATTTGTTTCCACAGTTACCAAGTGCTGAAAAAGACACAGTTCGCTCTTCTTCTGTTAGCCTTTAACAATATGAGCTTTAACCCATTCGATTTGAATCTTTACTACAGCTTGAGGCAGAGAGCTTGTTAAGAACAGTGTTTATTTTCCCCATTTCATAGTTGGGAAGTGACAAACTTTTGCAGAACAGATGGGAGAGGAAAAAAAAAAAAAAAAAAAAAAAAACAGCAACAACAACATCATAACACCAGAGTGCACAATAGAGCTTATAAAAACGAAAATGTTTCACCTTAAGAATTATGACGTGCTTATCGTAGCTAAAGTAATACACTGACAAGCGACGTACGCGCCGTTGTGCGATTCGACACACAGCTCCAAAATGCATCTTTACATAAAACATCACCGTTCATTGTTAAACCAAATTTTCCTCTTTATAGTCAGCGGAAGTATGTGAAAATGTGCGCGAAGCAATCAGGAACCCCGTAAATGTGTTAATAAATATACCTGGGAAAATGTTCCAGAGCCTGGGAGTAGTAGATGGAGATGGAGGTGGAGATGGAGCAGTGAGTGCTGATCAAACATGTAGCTCTGAATCAACACCTACGTGCTAAGAGGCGATCGGATAAAGAATCTTTTATTATTGAAGCCTGTGAGAAAAGGTGCAGGACACGTGAGCAAAACTCTCTGCAATTTAGTTTCTGTGAAGCTCAGATTATTAACAAAAAACATCACTAATTTCACTGTCATGTTGACTACATAATTATTTTTTTTTGTTTGTTTTTTTAAAACACATCGTAATACGTAAATGCATGAGCAATAGAAAAAGACGAGGAAACACCATGAGAACAGTACATTTACAGCTACTCATCAATATGTGCATTGAGGAGGACAGATAATACATAAAAGCACATAGCAAATGATATATTACTGTCTTCCAGAGCATCATGATTCTCATCAATACTTTATTTCATAGAGCTCCACACACAAAACATAAAGACTAGCGACGTACGGTACGGTACGTACTCCAACGATCAGCGTATCAGAGAACTAACCACTTTTCCCAGTAACGTCTTTACCAATACCTTAGAAATCACTCTCATATAATAAACACTAAATGCTTTTGTTTTTTTTCCCCCCTCTTTTAATTAAATTCCTCCCATTGACTGCTTCTCTTGGAGATCAGATTTTGACAGTGTGTGCATGCTTCTTGCACAGCGGCTTGTCTTTTTTGGAGAAGAAAGTCTGACCCTCTAGAGTGGTGCTGCACACCTGGAGGACAAGAGAAGATTATTATACACTGCAAACTAGGTTAAGTAAGGAATAAATACACTTCCGGTGTGCTGTTATAGGAAACTAATCAATCAATCAATCAATCAATCAATCAATCAATCATCGACAGAGCGCGGAGTTATTATTACACACAAGTTTTCAGTACACATTTTATTCCTTTTACGCCACAGCGGTTTGCAGTGTTGGTTATTCAATTTAATAATAAGCGACACATGTGACTTTTTATCAGTTTATAGCTACGTTTAATGTTGTGGAATGCCTGCGAAACAAGCTAGTTCCCTCGTTGAGATCTTGGCCGATCGGATTCAGGAAGTCAACACTGCTGTGGCGTAATATTTCTAGCGAGTGTATATATACACACTCTTCGTCATCTGTCTTCCTGATGTGAACTTACCGAACACACGAAGCAGGTATCGTGCCAGGTGAAGCCCAGAGCCTCCAGAAATTTGTCCCCTGCCTCGATAGGGAAGTCACAGCCATGGCAACTGGTACCGAAAAGATTGTAATAGTCTAATAAGAGACGGAGAGAGAGACGTAAACAGGACGCCGATTAGGCCGTGTGATTTAAAAGTATCCTCACGATCCGACTTCTACCATAAATAGCAATAGTAATCAGAGCGCCATTAAAGGGCTGTAAACCTTCTATGACTTTTAATGGCTCTCCAATAACTTGTAAAGGTCACTGACTGTTTAATGACTGTTTAACGAGCACAGATTACACAATTACTGGGCTGTAACTAACACCAGTCGTGCAGGCTGGGCCTGTCTGGGTGTGCTTGTGAAGATGGGAAAGGCTGGGTGGAAGTGTGTGTGTGTGTGTGTGTGTGTGTGTGTGTGGTTGGGGGGGGGCGGGAATGGGGGACATTGGTCTCTTACCTCTCTCGCAGTAGGGCTGTCCATCCTCGAGGTGGAAGGTGTTGTTGCGAATGGGCTGCTGGCAGGAAGTGCACAGGAAGCAATACACATGCCAGGTTTGTTTCAATGCATTGATGACTTCCTGTAAAAGATTAAAAAAAAAAAAAAAAAGTGTTTTTTTTCTACTTAACACATTTACAATACCTTCTTTGTGTACATAATGTTATCCTGTGATTGTATTTTATTCAATGTCAATTCAAACTCAAGTGTGTTGTGTTATTAAATATATGATTTACATTTAAGGCTTTACTAAACGAGTATCAGGACACAATACCAGGATTAAAGTCGTGTCACAGGACTGTTAGTAAAGCCTGTGAAACTGATTCAATTTTTTTTTTTTTTTTTTATACATCTTATCAAATCACAACAAAAACAAACAAATAAACAAAACATTACACATTACACCTAAAGAAATAACATTAAGAGTTAACCTCTAGCTACTGCTAGATGTGTGGTGCCTTAGGATGATCATCAGCAGAGTTGTTAATCATTTCCAGTGCAAAAACGACATCATTTCCTGCCTCAATTACTTGTTCCACTAGTTCACATGGCCAGAAGACAGGCGAACGGTTTGGGGCCAAGGAGGAATTATTACGGAAAGAAAAAAAAAAAAAACTTTGGTTGTACTTGGCTCGTTTAGGTTAAATGCAATACTCTCGCTGTGATAATAAAAGGTAGCGTTACCACCACAGGGGAAAAGGAAAAGAAGAAAAAAACAGAAGAAGAAAAAACAGACAGGTTTGCATGTAAATATTTTGGCAAGTTCAATATGAAGGGAATTGCCATGGTAACCGGGTGGGGGGGGGAAATCATACCATCCCTTCAAAAGGACCTTGAGAGACTTTGAAACACTAAACATGATCTGAAGCCGAGCCGTAAACAAGACGATGCCTGATGTCCTAGACGAGCCCTAGCCTAGCTGCTCATTAGCAGAGAGAACCCCCTTCCGCTTCATCGCCTCTCTCTGTGGTCCTGACCTCTCTAGCACCGCTGCTGCCTGTGTGAAACCTCAGCGCCAGGACCGGCGATAATTGTCACACATTGGAGACGAGACTGCCTGCCTCGCCCCTCCTCCAGCCATCGCAGCCCTTATGAACCTGATTAAAGCGCTTTTTCCCCCTCACAGGCCCCAGGGCTGAAAGGCTGGGAACGCTGGACCAGCAGAGAATCACGAAAAAACGCCAAGCCTGATTTTCAAACACATGCTGCTCTTCTTTAGAGTGGACGGACTTCGTTATGAGACCTTGAAACAGACAGACAGCGACTGCTTTTCCTGAAATACAAGCAGTGGAGATAGTTTTGGGTTAGTCCCTCACCCCAAGGATCTTCTGCTGGCAACGGCAGCAGCTGGGGGCGAAGAACTGCTCGTAGCAGTGCTCGCAGTAAACAGCGCCGCGCTCCTCCACAAAGCCCACCTCGGCCAGAGAGCTGCGGCAGTGAGCGCAGTTAAACTCCTCCGGGTGCCATGACTTCCCCATAGCCACCAGGAACGGACCCCTAACACACACACACACACACACACACACACACACACACACACACAGAGAGAGAGAGAGAGAGAGAGAGAGAGAGAGAG
>JANDJT010000060.1:25241882-25270034 GCA_024331685.1 Stegophilus panzeri | reverse complement strand
ACCTCATCCACCCTGCACTGTGCCATTAGTATACACACATACGGACGTCGGTTTCCCCATAAACACACACACACACAACGTCACACTCACACACGTTTGCGTGTACTGAGTGAATCTGCTGCTGCTGCTTCTCGCCTGTTAAACACATTATCAGTAATGACACGGCTGTACATTCTCCATCCTTGTATGACTCAACCCTCAAGATCTGGTGCAAAAGATCAGACAGATTCCATTCGTGGCCGTGGTTCTTGACTAATTAGAGCCAAGTGCATGCACTCCCAAAATCAGGGCACTGAAGATGTTAAGCAGACCGTCAATTAGACAAAGGCAAGCATTACTGAGCCCCCGAGCGCCTCGCTGGGTTTCTCATCCACTCCTGCAGATTGAGACAAGATGTACAGCCTGGCTACAGACAAAGAGAGAGAGACAAAAAGAGAGAGAGAGACAGATAGAGAGAGAGAGACAGATAGAGAGACGAACGTGGAGAGCAGATCGACGAGCGCAAGCTCTCTCGTCTAAAGTCATCAAGGGCACATCGACCCGTTTCCCCTTTTCCTGTTGACTTCAAATACCAGAAGTGCTGGAATGAGGGAGTTTGTTCCATACTATGACCTTTTTTCTTTTTTAATAAAAAGTATCTCTCCAACACACCATATCTAACTGCAAATTTACAAAAAATATATATATTTGGAGTTTCTCCAACCAGAATTTTTTCATTTATTTAAAAGGCACATCTAAGAATAAATAAAGCATTAGGTTTTCGTCTTCAATCATTTCCCCCCCCCCCCACACACACACACACGATATAAGCCATAAGAAGAAATATTTGCATACAAGTTGATGACCCTAATATGAGGAAAGTCAAAAAAATTCCAGAGAGAGATTAAGCAGTATTTCAGATATCTCAAATGTGGAAATGGGTCAAACTGATCCAGAACATAACAGGAGGGTTAAAGTAAGTGCAAACTATTTTCTTAAGTCGGTGAAATGACTTGTGGGAGCTTGCATGCGTTCTGTTCAAAAATGCTACGACTTCACTGAAAACAAATTCAGACTCGCTCGCTGCCATCCAGGCATTTCCTACCTACACGACTCTCCGAAAAACTCCCAGACAGTCACACAACACATTATTAACTCAAATGCCTATCATTAGGAAAACTGTTTGCTTTGGATAACACTAACCCTTGGGTAGGGATATGATCCAAGCTCCAAGCAGGTGAGGGTTAAGAGCCTTGCTCTAGAAGATTTTTGTCTGTCTGGCTGTCCAGTCCCAATAAACCCAGCACTCTGCTGAAAATCTGTGTACGTGCATCACCCTGCTTGCGTTTTCAGCCTTGAACGAGGTCGGTCTACAACAAACAACACTCCGATAATAAGAATTTGCATCCCAGGTTATTCGGCTTCAGGATACTCAATGGGTGCCAGCACCATCCGCATCCCGAACGGTTTAAAATCCATTCAAACCTGTAGTCCGCACTTTGTCCCCTCGCAGGAACAGTTTTATTGCTTGGACTGAATTTTTGTCAGATTATATAACAAATTAGATTAAGGCTGCTCAAGAGTGTACTCAAAAAAAAAAACCCTCATCGTAAAGAGAACCGAGAGAATCTCTGCTCAGAAGCAGGACAGGATGGAGGCAGGATTAAGGAAGGAAGAGTGCAGAGATGATTCAGGACCCGGGCGACGGCCTCCACCTACCCATTCTGAGGCTCCACTCCACCCTGTTGCTCCAGTAGGCCGCGCCTCTGACCCATAGCCACCTCGCATGCGTTTTCATTGGAGTACAGGTTGATTGGCGTGTTATAGACTGAAGGCTGTGGGACAACAGGAGCAGATAAGGGGCTGGGGCCTGTCACTCTGGCTGGCGAAGACGAGCCAGAGGATGAGGAGGAGGAGGAGTGAGAGAAAGGGGAGTAAGCGGTGCCAGGTTTGTGGGCAGGGTTAAGAGAGGAGACTGTGCGGGAGGTGGAGCTGCTGGCCAGTGGGAAGGGAGGTTGTGGTGGAGGTTGCTGGGAGGGAGCAGCAGGGGTGAAAGCTGAGGAGGCAGAAGGGATGGAGGCTTTGGGTGCTGCAGGAGTGGAAGACGGGCTGACTGCTCTGAAATTAGATGATCCTCCAAAGGGGCGGGCCGTCTTGTTGTAGGCACTACTTGGGGGAGGGTTGGTGGGGCTGGCGCTAAGGGCGGGAGCAGGTTGGTGGCTGATGGGCACGGGTTTAATGATCTCCGGTGATTCTTCCTGTGGGAGGTTGGGACACACACATGCAGAACGTTCACACACCACTGCAAACTCATGCACGATAAAGCAACACTCCAGTCATACGCATACAGCATTTATTTACAGGACATAACGTCATTAAACCACTTCAAATCATGAAGACGGTACTTAATATGAATCACTGGCAAAACAACTGCTGTATGCTAGAACGAAAGGAGCTATGTGCATCACAGCGCTGTAGAACAATACAACACAACTGTAAAGTGCATGCTGCGTCTACAGGAGGATCCAAAACTCAGAGCGTAAAATATCATTTGTACTTTTTGCCCATTTGCCAGTTAATATGGTAGTGTTACATTTCCCCTGCACTCACTGGCCACTTTATCATCAAGTCGACCGGCCAATTTCTGACTGCAGTTAATTTGTATTTGTGCACTATTCGTCTGCTGCCCTCTACCCTTTAACCATCTCTGACCGGACATTATTTGTGTGGTGGACTGTTCCCTCACATGGTAGTGTTTGTGTAAGCTAGAGTTCTTAAGCAGGACTGTTCGCTGACATGGTAGTGTGTAGTGCTGGAGTTCTTAAAGTCAGAAACCAACATCGCTAAAAACTACAGGGGAGTTAACACTAGAGGTCGACCGATTGCTTGGTTCTGCCGACTGCTGGAGCTATCGTTTATCGGCAATAAATAAATAAATAAATAAATAATCCACACGGATCGTTTTTCCTGGTTGCATCTGTTGCAGGAGCGGCTGAGGAGAAGGGTCTGCTACAGTATCATTATACAGGACAAGAGCGGCCTCTAGAGGAGAAATAAAAACTATCACTGACCAATTTTGTTGTGTTATTTGTAGTGCTTTTTTTTTTTTTTTTTAATGATTCATTTTGGATGTCTCCATTTTTATTTGTCATTTGGAGTGTTACTTTTTTGTTCAGTTTGGCTGTATATCTTTTATTTACTTTAATATTTAAGATTAATTAAAATATATTAACATTTATATATTTGCTTCGTTTTACTTTCATTGTCATGTTTTCATTCAGTACCGGTTTTAAAAGCGGTTGATTAACGGGTTATCGGCAGGTACTGCCCAACTTCGTTATCGGTATCTGTAAAATCCCCTAATAACGGTCCACCTCTAGTTAACGCCCCTTGCATGGAAAAAGATGAGCCGTTGACCTATAAGGTTGACTAGACCCCGTTTCTGTCCTATTATTACATAGACCTTTACAGCACCTTATGCAATGTAAACTTTGTATAACCAACGTGTGCGCGTCTGAGCATTCTGACCATGTTTATAGTCGGTGTGATTGCTGCTCGTTTTTTGCGACCGTTACTGGTGTGATGTTTGCTCTCTACGCAATCCCACATGACGTGACTAAAGCTAACCAATGATGCGTCATGTGGGCCGACAGAGAGAAACCACATGATAATGCATCGGGCTTTTAATTGTCTTAGTTCTCTGCCCTGATGAACGACAACTAGACCGAACGGTTGGCGTTGTTTTGAAATGACCGCAATCAATAGTGGTGTAAGGGCTAAAATATGATATCTATCCATAGCTTGAAAACCAAACTATTAGTGTTGAACACTTCATTATATTGTGATTGGTTATGTGAGGCTGCATCAAAAAAAAAAAAAAAAAAAGAACAATAGAGTAAATAGTCCAAAATTTTAGGTTAATAGCAAATGATCTGATGTGCATTGGATAAAATAGCCAGTGAGAGTTAGGTGTAACTCTGTCTGTGTAACTGATGAAATAAATCCAGTTGTTGCTGGTGAACTCAAACCTTCAGACCCTACTGTAATAACGTTCAGAGTTCATGCTTTGTCACGGTCACAACAAACAATCTGTTTTTAATGCGTTATCGATGACTTTGCGTTTTTCTTACCTTGGGAACTTCGCCTTTGGGAACACTGGACGCTCTGTAAACACACAAGAACAAAAAAAAAAAAACACAAAAACCATGAATTGATTTCCTTTTTCAGGGCTTTCATTAGGTTACTCAGATGAGATGTGGATGTGACGGGTATTGATCTACTTTATCGCAAACATTTTAACGCGCTGTATCTAAAAACGCCACGATGTTTGAGTGCTAGTAATTGCTTCGAAAGATATCCACCGCAGCTTGAAGCCGCTCTATCCTTCTGGCATGGTACGTTGCATGGCCCATAAATAAAGGCACAGCAAATAGAGGCATCCAAGTCCAAGCATTTCTCATTCTCTACCGACAACAGCTGAGGATTTCGGAGTGGACCTGGTATATGCCAGGGTAGGCACGGAGTGCCAGGAGCGGACTCGGGATAACGTTACAAACCGTCTTTTAAAACAGACTGTATTGCTACGGACATCCAGTACGCTGCAGTAGGAGCGCTGGATATATATTATTTTCTTAAAACCTCATGAAGGCTGAGTCAAAGTTGAGTAACTGGTAGAGATCTGCCATTTCCCCAAGTGTTGAGACAAAGTACTCTGCAATATGACACAGACCAGAACCTAGATGACTGAAGCAGACTTCCAGAGTTTACCTACAGATCCCCACCGCGTCAATACAAGGAACTCTTTTATTTAGGCTTGGCTTATAAGAAACGCCGCTGTTTGAAGCTTTAATCTCTTTTTTTTTTTTTTTTCCTAGCCGCGCACCGAACAGCAGGGAGTTTTTTTTTCTGCTATTAAACAGCGCCACAGCTGTAGAGAGGGCTGAATAAACACGCTTTTGTCAAAACGCATTCGTCTCGCAACATACCATAATAGATGGGCGCCCACGGACATTTTTTCCTGTTTTTATTGCGTTAACCCTTTGTTGAGACGCACTCATCCTTGAGCTGCCTCAATCACCATTTAATACAAATACACGAATATTAAATTCATATAAATATTATGCTGGAAGAGTAATGATTTTTTTTAGCGTGGTTCCATGTCATGTCAGTTTTTCCTCAGCATTAGGGATGGAAATGAATATACACCTATAAAACGCAGATTTCTTGTGTTTAAAGCATTGTACAAATCTAACTGAAATGAATCCCACACTGATTCTTTAACTTTCTTCCTGGCAACAACAGTGCTCTCTTTTTCACCCCTCACACCACTCAGCAAAATCTTTTTGCTGGGAAATGCGGGATACGTTCCTGCGTCACCCGCAGACTCTTCCATATTAGGAAAGGAAGACGAGGGGAGTTTTTAACAGGGCTGGCGCTCGGTTAATAAAAACGCGCCCCATCCCCCCCCCCGCTTTTTTAAGCCAAATTTCACCTCATTATAAGGACAAGAGGAAAAGGCCACAATGAAAACTCTGAAGCAGTCTGATGGGAAAAGGAAGTCAGCCAAGCACCATACAAAGAGAGCGCCATACGCGCATGTGTTTAAAGAGGCCCAGCCTAAACAAAACGGAAGACGTGTAACAAAGATGACCGCCGAATGGGCCCGAATCTCAGGTGAGCGCCGCCTTTCACTCTCAGGAACTTCAATTCCCGCAGTCCCGGTCACGGTGGTCCTGAGAACATCTGCTCCGATCTGGGTTCCGCTGATTTCCAGACAGTGGGACAGCCTGTTTTGACAGCGTGCTCAAAAATGAGACGGCTCTGTGTGTACGAGTGTGCGTCAGCGTTAGCATAACGGACAGCTGCTCGCTCACCGAAGACTGCCCAACTGCAACCTCACACGCTGTGTATCCAGGACTCCAATCAAGCCCAACATCAAAGCAGCCTTTTGATGACTAGCCCATGGCTGGTCTGAATGATCTGGAAGGAAACATCTAACATTTCCTTCTGTATTATATAACAAAGGCGAAATGACTAATGGGTGTATTGCTTGAGCAATCAAATTATTTCTGTACATCCATCAGCAGTGATTTATATATAATCTGGACTGCTGATTTGAAGAACCCTGGTCTTTAATTGACGGATTTGTTTTTGCTTTCTCACTCATTTGTATCCGGGTCGATAAATGTAATTCCCAGATCACACCAAAAGCTCGAAGAAACACCAAAGAAGAGCGATTTATTTTACGTCCCTGTACACTACACGGACTCACGTGAGAGCTACTCCAGTGAGGAACTCCCTCTCTGTAGTGCTTTTGGAGTGTAAGGTTTCAGCCCAGGTTTGATTTAGTCTGCAGCAAACACAGTTCGGAGTGATACACACGTGTGCCGGAGCACTGCTGTGATTCTCAGCGCTGTGAACGTGCACCGTAAAGAGAAAAATCAGCACAAGATAAATCAGAGTCCACAGACATGGAGACGTTTCCAGCAGGATTCTGCTTTCCCAGACAGACGCACACGTCGGGTCGTCCAGTGTGCCTGCGGGTGTGAGAGAATCTGAGAGAGGGCTCGCTGGAATGTAGGAGGGGCACTGACTTTTCCACATAGCCAGAGCCAAAAGCAACATGGCATGAGCCTGAGGGCCATCATCATCATCATCATCTCACACCCCCATCATTCAGCACTGAGTGGCCAGTCAACCTCTCTCTCTCGCGCTCTCTCTCTTTCACAATCTTGACAATAGGGCGATTGCTTTCTGTTGCGCCATAAGGGAGCACAATTAATAACTTCTATATTTTTCACAGCCCAACTTTACAGGGTTACTCTGTCTGAACTTCTTGGTTTTTTTTTTTTGGTTTTTTTTGTCCAATCTTCTCCTTCTTGCATTCAAAATAATGAGGTTTTTTAGCTAGACCATAATCTGTGTTTGGCTCAGCCACCGTGTTAATACTCTAGAAGGACAAGCTCGGATCAACTTTCCCTCCTTGTTTACATCCACACACAGGCACAAACTCTCAGGAGGGACACGCTGCCTCTCTCGGTCAGAGTGTAGGGTAGCAGCTAAGCTCAGGTTGGCCACAGCAGCTCGGAAAGCTCCGTGCTGAAGACGAGTTACTCTGCACAGGGTTTATAGAAAAAGCAGATGAGAGTAATACAAACCAGAGGGAGATTGATGGGACAAGGCTCTGGTTTCTCTGGTAACAGATCTGCAGCCAGGCCTCTGGTCAAAATCACTGTACCGCCACAGTAGCTCAGAGTGCGGTCAGACTGTATACACTCATACACGCTCTTACCCAGTCACTCCGGCTCGGTCCCCCCTCTTTCTCTCAGCATAGTAAGCCAGAGACAGGCCACTAGAAGGTCAAGAGCGACACATGGCTGGAGTGATCACAGAAACCACCAATACAATTGAGTAGTGAGAAAGAAAGTGCTAAGAACACAAACTTGGACACATGATAGTGTTGCATGGAACGGTTGGTTCAGTTGCATGGATTCAGATTCTGATATAGGAGGGGGAGGGGGCCAACTGATACTCAATGAACACACGTGCCTTTGTCCGAGTGAAGAGGAATGGCTTCTGAGGTTGCCATTCCCATCAAAGTAAGCATGGCCTCTGTGTTTGTTGGGCCCAGTGATAGAAGGTGTGGCCTCCGAGCCTGCCATTCTGAGTAAAGAAGGTGTGGCCTCCGAGCCTGCCAGTCTGAGTAAAGAAGGTGTGGCCTCCGAGCCTGCCAGTCTGAGTAAAGTCTGTGGCCCTGTGGTTGCCAGGCTCAGTAAGGGAGGCCTGGCTTTGGCCTGTCAACGCAAGTTGATGAGGTGTGGTCTCTGTGCTTGTTAGACCTAGCAAAGGAGGTATAATCTAGGCCTGTCAGTCTAAGTGAAGGCCACTGTGCCCATCATTACCAGTGCCAGATACATCATGCAGTGTATTCCTTATTATTATCATCATTATTTCACACATACCTAGACAGGAGGAACGTTTAACAGAAGTAGAACATGACAATTCACAGTTTACTGAATATCCAAATATCAGTTCAATAACTCATTGATATCTGAATGCTATAACTAGGCAGAAGGCCCATTCCTACTCTGTGACTACCGTCAGTCCCAGTGATTGCATTATATTACAGCTGTAAACTCCTAAACGTTTCATTTCTGATGGCTTTAAATCTTTTATACCGAGATGTGTATCGTATCGTCTCGCACGGCGCCATGCATACACACTCCTATTTGACCTCAGAGCAGTGTAGTAATGTTTGCATTCTGGGCCGTCTGCTCCAACCGGCAGACCCTTGTATAATGTTTATGTAGCTTCCGCCATTTTCGACGTTGATATCACACCAAGGTTATCAGTTCAGTGCTGCAGAAATCAGATTACAAACACGCTGCCAGCGATTTCAGTCAGCTCGTTTCCTTCCACACACCCCCGCCTCTCTCTCGTACACACGGCCACAGACTAGCAGATGTTTCGTAATGGCTCTCGCAGATCTCAAGAGCTTGCCTCTAAACGTTAGGCTAAGGAGCAGTAAAGCTGGAGGAGATATTCAGAGACCTCGTGCAACAGCTTGGAGCGGTTACCTTTTATGTAGCCTATAAAGAAGTTTTTAAAGTTCCAGCTCTACTGTAAATTATACATATTTCCAGCCACGAAAATGTTGGAGAGCTCGCAGCTTGAAGTGGAAAAAAACATGCAGAAGGACTGAATCTTCCTGATGAAATTCGCAAGACTGGATAACAGCTTGCATTCAGAGATAAATTACAGTGGCTTGCATAAGTTTTCGTCCCCGTTGAACTATTCCACATTTTGTGGAACGTGCTGGAACTGAAATATACACAAAATATATACGATTTAAGATATACGCAATAATACTGAACAGAAAAAAAAATAATAATAAATAGTGATTCCATAAATAAAATGTATTCCTGCCGCAGTAAAATTGTTCTTGTGTATTCAGTTGCCATAAAAGTCACATAATTACTTGAATAAAGTCTACCTGTGTGCAATGAAACAACTGCACCTGTTCCTGGAAGAACCCACAGGTTGTTTTTTTGGGGTTTTTTTTTTTTTTTTTTTTTTTTAACATACCTAAACATACAGCATTAAGAGCTCTGAAGTTCTGAAGTTTTCAAGTATTAATCAGGGTTTTAAAAAAAAAAAAAAAAATCCAAACTTTTAACATCCAAGTGGAGCACCATGAAATACGGAAAGAAAGAAAAAAAAAAGGGGGGGGGGGGGGTATATGGAACAAATATGGCTGTGCTTTTGTCTAGAGGAGGCCGTCCAACAGAAATCAGTGACAAGGTATAGGAGGCATTAGTTAGAGAAGCGACCGAGCAGTCAAGAGTATCTCTCAACATGAAGCTAGCACCACCATGCTTCACTGTGGGGATGGTGTTCTCAGAGTGATGAGCAGAGTTGGGTTTCTGTCAAACGGAGATGGAAAGTTACATTTCATCACAGTAAAACTTATTTATTGTTTTCTTCAACATTTGCTGAGCATCCAATGTGTCTTTTGGCAAACTCCAAATTCGCCACTCCTCCATGAAGCCCAGCTTCGTGGAACTCCTAGGCTTCCTGTCTGAGCTATCGATGGCTCAGGCTCCCTCAGAGTTACCCTTGTAGCAGGGTAACAGTTCACTCCTATTTTCAATTTGAACTTCAGTGACAGGAACTGGCCTGATCTCAAACGGACCTTAATCTGCCAAGTCCATGTGGTTTGTGTTATTGTACACCGTACACAGCGCTGCGATCAATCATGCGCAGACACAAACGACGAAGTGGCTGAGTGAGAGAATGAGGAGACGTGAACATTTGTGTCATCACTGATAGATTCCTCCATGCTCACTTCCAGAGAGACTTAAGGAAGCATAACCAGGAGGTCACCAATGACCTCCTCACACCTAGATAAAGAAAGCAAGGAGACCATTATAACTTTTATCCAGTCAGAGTCGAAAGTTGGAACAGAAAATCGGAAAGGTTTTTTTTTTTTTTTGCTTCTTGAGTATTTCGGGCATGCTAGAGCAAATTTGGAGTGTATCAAAAGTTAGAGGACCCCCCCAACCCCCCAGACTGGTCTCTGAATATGAGCTGGTAGTCGATTTTGATCAATAACTTCAATCTGAATTGATGTCACAGGTTGGGTAACGTGTGATCCCCCAGTCCGCACGGTTGTTTTTGAAAGTATACAAAAATCTTTCAGAAAGTGTGTGATGTGCCGCCTTGTATAATAAGCTTCACAGAGCCTGGAGACTATCCCAGGGGACTCGGAGCACAAGGAGGGGGATACCCTGTACAGGCAACAGGGAACCCATCACAGGGAACAATCGCACTCAATTTCACACACCCGTTCACACACTACAGACAGTTTGGAAATGCCGCTCAGCCTACAACACACATGTTTGGATTGAGGGAGGAAACTCCCAAAGCACAGGGAGAACATGCAAACTCAATGTCCAGACTCCAGTCAGACAAAGACGTCACAGGGAGAGTCTTCCGGTCACTCTTCCACTGTCTGGGAAGAGAATTCAGCCAACTCGGTACCAAGTAATCCTACAGACTTTGTATAGGATTGATGTCCACTGATTTTGCAGACGAATCAAAGTGCAGCAGTGTTCCATCAGGCTCCTCGAACAAGCCACACAGAGATTTGGCCCGGCACGCCCTACCGTCATTATCCAGGAACGTTGACGTCTCGGCGTTGTGTTCTGCATGGACACGAAGTACAAAAAGCAACCTTACGAGCAACAACTGATAATCCGGTTTTAAGTCGCACTCGTCCAGCTGCACAACTTACTGATGTTGGTGGATGTAGCAAATGCCCAAGTTTTGGTCAAATAACATAAAAGCACAAGAGGATCGTTTTTTGTTTTTTTTTAATTTTCTGGATGCACTCCAAGTCAATTATTTCTAAGCAGAGAGCACAGAACAGCTGATGTCATCGAATACAAAAACTGCAGGTTCATTTAGACACAAAAGCCTGCTGAAGGCCAGGGCTTTACCGTCCCATTCAATAACAACGTTTTGTATGTCTACGGCTTCGCTTGTGTGTCGAGCTTTAGAACACAGTCAGATCTGGCCTGCAAAGAAGTAACAAAGAAAGAATGGGACGGTAAATTATTATAGCTTCTATGAGTCTTTGTTATCATACGCTTTTACATTTTTTAAATTTATTTATTTATTTATTTATTTTTAAAGAGTGAAAAAACAAGAAATAGACATAAAGCAATAATGAAAGCTGCCTGTTTAAATAAAAAAATAAATAAATAAATAAAAGTGTGAGGAAATTGAATATGATACATTTGGACATTTCACGTTTTATAGCTTAACCACTTTAAATGGAGGTCGCTTACAATTTGTCTCCAGAAGTGATTTATGAAAAGTAGAAATCTCGGTATTTAGAGTTGGAGGAACTTTTAATGGCTTGAAATGATGATTTAGTGAGAAAGGGGATCTATGAAAAAGACTTGACCACATTCGCCCTATAGAGTATTCGAAAAGTCTCCAAGTTTCCAACTCTTTCTGACACATAATAATGCGTCTGTCCATCCTGAAAGCAAACGTGCCATTTTCCCCACTGCGAAAGAAAAGAACTTGACTGGTTTTACCCAGCTGGACTGGCAGCACTCTTTCTGGCTCTTAGAAACGACAGATACTATTACTCACTCGCGTACGAATGTGTACAAAGTTGCTTTCGCAGGCAACGTGCTAACTTTTTTTTTTTTTTTTTTTTTTCTTTCCCCCCACCTGGCTCGACTCTGTAAACTACCGCGTTAATGATTTTTACTTCTGGCTTGAGGTACACACGTGAGGACCGAGTTGCTAAACAACCTGACGGATGACTTACTTCATTTTGTCGACGAGAAGCGATGCATTTTTTTTTTTTTTTTTGGAAACACATCAGCCTGCCAAATGAGGAAGGTTTCTTGGATACCAAACCGCTATCACCTCATAAACTTTGCTTATTAATACAAGACTTTAGCCTCCATGGTTACACGTCTTGGTGGCCTCATGGAATGGTTTTACCCAGTGCGGCTCACGTTTATACGCCGGAGGCAGCGGAGCGCGAGAAGGCTCGTTAGCGGTTGCTGGGTTTTTAAAAAAAAAAAAAAACAACAAAAAAAAAAACGCGATTTCTGCAGAGTGAAAAACTAAAAACGGTTCCTGCCTACGTTTGAAGTTTAAAAATACTAAATAGACGGGTATGACCTGATAAAAACGGCTTGCCTTGCCCGAGTTAGCTGTGCTGACCTTCCAGTGACTCCCAGAGCAGAGCATGAACACCAATGCCAGAAAGACAACAAGTGATCTTCCGGCTCATTTACTAGACGCACGCAGTGTGGATAATCCAGCCCTGGAGAAAGGCAAGCGAAGAAGAGCAGGAGTGCAGAGCGGGGCCAGAGGAAAGAGCGAGTTCATGTACAGAGACGAACTCCAGCTCCAGAGCAATGTGGTCATGCTGGTTTTCCTCCATGTCGTAAAAAGGCCCAAAACGCTCATTTTGGACTGCTTTGTTCTTTTAAACACATCTCTTAAAACCCACACATGCCAGGCTTCGGGCTCTTTACATGCAGCAAGGAGATGGTGCTGTATCTTAAAGCAAAAAAAAATAAAAATAAATAATAATCCATCCTGAACGACTTTTATAATTGATATCTGCAAAAGCCTAATTTTATGATTCATTTCTTAGTTAATCTTTCATCGAAAACAGCCGCTCACAGCGTCAATGTTAAAGAAAAGCAGCACGCCTTCACCCTTGAACGAACTGTACCGCATATTCTGGTATTCCCGCTAGCTCCATCAACATACAGACGTATTCGCTTCGTCCGTGTTTCTTGTTCCTCTCACTTTGTAGCTTGAACGCAAAGGAGGTCGGAAATTGTAGACATGATTCCGACTTCCCTGTTAAAACGAACAGAGCGGTAATCCTTGCTTCATGTCTACCTAGTGAGAGAGAGAGAGAGAGAGAGAGAGAGTGATGCGGCGGCGCTTTAGTGCGGTAACCTATCCAGCTCTCACAATCTCAAATCCAATCTCAAACTGTTCGGCTTCGAAAGGTCGACTCCCATGCCAATAATGGCGTCATGTTATAGATCTCTACCTTCCGCCGTAGCTCAAATAGCCGCGTTTGCACCGACATCTCCGCTGCTTCTGTGCTGGATTTCTCATCAGTATGACGTTCGACGTCAATAGAAAGTTTACGAGTTCAGGAGATAAGAATAAAACCTGAGTGTTTACATCAATTTATCCCTTTAATGTTTAAGACTTCTCGTATTAAAGGACCGTTGTAACGGCGTTAACGATAACCAGTCCCTACGGGATTCCGCCGTTTCGCAAGCGCAGAAATGAAGTCAATCAACCTCCGCGATATTCCGAGGAGCTCGCGATTTTAAAAAGATTTCCAGCAGATTTGGGCCGACACGCGTTCAGCCGAAGCCCTCTTCGGTTCACGTGCATCGAACACGAGTACAGCTAAAAGCTTTTATTTCATTCCAACAAACATCACTGCGAATTTCGCCAATCCGAGTGGTTTATTTGGGGTGGGGGGGTATTTTCGGCTGCAACAATCAAAACTCACATTGCGCACATTTTAATACAATAAAACGTATATAATATGTTTGCGGGTGGACTTTTCCTTTAACGTCACCTTCTCCTTTACCACAGATACCTTCACTAACTTTGAGACATTCAAAAAGCCAAAAATCCGGCAGAGAGAATAGAAGAATTTCACGTGCACCTTAAAAAAATAAAAATAAATAAATAAATAAAAGGCTACAAGTTTACAACCTTCACGCACGTGAGTTTCAGCCGTGATCAGCAGCTTCAGGCTTCACGCTCTGCTCGGCGATCCGTCATGTACACAGCAGGCTGTCTGTTGCTGACAAAATCAGCGCAGAAATCCAGCGACCTGAACACATGAGCATGAAGCTGAAGAAGGATCACACACCGAAAGCAGAACCTCACGCCTAACACCACAACACCAAACCTCAAGCAACGTCGGGAACGTCGGGAACGTCGAGTCGGGAACAAATCTTAGATAAAAAGGGACGCGCTTGTGGTCTGAACGGGTGGAAGAATTCGTTTGCGATCCTGCCGCATTGCTGAATTGACGAAAGCAGGTACGGATTTTGGTTTCGGACGTGGGAAACGGGACGCCGGCCGAGACAGACGGGAGTCTGTTTCGCTCGTTTCACGCTAGAGCGAGAGAGAGAGAGAGACAGCACGTTAATATTATTTCAACACGGCACGATGATCTTAAGTGCTAAGCTCTCAGAAATGAAAAGGAAGTACAAATTCGAGGGGATTTTTGCTGGGTTTGGATTAGACCCCGTTACTTCAACTGCAAACGCTGAAGAGCGGTTTGTCCGAATGACTTCTAAAAAAAAATAATAACGTGGTTGATTTTACTGCACATACTGTATATCCTGGAGATTACAGGCATCTGTGCCATGCTGCAGTTTTACACTCCATTAGATGAAATGCCTCTTTAGACCTTTCCTTCCAGAAATCCCCCCCCCCGCCCACTCCCACTAAATAAAGATTTACAGCGCTTGACTTAACAAGGTCTCTGTACCGGATGACAGATTTGTATCTCTTGCCTTTTGAAGCACTCATGCATGCAAAGCAAATAGAAACATGATTTATACTCGATTTTATATTATTCATATGGTACGGCACATTACAAACTCGCAGATGCGCCGCGAGTTGGCTATAAAAAGGCTTTCCCACGTCGCGGTCGTGCGTCTCGACACACGCGAGTCGGTAGTCAGACGGTTTATTAAGGACTTATGAATAATTGTGTCGACGGCCCCTGAGCAGCAGTGTTCTGGATGATTTCTAATGCTTTGCTAACGCCGTTGAAATAGCTCTCGGGGACCTCTGAGCAAACTCTACGCGCTTTTAAATGAAATGTTATTTTAATAATAAACCTGCGATGTGTTGGAAGAGCGAACTGATACTTGGTTGATACGCCGATAGCGTGGTCGGGATTGATGCTTTTCGCAGATCGCTCGACAGCTATGAAAACGCATTAAGAACTTTAATGAGACATTCCAGAGTTATTGCAGCGCATTCCTCTTTTGTCTCCATTTCCTTCCCAAAAGCCCATAACTCCGGAATATGAGCCTCTGCGTTTTTCTGACCCCACTTGGCTTCTGTATCAGTGCCAAGGTAGGAATTTTTTTATTTTTTTATTTAATCTAATCTACTGCTGCACATGAACTGATGCCTTTAGTTCAGACTTTTACTCCTCACGCGTACAGTGTGATGTCACGATAACGGAATTATGGTACACCAGTGAAACCAGTCACAATTCTTTTAGACCTGATTTGGTACCACGACCTCCTTCATTATATCAAGACATTATACCATGTAAGCTCCATGAGAAAAATGTCAATTTCATTACATTTGTCCTTTGGTACTTTTTGGTCTATTTAGCGAATAGCAAATAATTACTCTTTACAACCGTGGTGAGCAGAAAAGCATCTCGGAACATGTTGGACCTTGAGGCTACAACAGCAGAAAACCACATTAGGGTCCATTCCCGACGGACAACGAGGGGAATCTGAGGCTACAGCGGACACAGGTTCACTGAAACTGGACAGAAGAAGCTAGGAAACAGCATGCCGGGTCCTTGAGTGGTTACCATAGTTACCATAGTCTTTGTGTCAGCTCGAATCAGTCTGGCTTCTGGCGTTTAGTCATTAACAAGGTGTTTCCACCTGTGGAACAGGATATTTTTCTTTTATAATGTCCCTTCCATTGTGTGTAATCTCTAGAGACTATCGTGCGTGAAAATCCCATGAGATCGGCAGTTTCACCGATAAACTCGATGGTATCGCGATTTTATTTCCCCCCCACCCATTCTGAACTAAAGCGCTTGGCCTGTATCGGCATGATTTTTTTTTAAATATTTTTTTTTTGCTCTGCACTGCTGCCACATGACTGACTGATTAGATAATGAGCAAATGATCTGCGGTGCAAATCAGGAGGAAAACATGTCAGAACTGCTCACGGCACCTGAAATTCTAACATTAACTCCAGCGTGGCGCTGATGGCGAAGCAAACAGCTTTGATGGGCACTTCTAAGAGCGTAAGAGCAGGCTGAAATGAGCGAGAGAGAGAGAGAGAGAGAGAGAGAGAGAGCGCTCGAATCCAAACATCATGATTGTATTACATCCTGCATGCCCGGGGAAGAGGCCCTCTGAGGGAACGGCACGGGACGGAGACCTTTCGGTTAACTAAACAACTCTTTCCACCGCCTGCTGCACAGCCATCATATTCCCACAATTACTGATCTTATCTTCGTTACGGAGAATAGTCCTGACACTGACTGACATGCGAGTCCTGAAATAAATACAGGGTCTGAGTCGGGCTGGGGTGACGCGGCAAAAATGTCCGATCACGATAAAGCGCACCGATTACAACGACTAACTGCTACAAAAATGAATTCTATCGAAAGGAAGAAGAAATGTTTTGTTTTTTTGTTTTTTTTTAAATCTAATCAGCTGCTCGTACTGTAGTAAAGAGCAGAAAGTACTTTCATTAGTAATCGACTGATTTTAGGCTATAAAGGACGTCTTAAATGACAGAAAACCTCCACCATGCGTGAACGGTCAGATCAGGCATTACTGGTGAAGGTGGGTGGAAAAGGCGGCGATGAAAAAGTCTTCGGAATTAAATAGATATATCTCGCACCGAATATTCGACAGAAATCGAACCTTTCGCTCAAGTAAATTTATAACAAGGAAAAAAAAAAAAAAAAAAAAAAAAGATATATACAAATATATTCAGCATTTTATGCAAATGCGACAGCACTGAGTGTTCTAAGGGAGTCCCTCGAGTCCAGCATCATAGGGTTAATGTATATTTTTTCTATAAGATATGATATGTCCGAACAAGGAAGGACAAATCCAAAAAGAAATAATTCATTTGTGCATAGAGAAGAAAAAAAAAAAAAAAGGACATATTGAAGGACATATAGAAGTTCTGTAAATAAAACATCATGTATAAGAATTTTATATTATACACACACATATAGATATAGATAGATATATTATCTATCTATCCATATATATTTCTCCTACGATGCTGGACTTTTTAATGACACCCTATAATGCTTGTTCTTCAAGAGCAGTGTATTCCCGATGGATTCCCAACAGAAAAACCCGGATTACGTACTCGGTGATTTGTTTACGTGTGGATTTTAGATGTAAATTTGATCCACAAAGAAGACTTCGTTTTCTTTTTTTAAAACCCATCTTTACCGAGGGTGCCAATATTTTAGAATCTTCCTGTCTATACTGGTACTCGTATGTGCTTGTACCTCTGCAGGGTGAGGCTCAAGTTGCCCGTGCAGGCTTTGATCTTGTTCTGAGCCTCCAGGTGAGTCATGGTGTCTGTCGCGATGCCGTCGATGGATAGCACCACGTCTCCTACGCTGATCTTCGCTTTGGCTGCTTTTCCTCCATCCGTCAACTGTGCAAAAAAAAAAAAAAAAAAAAAAAAACCCAACACACACACACACACACACACACACACACACACACAGAGATGAGAGATGAACACCGGCATCACTGTATTATTCCCTACTGCTCGCTGAAAGGTCACGTAGGCTTGGTCATGCCTCCTGGCTGCAGAATGAATCAGACGAGTCATCTGTCTAAGCTGTACAAGCACACGGTTTTCAAAAGACTGCACTGTGGTGGTGTGTTGTTTTGTTTTTACGTCCATCAGTCATCGGTTAGCTTAAAAATAGCTCCGAATAACACCGCGGGAGTCGTTTCCATTTGGGCGCCACAATAGTGGTCTCTTTGAGGTACAAACAAAAAACAATTAAAAAAAAAACAAAAACACACATATATAAAGAAAAGTTAATAATTATACGGTAGGACGCAAAAACAGCTCCAACTCATGACTGAAACTTTGCTGTGATGGAAACAACCCCACACACCACCCCAAATACTAACGTCCACCTTGCCTACAGCGCTGGGAGATGCTCAGATGTGCACGCCGAGATGAAATACTACTCTGAGGAATTCCAGATGGAATTTATTAGGGTGTAAATTTTGCTGTGCATCTCACTGCTCAGAACTTTAGCATGCTACAGAGCCGGTTGCTTTATCAGATTAGACCCAACACCCAATTATACTCCAGCGGAGATGATGATCTCCATGATCCTTGTTAGCTTTGGACCACTCGCTGTCACGAGAGGACTGCAGTCTCTACAAGAGCGGACGGCAATTACATCCGATGGCAGGCCAAATTTTTTTCAGCACCATTATAAAAATAATAATAATAAGAATAAGAAGAAGAAGAAGAAGAAGAATTTATTATTATTATTATTATTATTATTATTATTATTATTAGTGATTGCTGTGCAGGATAAGTAGTTCTGCCCCAAAGAATTGCCCTTTTTACAGCAGTCTAATATTAATCCGTGTTCGCAAACAAGCAACGGCCTATTAACATTTTAGACACCCATACTACTAATTACATATGTGACTGCAGCTCAAATACTACCCCCATGTCCTATAGCTGGGTATTAGCAAAGGGTGTGTCTCAATCAGCTCACTAGCTCAGTAGTCCAGGGCACTGATCAGGGAGTCAGCCATTTTAAGGGCCGTCTCAATCGCAAAATCCTTCCAGTGCACTTGAACATTCACTCCCTAAAAAAATAAATAAATAAAATAAAATAAAATAAAATACACTGGGTCACGGTAGTTTACTATTTAAATAGTCACCTTGCAAACTATAATCAGTAAATCTCAAAAACAAAATAAGTATTTTAGCTACGTAGTCTACTCCGGCGTCCCAACCTCGCCGCTGACCTGTTTTGTAATCCGTCGAAGCACTGTTCCATAGCATGCCGTTATCAAGCTATTGCTAGGATGAGAGCTTCCACTATTCTGGACCTGGTGCGGTGACGGTCCCAATGCATCCAAAAAGTTCTCTGCTAATGGTTTAAATAAAAAGAAAAATAAAAAAATCAAAATCAATGCTTAATTCGCAAGTCATTCGTTTACAGCGTAAATGCGTGCGCCAGCATTTGGAATTGTACAACGCAAACCAATCTTAGAGGCAAACCCAAGCCCATTCGTAAAACAAGGAAAATAAGGAATTAATCAATAATCTCGTTTGCTAGACCATCATTTATTTGACTTTTATTTGCTAACCGCTAATGTACAGGCTACACAGTGTAGCTCTGACCTGCTGGTGGAATAGAGAGGGCTTTTGAGACTTGTCTGAACGGCGGCATTGTTGGAAGGAATTACTTCAAAGAATGGCACTTCAGTTATTTGTATACTCTGGATCCTGGCCAAAGAGGGAGAAAAAAGAAAAAAAAGGTGGAGTAAAGCGTTTTCCAGAGGGATGTCTTCCTCATAGTCCATTAACTTAATCCAGTGGGTCAAAAAAAGCATAAACACACCTGTATCTTGGGAGTCGATGCCAAGAAATGGGCTTAAAAAGAGAGGAAAGGGAAAAGGAAAGGAAAGTGTTCTTTCCTTTCATGCGGTGAACAAAATCTGCGTGTTCGGTAATGTCAAGAATTAAAAGTTCTAGGAATAAAAACAAACAATGTGACTGTTATGCGATGTCTATGTCTATCTCCTGTCCGTACGGCGTGCTCGCAGGCCGCGGCTCTAGTTTCCCTGCGTCATCCTTCTATTATGAACTGCCTGACTGCGTCGCTCTGGGTTTTGATCAGTACATACTTCCCTCTCGTTCCCCATCGACCTCCGATCTCAGATCAGCATTTTGGAGTCTAGGGCGCTAGACTGGATCCTGTAGATGCGTCTCGACAGGAAGAGCTCTGCTGAAACCATGACACCAGGTCGACTCAGCCCCGGGTGTTCCCTTCAGGCATTACGCAAGCATCTGTAACAGCTTGTAAATCGATCGCGGTTCCTGTTCATTCATCGCCGGTATACTGTAGCAGCAGTCCTTTCCACGTGCTCACGTTCGGGCTTGTAGCTATAAAACAAACACGGCCACGCACGTACGAAGCAGGCTGGCTGGAAATATTGGTTTTGGTTCACTTCGACCAAACAACCAAGAGTATGAAAGTTCTTGAAGATGGTTAAACAGTTCTAATATATTATCATCAAAAATGTCAGGCTTTTTAAAATAAATAAATAAATAAATAAATAAATAAATAAATAAAGCACTTAATCCAAATGCAAAAATAACACCAGACTGTACGGCGATGTCGTGACATTTATTTTTTTTTATTTTTAAACAGTTCATTGAAGGCACATGGTTACTCAATGACAAAGTGGATTAAAATGGACATGGCAACGTTAATGGGATGCTGGAAACCTTTGACTGCTAAGCAACAGAATACAGTAGAGCTAAATGGAATAAAGGAAGGACTAAAGGATAAGCGGCATTACAGTGACCTCTTTTCAACTACACGGGGGGGGGGGTTGAGAAAAAAAAAAAAAAGTGAAAAAGGAAGTTGACAGGAGAGAGAGTTATTGTTCCAGGGCTTCTGCAAAAGCGCTTCCACTTTTCGTTTCATTATCCTGTGGATTGTAAGGACCCAATTACTTTCAGTCAGCTAAGAAACACACAATGCGGTTATCAGCGCTGAACTGACCGAGTGACGGGACTGCGGTCTGCCTTGTGCGTTTAATTGGGCACTAAAAAAAGAGCAGGAGGCGGAGCTGAAACTGCTGATAAATGTCGACAACCTGAGCCTTAGTGGTGCCAGTGGACAGCTTTATTAATAGCACGTGGTTATCAGGGTTCGTCCTCTTGCCAGGAATGTATTGCGGTTTGATTTGCAAGGCATGGGTCAGTGAGCGGGTCAATAGAAGGGTAAAGTTCAGAGGAAGGCACTTGGCAGGAAGAGCGAGTGAAACATGCCTCGTCTGTTTATTTCTGACGTTTCTCCCCAGATGCCTGCGAGTCAGAGTTGGAGGCTTTCAAGAAGCTACTGGTTCTTGAACACCGTTTTTCAAGCCATGTGACGCAGCGGTTGCTCACTAGACTTTTGCTCAGAAGCCATGAGTCACGGGCTTAACTAAGACAACATGACTACAAGGGTGGAGCAGGTGCGAAAAGCCCCCAGAGACCCTACGGCAAAAAAGGTCTATTCACAAGGTCAGGGGAAACAGTTGAACCCTCCTACACATGGAAAAAACACATGCGCACACACACGCACGCACGCACGCACGGCCAGTCACGATTCCCACGAGTCTTGTTTTTATACATGCTATAAACCTCGGCCTTTCCTCGCATAATATAAACCTTCATGTGTACATAATTAAACAGCATGTCTTCACTTACACATCTATTACATCATCTCAAAACCCCTTCGATTAGCCGTTTAACTAGACGTTACAAGATATTTCAAGCAAGCGCTCATATGAGCCATATTAAAACGTTCGTCCAATCCCAAGCGATTAAATTTTCCATTTTAGGATCCGTAATTGTGTGTCTTCTACGGCTTCTTTCGGCGTGTAAATGTTTTAATGGCACTGGGTTTCACCTCAAATGAAAGCAAGGAGACAAACGTTCTTTGTTTGACTTGTGGTACAAAAGCGACCAAACGCTTCTCGTTACATGTGTCTGGCAGCTGGAAATGGCCGAAAGGAGGAGATACTTCCCTCTTTTTTCCCCCCACTCCGTAGACATTGACCGCAGTGCATAAACCATATCGGTGGAGAGGCGTGCCCTGGCGTGTTACTTTTGTGCAGCGCAGTAAACGTTAATGGACGGTTCTTCCACTCGCAGTGCACCCCAGTTTCTCTCCTTTTATAGTTGTCTGAGAATGTTTCGTGCCACATCCCCCCACACCTCTAATCACGGAAACGAGGCTGCATCACGCGCCACTTCTCAGCACGAAGAGCGTACACTGAGCACGCTGTAACGAATCCTTATCGTCCATCAGGACACACAGGACCGAAACAAACTGAGGTCACGGATCAGAACTTGTCCTCTTAAAACGTAGGACTCAGCGTACTCAGATACACCAAGATTAAATAATATAGTTACTCTGTAGGGACCTTGGGGAAAACTTTATAATTTTTATACACTTCCTTTTTAACTTTCCCTGACCCACCACATAAGACCCAGCCCAAATAAAACTCACTTTAATCCATCTTCTATTTGGTTTCATTCTCCACAAATTAAGGCAACCCCCCCCCCAAAAAAAAATAATTAATAAAACAAAAACAAAACAAACAAACAAAAAAAAAAAACACTCAAAATTCTCAGCCCCTTTTGTGATATCTTTTGTACGCTTTTCTGGCCATGAGTTTCAGAATCTTGAACGCTTCAACTGCATTGGACCTTCCATCCTTTTGAATACCGACACCGAAACGTTTTATGTTGAATAAATAGAGATAGGTTGGGTAACCCATCACTCTAATGTTTGGTGATGGGTTACAGGAAAAGGTCTGTGGTTGGTCACCTGCAAGTGTCCTTTCGCTTGATGAACGGGAGTTCGTGAGTTCGAATCCCAACAATGCCATAGTCATCCATAGCCAGGAGCCAAAAAAGCAATCTGGGTGGGAGGGATGGCATTACTCTCTCTAGCCAATTGTGGGTATCGATGAGCTCATGTATGTGGAAGAGGGCGGATAGAGCTTTCCTCAGTGTGTTTTACTCTCACCTGTGACAGAGCAAAAGGTCCTTTCCTATGAAAGTAAATGGTTCTTGGCCACGTTTGATTAAAAAAAAAAAAAAAAAAAAGTACCAAATCGTGCTTAGCTTTGTAGGTCTAATTAATTGGTCACTTCCCGCAGTCGGGTCAAATCAGAGCTAAATCGTGTCCTGACTGCAATCAAACCACATCAGTGTTGGTTTTGACGTGGCCCAAGAGCACCTCTTACAAGCACACAAGCAGTCTCAGACCAGCTGTGTTGGTCCGTACTCAAAGGCTCAGGTCATAAAAACTAAAGCGGACGCCTGTGCGTGTGCAACCACCCTCAAAAACAAACAAACAAACAAAAAAAGATGGTATCTGGAGACATAATTGACAGCTCGCTGATCAACATGCTCCACATTATGGACAGCCAAAGTGGGTTGAGTGTACGGTTTCAAATGAAACCAAACACATTTCAGCCACTTAAACGCATGTCGCTTACAGGTATGGCGTTCAAACATAACGGGAACTTCCTGTACAAATCAGCCGTCACGTGTACGGCCGCTATCTACCACGTGCACGCAGTCGTCGGGTCTCCCAGAGAGCACCTGTAAATCCATAAAATGAGAAGTCTTGAGATCTTTAGAGGAATGCCACTCCCACTACCGCTACCAAATAGAATACTGTCTAATCAACTTAACAGGCTGCATAATAAAACCACTGTGATGGTTTAAATCCCTTGACCTTTCTTTTGTCGTGTGATTGATTATTGCCTGCTTCTCTGAAGTACTGGTGAGTGTCCAAGCTTTGACAAGTTAACCCCAATTCCTGTTTAATCTGGCGACCTGAATTAGAAAAAATACAGAAATGGCAAGATGTCTGGCTCAGAGCTTCCCTTTTCTAAAAACCACAAGACAGACAATAACCTCAAAACGGCTGAAACGTGGTAACTTAATTCTGTCACACAATTTAGCTTGGAGGTCTTAAAAGTATTTAGCAGCAGAATAGGAATGCGCTCGACTGCGAAAGCGGAATAGTAGCGACTGAGGTTTTCCCACGAGGCCCTTCACGTGACGTGTGGGTCACGACTGCGCTTCTCTGTCAGCAGCTGATTTTTGGAATGGGGTTTTTATAGCGTCTAGGCACAGAAGACGATTGTGAAAGTGCTCTGGCGTGTGCGTTAAAGAGGCTCGCGAGCGCCTTGTATGGAGCGAAGAGAGCGTCTGAAGCCAGTTGTCCCCTGAGAGAGACGTTGTGTCATCCTGGACTGAGCGCATGTACGAATGCTGAAGCACGCAGGGTGGTGCTGATATACTCATCATCGAACCTTCTCTCAGAAGAAAAACGTTACATCACTTCGGGGAGCCTGCCCGATGACGTCAGACTCTCCGATTTTTTTAAAAAATTTGGCCTGTCCACAAGCAAAAAAAACAAAAACAAAAAAAACCTAGTTTTAAGTCACATGAACCAGCTGTGATCCAGCTGCATCAACTCCGTCCACGATGTAAAAACCGCAGCACAGCGAGTGTTGCTTATGTGAGCAGAAACACCTTAGTAAGAAGAGAACACTCAAGCCCAAGCACATTTCTCCACGCTGGTGGAGATCCTTTTGGCATTTCTCCTACACGCCTTGCTGCCTGTGATCATTTCAGTCAAGCTGGCGAAGCACACACACACACACACACACACACACACACACACACAGGCCCAGAGAAACTTTAAAGAAAAGAAACTTTTAAGTCCACTTCCATGGCAACGCAAACAAAACACAGCATTCCACGGTCTGAAGGAAGCCAGCTCTGAAAGCGCGCCTGGTAGAGGCAAACCAGTCACTGCCCTCAGAGGCGCTGAGGTCAAACTACCACCTGATCGCCATGTGTTACTGTGATGAAGCAAAACCACTAAACACTACTGCAACTGATTGGGTGTACATACATAGGATGCTGTAATCAAAATCATGTGTGTGAGAGAGAGAGAGAGAGAATCATTCTTTCAATGTGCTACTTCACAACAGATGTCAGTTACCCTAACGTCAGATATGCTTGTGGAAACTGGCCATTTTCCGTTGTCAACAGGATGTATGCACCCTCGGTTAATGAGCGAGACTGGAATGTGAATACCTATTGAGAGAAGGACATTTTTGAAAGGACATAAAACTCCTTCCAGGAAGGCGAGAGAGAAGGGGGGAAGAAAAAAAAATAATAAAATCACCTTCCCCTCTTTATTCTCTCATAACTTTTCTAATTAGCGCTTTTACAGGGATAGGTAGACGGCTTGGTAAAGATTGTTAAAATCACCTGGACTTTGTGTTTTGATACACTAGTAGTGACACGGACAAACCAAAAAATACAGAACGGTGATTAAATGAGTAAGGAACATTTACGATTATAGCCAAAACCAAGTGGATTAGTTTCCAATTCAAGCATATCCTGACGTTTCAGTCCTGTTATTCATATTGGGGGCATGGTGGCTTAGTGGTTAGCACGTTTGCCTCGAACCTCCGGGGTTGGGGGTTCGAATCCTGCCTCTGAACTCTGTGTGTGGAGTTTGCATTTTTGTTCTTCTCGTGCTTCTTCACCAGTCCCCCAAAAACATGCGTTGTAGGCTGATTGGCATCTCTTAATTGTCCGTAGTGTGTGGGTTGGTGTGCCCCGAGTCCCCTGGGACAGGCTGCAAGAGCTCCCCGCAACCCTGGGTAGGATAAGCGGTACAGAACATGGATGGATGGATGGATGGACAATTAATATTTTTACTCTTTAAATGTTGTGAAAGCTAATGAGTTCCTCTTATCACTTACGTTATAGCAACTACGATCACTGTTTGTAACCAGAAAGCACAAAACACTTCAGCCCTGAAGACTTTCCCTGTGGGGGGGACATGTTACTATAGAAACGAGAACGTATTAAACGAGTATGTTACTGGTTTGACCGTCAGAGCTGCTGTTATAGAAAATGAATCGACATCTGAGCAACCAGAGCTGAGAATTTGAAAGCACTTATCATTTATCAATTTTTACAGCAGTGATGTAAGGACGTGGGACGCTGTTCAGAGCTCACTCGAAACATCTGTTCTTGACCCGGTTGACAAATGAACTCCAGAGGTCTTCGACATACGCCGAATTTCCGTTGTTGACATCCCACCGTTCCGATCCGCCATCTTGGCCTTTTTACGCGATGCTGTTTGTCAAACAAACCAAAAAGTAGTCAACGTGGTAAAAGGAGAACGTCAAGAAAGAGTAGAGAAGCACCGAGGAGTGATGGATAGGCTTTTACCCTCGCCTCACTGCGGATTAAAACCAGATGAACACGGTGCTGAAATGTTTCGCTGTGAATTCAAGAATCTGCGTTGGAGTTCAGGGTAGTTGAACTTTTTGTAGGCAGGCTAAGCCAAAATAAAAAGGAGCACCGCGCTACCCTGAGCTGCTGTTTTATTGCCTGCACCTGCCTCGTACCATTTTATCACCAACCATATAGGTGCATTTTGTTGCTGACTGGACCCCACCCAAATTCACGTTCAACCCACTTTCAGGCCGCAGAACAACAGATAGCCTTGGTACACTTTTCTAGCCACAAGCTTCAGAATCTTGCAGGCTGTTCTCTGCATTTCCATGGATACACACTCCTGAGTGGTGCTTTACAGCAAGAAAACATTTTAAAAACACAAAAGTTTTTCAGAGCAAGATACTGTTATGATGTTCGTGACTTTGAAAGTTCTCAGAGATTTAGATGGTGCTGAGTAAATGAGACGTTTGTCGACGGGCTACGGGAAAAGATAGCTGTTGGTCGTCTGCCTCGTCGGTAAAATTGCCAAAACAGGTGGTCCTTGTGGTGGCTGATAAAACGGACCAAAAAGTTTTCCTTGGAAAAGAAACTGGAATTCCCTTCAGGGTGTAAAAACAGAAGATATGAAAACGTGAGCATGCAAGGGCTGTATTGTACAGCTCCAGTCTCTAGGACGGTGCTCCGAACTCCCACTTCTAGAGTCCATTAATGGCCGTCTGTAATAACTACACACACACACACACGCACCCCTTTAAATCAGGCATCTAATCAACACAGACATTTTTACTGTCAACCCAGCTGCCCTGCCAATCGTAATAAATCACCACTTTGTGCTTACGGCTCTCAGAAGTGCACACGGCCCGAGTCTTATCGGCAGAACGGCACAGATCACGGCTAGTGAAGAAATGCAGGTATGAATCTTTCTGCACCTCTAGAATAAACAGACCGCACGAACAGAGTTCTCCTCAGAGAAAGCACATCTGAGAGCTATTTGAGCAATCCTCTCATGATCTATTCATTACCAGCAGCTCTGTTTGGGACAGCTATAGCGTTCTCCCTGAACTTCAGCTGGATACAGGCCTTGATAATAAGCATCGGTATTTTATTTTATTTTTGGTATTTGTTCAACTTGAATGAGAGCGATTATTTTATTTGCCACTCGTCACAGATCGTACGCCAACGGAACATCAAACAAAAGTGTTTCAAGAAAGCCTTCTCCCCAGCTTTAAATTTTTTATTTATTTATTTATTTATTTATTTATTTTTTAAACACTCTTCAATTTGGATGTGACTGAAATAATTTTCCCTTAACAGCTTTGCGGGAAGTCGAACCTTCCAATTTTGTCTTGAAATACATCTTTCATGTTCGCCACAGGATTACAGTTAAATGGATGCAGTCGGTGCCGTTAGAGTGAGTAGAATATGCCCATGTCCTTGGGAGAGAAAAAAAAAAAAAAAAAAAAAAAAAATTCACCTCATTTCTATTAATAAATTTGACAGGGCATATTGTAGACATTTATAGTTGCATTAGTCTCTTAAATAGTTCAGACCGTAGGCGCTGCCTTACAATCCAGCTGTGATTTCGAGTGGCCCGAGCTAACGCAGAGTTGGAAATAGCTGGTGCGGTTGCTCCGCACGTCCGTCTAATCATCAAGTATTTCGCCCTCAAAAAGGCAAAAAGTCTCGAAAACATCTGTGCACTTTAATGCCAATGCCTCAGCGCCCTTTGGCGACGTGCTGCGAGACGTGCAGAGTATTCTACGCTCATGACCCCCGACCCCACAAAACACAAACACCATAATACATGATGGCTGTATCAAAAGCAGGTTCATTTCAAAGGAGTCCCCAGGGTTAACGTACGTTTACGACATTATACGGGGTGGGGTGGGAGGAATGGCAGGGAGGAGTGGAGGGGGGTGGAGAGGGTAAAGTGTGGGTTTTATGTTGGATCCAGGGTCTGTGTGTTTCCTTCTCAGCCATATGTAAAGAATAAACCGCTTAGTGGTGGGCTGTTATAGGAAATTAATCAACAGTTGGGTGGTGTGAAGCAGGCTGATCGAACGCAGAGTTACTTTAACCGCCCCAACGCATTTTCATTCCTCGTACACTCAACAATTTACCAACGATTACAATGTATTTATTAAAGAACGTACATATCGTACTTTTTAGCCGTTTATAGTTACATTTAATTCTGTGGAACATGACGAAACCAGTAATCGCTTGCGTTATAGTGGCGTTTTCTTTCTCTTTTGAAGTTAATAAAATGGAGGGGGAAAAAAAAAAAAAAAAAAAAAAAAAAAAAAAACA
>JANDJT010000060.1:25206282-25233628 GCA_024331685.1 Stegophilus panzeri | reverse complement strand
GGGGTTGGGGGGGGCCTCGACGAGGAATGTTTCCACAGCGTAATACTGCTGATTATAGAACTACAAATTTCCTGTTCAATCAGATTTGGGCATTTCAAGAGGGCTTTAGAGAGGACTTCAGGCTGAGAGACTTTAGGTCAAGGTTACAACTGCGTCCTAATTCTGTTTCCCCGAAAGAGCACGGGCGTGGTCACAGCGATATTCTAAAATAAATAAATAAATAAATAAATAAATAATACTTCAACACTTCCTAAGCTGCATCTGGAAAGTTAGCGAAGCAACTAAAAGGATTATCAGAACCTTTTGTTTAGCATCAATGCACATAATGTTGTTATCATGGACCATTCAAACTACAACAAACACGGGGACTTGCACGGCAGATGTTGCTCCTAAACACATTTTTGAAAAAAACGTTAGACGATCATCAGAATATGAATATTTTATACCAGTGTACGGCTAATTGCATGCTGCTCTTTTTGAGCAGCTGTTTTCATGTGTTCCAGATGCTCGTCTGTCGAACACGCCTCGGGCTTTATCGTGGCTTTGACGAGAACGAAAGTCGGCATTGACGTGTGTTAGGTTCAGGTCTCTTAAGGGTTTTGGAGGTCTGCTAAATCCAGTGAAGGGCTTTAGATGGAGGGCTCTGGAGCATCTGGGTTCAAACCGAGGCCACACAACCAGCAGGTGAACGTCACAAACGTACATCGTTCGATTTTTTTTTTTTAGATTTAACAGCACCTGATTGAATACAAACTAGACGACACTGCTTCAAGTAGTGTACTTTATTCAACACTCCTCTTCCTGTTAAGCACCAAGCAAGCCTTGCTCTGAGAACCAAGCCGAGCCTCATAAAAACAAACGGAATGAAATCAGTTTTCTGACGCATGCAGATAACCAGCGTCGGGAAAACAAAAGGCTTTCAGCAACTGACTAATGAGATAGCCTGCTTTGTCTTGGGTCGATCTCATCTAGGTTAGGATGGAGGACGTTGCTGCTCCGGTGGCGATTCGGACCGAGACACGGGGACACGATAAGCAGCGAGCTCGGCTGAACCTCTGGGAACGCTCTAGTGCAAGACTCCAGGTGTAATTAAAGGACAGAAAGGTTAAGTGGCTTACTGTAGTCCCACAATGGCAGAAACATGACCCGGGGTGTGGTCTATGGAATGGGCGCGGTCTATGTGGTCTAAAATGTATTCCCCCCCACGCACTCTGATTTTCTCCCTAATTTATTCCCGGCTTAGCCTCCCACTCAGCAGCTATCGATTCCATATCTACCAACCAGAAAGGGTGATAAAAACTACTTATCTGATTACTTTGGGGAATTAGACAGAAACTATTAAGCTTTCGTTAGTAATTCTTACACAGATTTCCCAGGCAGACATTGAGAACACGTCCTGTCGCCGAAACAAATCTCGCAAACTCGTCTTCCTCTGTACAACATCCTCTCTGATCCGACAGAAGGCAGGGGGAAATGGCGTGGCCTGAAATAGATGACTTTATGCGTCTGTCACCACGGCCATAACTGATCTACAGCTGTGTGAAAGCTGGAAGGCGCACGCCTCGTTCCAATCCAGTCGGCGTTTCTCAAGTAAAAAGAGTAAACGTGCTGCCAAAGGCTTACTGCGGAAAGCCCGGGTTTACTGAAGCTGAGCTCACCGACGATGACCGCATTTCTTTGAGGGGGGGATTGGAACTGGTTTAATAATGGCAATAACAACCAACCAATCCCTTCCCCTCCCCAAAGCGTGCTGGTGTACGAACCAAGCCAAGAACACAACCTGCCAAAAATAGCAGGTTCGACTGATCCGGATTCAGTAAGGCAGCTTTTCGCTCGAGTGCCTTGTACGATTAATCTCATCTTCGGATTTTAAGCTATCGATATATAATCGTTTTTAATGTCGTCATATCCTGTGTAAACGAGGTGTGTAGTGAAAACACAGCGGAGCGTTGTTAACGGAGCAGGACTTTCCGCCCCACACGTCACGGTTTAATATTTACCTAGCCTGTTTCAGACTGCACACGTTAACACACACATGACCTCTGCACAAAGCAATTACTGTGTCGCTATGCTGCGCTGCGGACCAAAACGTATTCGAGTCTTGCATGATAAGGGGATTTTCCAAACAGAGAGATATCAGCAAAACATCATGAACACCTTCCTTGACTTGCGCCTCTCCTTTAACACCTCTGTATCTGAAGTGTATTCAGCCTTACAAACTATTTGCCACACGTATAAACGCAATTTAATTTTTCCCCCCAAATTTGCCGCGTTCCTGATTCTTCAGCTTACAGTACACGATGCCACTACCTGTATCTACATCTGTTTTAGTACTTTGGTGCGTCTCGGTCATCCTTTTTCTTTGAGGTCATGTTTCCTTGTAGAGCTACTGTATATTTTCAGAAATAGAGATATCGTTCTGTTTAGTAACCAGCATGAAAAACAACCACAACAACATCTTAGGTCGTGATCATGCTAGGGCTGGGCGATATATCGATATGTAATATCGATATAGTGATAAAGGATTACGCAATACACTTTTCTGGGATATCGTTGGTATGGTGATGTATTTTTTTTAAAATGTTTTTAAATAATTACAAATTAAATGGTATTTGAATGGATGTTGTTAATTTGATGTATTTTCCTCGATCATACGACAGCTAAGAACGAGACAAGGCGAAGGCTATCATGTCCTTGCACCAAGACATGCGAAGCTAGCCAACTGCATCTTTTCGAACTGCTGCATCACAGAGCAGCGTAACACACGCTGCGGAAAACGCCGTCGGCTGTCGGCCGTCTTACGCATACATGAGCTCAAAGAAGCTCCTGATTGGCCAGTGTCGCTGCGAGTGAAAAGGGAGGGAGAGTAAGCCATCCTTCCCACCCAGAGAGCATCGGTGGGAGAAATTTTGCTCTCAAGGACTCTTTAAGACTCCCACCCGCGCACGGCTGCGGCACCGTCACAAACTCAAACTCGCGATGTAATTCCAATTAACGCTTTCGTAATCGGATACATCTTTCGGTTGCATGGCACTCACCTCAGACTCCTCAGCTAAAATACATCTGCAGACTCACCTGCCTGCCTCATGCTAGCCCTGTTTTAAAGCTTTAACGGGGTTGGGATATCTAACGGGGGAAGTTGGAACAACACCTGGTTTACACTCAGCATGCAAATACCAGGTCTCTGAATATCCCCAACATTAGCGCCACCCACACACACACACACACACACACACACACAGTCAAGCACAGCTGGGCATTAACTGAATTCACAGCATGGTTGTATATTAATCAACCGTCAAAATGAGTTTGAAAATAGTGATTTATGATGTTGTTATAAATTCTGAGATATTTATTACTCCATTTAAAGACTCCTGAAGATTATAAAACAAGTATAAATCACATAACGTTTTTTGTTTGTTTGTTTGTTTTTTCACTGAAACATCCAAGGTAGCACTATAAACATGACTGGAAAGCTCATAATATTTATTCCTAAATTAGTTTTTTTTATTCTTCATTTTATATGCAAACAAATAGGAACCACTTTTGAGGGTTATAAAGGCTTTCAGGAGTATTAACTGCACCCTTTTCTAAACAATATGTCCAAACTGTACGACAAAAGTAATAGTCACAACTGCGTTTGGCTTTTTAAACATAATCTTTGGAAAGTATAAGTATATATTCTTTTTTTTTTTTTTTTTCTACTAAAATGGTCATCTTTTCCTAGTGCCTGGTCAGAACTGCAGGTTCCTCCAGTGTTCTTTCAGAGGCAGGACAGTTAGCTCACCTCACTTCCCTGATAGCTGACACATGAGCTTGAACTTCCTCAAACAAAATTCAACGTGTGGTAATAATTCAACCCTGGTTTGTATTAAATAGTGATATATATATATATGCTTTAAATTGACATTTTCACAGCCACGAAATGGTTTTGAAATTATTTTCTGGAAACATCTCATGTCAAGCGTGAAGCTGAACAACTAAAAACCGAGCAAGACTTATAAACAAGCTTCTTCTTGGCCAATATTTCTCCTATACATGCTCACAAATTGAGGGAGGAAAAAAAAAAAGTTATGTTATTTTTCATAACTCACAGAGCTTCAGCTAATATTTAAAAACAACTTTTCCTCAATAGCGGTTACATTAGTACAGTTTCTCTCAATCCTACCTGCAAACAGGAGAAAGCAGCCACCACTTCCTCTCTCGCGCTCTCTCTCTCTCGCTCTCTCTCTCTCGCTCGCGCGTTCGCGTGTAACTGAAACCGTCGAGCCTTCAGAGGAGCTTTTAGAACCCAGGCGACAATTTGGACTTCCGCTTCTTCTTTCTGAGCTCTGATTGGCTGACAGATGCGTGAGGGCGGTCCCTCCTGGGTCTTTACGTCACTGAAAAGTTACTCTCAAGGCTGAGGCGATTATACGTCTAGCTAACGGTTAAAACAGTTTTAATAAGCGTATTATTTATAATAGTGTCCTTTTTTTTTTTTTTTTATTGAACTTGAGGTTAGATTTATACACGTAGAAAAGTGTGAAGAAATAACAGAAATTTTTTTAATATATAAAACTAATAAAAAATAAATAAAATGCTAGAAAGTGGCCATTTTGGAAAATTCTCACTGTGGTTTCTTTATGGATAAATACTTATCAGTGATGTGAGGAATGAAACATAACAGGACATGATGCTATAGAACAACAATAATCAAGGACAGGGTGGTATGATGCGTCCTGATTCAATGAGGAGTGACAGTGTTCACCCCAAAGTGGATTATCCTGCTGGGGAAAAAACAATTAAACAAACAACAGAAACCCTCATAGAATTTGTAATGGTTTTAATGTTCATAATGGGAATTGTTTTGGTTTTAATGGAACGGAATTATTTGTTGCCTTCTATTGGGGGCATGTTATGTGTAATGGATACCATTAAAGACCAATAATGGTAATGGTTTTAATGGTTAGTTGATGGTTTGTAATGGAAAACATTAGAATTTCTGTGATGGTTCTATTGGGGTTTTTTCCAGTAGGGACTTCCCTATAACAGCATGTTCTGAAGTGTTTAATTCCCCTTATACAACAGCAGTTTTTGCCAACCATTAGAATGTTGAATGATACACATGCTTTTTAACCATTTATAGCTAGATTTACGTTTGAGGAGCATTCATGAAACAACCTACAGTAGTTCCTGTTACTGACACTGAACAAAATGGAATATGTGGTTGGTCGGATTTAATAGAACATATTACTTATAGTAAAGTTTCTCATCAAAATGTTATATTAAAGTTTATTTATACAACAGTAATGGTAATGTGGCTGTCACAAAAAAAAACGCCAGAGTGTTGGGTAAGAGTAAGAGTACTGGGTTGGATTTTATTCAGGGCTTTTGTTAGTGTAACAAAAATTTTGTTAGTGTAGTTCAATTCAATCACGTTTAACCAATGTATGCATTTCAATTAAGTAAATTTAATGAACATTGTTTTCTGTGTGTGTTATAACAGTTATAAACAGTCGTTCCCTCAGCAGCTTATCTGTTTTCTCTCTCATGAGGTCAAGAAGACAAAAAGTACTGCGTTTTACAAAAAAACAACAACAACAACAACAACATGTCCTCCGTTATGAAGACTTTCCTGTAAAGGAAAACTTTCTGACACTAGAGACTCCTTCCATAAATGTTAAACAAACATGTCTGTGTACAGAAAGCAATTAATTTCAACAATTATACATTTTTCTTTGTTAATTAGCGAAACTGTTTATGTTCATTTATTATTATTCTTGAACTGCGTAGATCTGCCATACAAGTCCCCGTGAACGAGTTGTTACCGTAGAAAGACAACACTTTCGAGCCAGCGCATTAATATAAACCTGTCATTTGAATCATGAATATTGTCAGAGCTGCTGTTATAGCAAATTAATCAACACCTCTAGCAGCTAACCAGTGCTGTGGTATAAGCATTAATAGCCCACATGACTTTGTTAAGCATGAGTGAGATTCGTGTCCTGGTGGTACGTTTTCAGTTGAGTTCTCCTTTTCGAAACCTAATATTATCTTCAGTTCAGGGAAAAAGTTCACAATTAACACAAATAACCATGAAGCTCCGCTTACACCGAGCCATAGCTAGCGGCTAAACAACCTGCTCTTAATATATGAAGTGCTTTTTCAAAGATGTTCATGATGTCTAACAGGCAAAGAAAGGATTCACAAAGTACTCCTACGCAAGAATTAAGTTACCTATAGACATGACAGGAGTGTGAGAAGCTTTTTTTAAGAAGTGCTGCGAGGAATTAAACTTTAAGAGAAAACTGATTTACAGCAAGGGGATGCAAATAGAAATGGTCAAGGCGTCAATCATTGTTGGATGTGACCCCAATAACTTAAATACTTCAAAGAGAAAAGCTACAAAAATCATTTTTGACAGCTTGGACCAAGTATGTCAGCTCTATCTTTGTAGAAAACAGACATGCATATTATATTCTCCATTGTGGAAGTATCTAGAAGTAATAGAGCAATTATTAATGAATTAATAATAGGACAATTATAACTAATAATAATTAACAGGAAAATTAGATGCCGATTATGCATTGTACTTTAAAGCTTATACTGAGTTTGTATTTATTATTCATCATATTCTTTTACTCATCTTACTCATATTTTGCTCATATACATCATCTGTAAACACTGAATTATCTTAACCAGGTCTACAGAACCAGATTTTTATAACAGAGGAATAAAAAGATTCTTGGGTTGGTGTCAAGGCGGTGACAGGAAAGACTGATAGAGTGGAGAATGCAGTAATCACGGCTTATTTAGAACTGTTATACTATATTTTCCTTGCTGGAAGATCTCCCGTCATTTACATAATTTGCCAATAAAATTATATATAATTCTTCACAGATTTAATAATAGTACATTTTCTCTGCAGATGTCTGCAGATATTTATCCATGCTTTCATATAACAGATGGATGCTAGATGTGTCATGGACCGCAAACCATGATTTAAAATAGCCTAGGTCGAGATGGGAAAAACAGGTAATCAATCAGCTCAACAAGTAACAGCTCAGCAAATGAAAACAGGCTTAAATAAACACACACACAATGAGCAAGTGAGAGAGAGAGAGAGAGAGAGAGTGTGTATTGAGGGTGTTACTGTGCTCACAGAAAAGAACTGAACTTCCCAGACAAATCAAGATACCATCCATGTTTCAGTAAACAAACTACAGATCTATGATGGGGGAAAAAAAGGTTTTCTGCATGCAAAAGATAACAAGGTAGTCTGATACAGCCTGACACAACGCAGAGTTACCCTGAAGTTGATTACTTTCCTATAACTGCATGTCCCAAAGTGTTTTATTCCTCTTATATCACAGCAATTTGCAGACATAACAGCTTATTTATTAATTATAGAACGAAACTTTGTACTTTTTATCCGTTTATAGTTACATTTAATGTTGTTGAATGTCCACGAAACAAGCTACTTCGCCTTATCGCTTATTTTTAAGCAGTCAGTCACTCCCTCGTGGCCTCACTTTTTTTTTTTTTTTGTTTCGTTTGTTTGTTTCATAAACAATACGACGAGAACCAGCTTGTCATTTCACCAAGAAACCGCAAAGGCCTCCATCCTGAAGACTTTCCCATGGCAGAAAGCTTAAAGTTACAGCTGCTTAAAGTTAGTAGACTGATACAATGCCTGTTACTATATAAAAAAATACAAATAAAAAAAAAGATAACATATTGGAACAAGCGCAATAATTGATCAGGACCAGTAGCACACTCAATGTCACGTGTTCATTAAATGGTTCTTTGTGTTGTTGGGTTTTTTGGGGTTTTTTTTAGGACAGATGAAGTCATTCATGCAGAAGCCCACATAATTCCAAAGTAATAACAAACTTGCTGAGTGGTTTAACTTGACTTCAAATGAAAATCAGGATTGCTGGTATCTGAGAAACCTGCAGGTTGCCTGATGCCACTGGTCAATGTTAGTGAGCTGCTTTTCCAGTCCCTACATGGTGAAGTAAATCTTCCCTTCAGTGTTAAAGAGTGAACAGATTGGCATGCCAGTCTCAGCTGATGGCAACAAAGGGTTCCCCCACCCCACCACCACAAAAAAAGCTGAAACATATGAGAACTATTATCATATGTTTTATATTTTGAAATTACTGCAAATATTTTTCCTTTTATGGATTTATTGTTCCAGTTAATTTCCTTAGAGCTGTGAAGAAGCTTTTATTGTGCAGCCAAGTGGCGCCACCTGTTGGTCAAATGAAACATTGAAGAATGATTTCTTTATAATCCAAATACCTTCATTGTTTTGTTTTGTTTTATTGATTTATTTTTTTTTTTTTTAAATAAAAACCATAGATATTAACCCTTTCATGCATAAATTGTTTATAACGACCCATACTGTAGTCTGCATATTTGCTATTTTTATTTAGTATATATGCCAACCTCCATGGTTGGATTCAATAGTCCTTAAATAAATAAATAAATAAATAAATAAATAAACAAATAAATTAATTAATTTGTCACTCAGGTATTAAGGCTTTCTGAATATAAAACCGAACAGTTCCAAATGTGGGAATTTTTCCATAGAAACCCTTGTGTCATTAACATGAACAATTTTCAGAATTCTCTTCTTTTTTTTTTTTTCCCAGATACCCCATAAGGACATGCTGCATCACTGAACAATCAATGTTCAGTGTTGTTTTTGTGCCACTCGGAAAAGCATTACATCAGCCCCTCACCGCCACAGACATGCCAATTTGTTGTCAGATAATAAAGCATATTGTCATGTTCTTCAAGTAAGATCAATATTTATCCCAGCACATCAACCGACCTTTGCCGATCTGTGCAGTCAAACATAGATCCATATATGTTTGAAAACTGGACTAAGAAAGAGCACATCAGATGAGAAGGAACCAAAGCTAAACCGAGTGAGACAATCAATAATGTCCCTGTGTTATACAGACGTGTTGAGAACAAGGTGAAGCTTTGAAACAGTACGGTTCATCCAAACTCTGTCTATTTTTAGGAAAATCCTGGAACTTCTTTAATAAACTGTGATACCCTTGTAAGTTTAGTCCAATTCATTTTGCACTACAGGTGTACTTTGATATGGAAACTTGAATAAAAAAAATGACGTTTACATTTATTCATTTAGCACACTTTTCTCCAAAGCCACTTACAAATGAGGAAATACGAGCAAAATTAATAAACAAACCCAAAAATTTGGGTGAAACGGTTTATTTTGTTTTAAGTCATTTTCTACTTTATCTGTTATACCACCCTGCTGCTGAATGCTCAATTCTGATCAGTCAGAAGGTTTTGAATAATTTTCTATATATGGTAATATTAATGCAAGTGTTTTAATATAAGCAATAGCCAAAAGTATGCGGACTAAAGTTGGAAGCACACAATTGTATAGAATATCTTATGTCTTATGTATGCTGTAGAAAAAAGCGAGCACAAAGCGAGTTCCATGAAGACATGGTTTGCCAACGTTGGCATGGAAGAACTCGAGTGCCCTGCACAATAGCCCTGACCTCAACCCCACCGAACACCTCTGGAGCACATGGACTGGAACGCCGACGTGCCACAGGCCTTCGAGCACAGAGCACCAGTACCTGACCTCACTAATGCTCTTGTGGCTGAATGAACACAAATCCTCACAGCCACACTCCAAAATCTAATGGAAAGCCTTCCCAGAAGAGTGGAATTTATTATAACAGCAAAAAAAAGAGAGACTAAATCTGGAATGGGATGCTCAGCAAGCACATATAGGTGTGATGGGCAAGTGTCCACAAACTTTTGGCCACGTAGTGTATGTTTTCATTTCTGTAGTAACAGCTTTCAGAGCTGTTCTGATGGAAGACGGTTAGCATAAACGGTTTTTAAAACAATGTTTGGTGACAATGTTTATGTGGAATGATATCGTCTAGGCGAAATTGTCGAGTCGTGAGAAGATATGTGATACTGAAATACATGATGATTATCATACAGCAAATATTTCACACCAGTTCAATTCAAACACATAGAAAACAAGACAAGAAAGTCTGAGTGAGGCATCACTGGTAATATAAAGTATATTCTCAAGTGCACGATGTATATTTTATGCAGACTCACAATCCTGCATACAGTGATATGAGTAACACAGTGCCTAACATACATACAGTAGCTTATACACTGTTCCCTGATCAGTCTAATCAGAAACCAAAAGAAACTGGAGAAACTGGGTACCAGTACTTAAATGACATCATGTAACACAGTATATTGCGTAAACATGATTACGGTACAAGCCTCAGGATTACGGTACAGTATATTAATGCTGAAATTCATGGTTTGTTCACGTTAACTAATGCAGTAAATGATTTTTCTGGCTTGAGTGATGCTTGGCGCATAACCCGTACAAAAACACTAATATATTGTGATATATTGTGATATATCGTGATACTAATATATTGTGTTCACATTTCAGAACGTATTGCAGAATATTTCATTGCCATACAAACTGACTGGACCTTTAAACCAACATCTGCAATCATTCAAATGGAGAAAAAGAAAGAGTTAAAATAAGTTTGTCACAAAGCAGTGTCTGAGAAATACTGCGTACTGGTTTACATATCAGACCTCACAAATAAACTGCTTTTTCCCACTGCATATATAGATGGTCGCTCCTATACCGTATGGCGAACCTCTTCCAAAGTTAGACACATAATCACATAAATTACAAACGTAATAAGAGTGTGAACACGAAGGAAGTGTGTTTGGTATTAAAAAGCCATATTGTTGCATCCATTTCTTGTCTTTTGTTCTCTCATTCTCCCTCCCAGAAGAGAACAAGGGCATTGACAGATTGGGAATGATATCAGATATTTTAGAAAAATATTACATGGAGACTTCCAGAGATAATGGCACCTCATATATATATATATATACACACACACACACACACACACATCAGCTTTCTCCTAGTTGTATATGCTGCCGATTCTTTGCTGTATGCTCATCCTTGAATTTGTATACTCTCGAGTTATGCTAGCTTGACAATTTTCAGTATATTTAAATATATTTTTGTCTGAAAACGAAAAAAAAAAAAAAACACGGTGATTTGTGTTACAACCCTCGTGTCCCGCTGTTCCCAATGTTTTAACTTGTTTTGAAAAATTTTAAAAAGTGTTATAACCACAAAGAAATTAGGAATAAAAATCACTTCAATTTCAGTCCTCTCCTCGCATGTTTTGGTACTTGTGCTTCAATACGTCTTTGTATTTCAGAGATTTCAGTCAGCCACAATAAATGTATATAGCACACTGTTGTTTAAATATTTCAGATTGAAGTGTTTTAAAACAATTTTTAAAAAAGCATAGAAGTAAAACAACAATGAAAATGAAAAAAAAAAAAAAAAAAAAGGAAGAAATAATACGTATTTAGTATTTTAAAAAAATCTGAAATTTATAAGTAAAAACAAAAGTCATGCCAGGTAAGGTAATGCTAAAAATAACGAAGTTGTGTTTAAGGTTTGGACTCCTCTGTTCCTCTGAAAAATGTTCCAGAGATTGCTGTGATAATTATATTGCTATACTATATATTGTTCTTGTCGTAGTTTTCCTGAATAAAATCAGTGTGAGAAGACTGGCTGAAGTCCAAAGTGATCGACGTTTACATCATCGCATTGCTATTTATTAGTAAAAGGATTTCAAACCCACGTAGCTGTGGCAGGCGAAAGGTGTGGCGTGGTGTGAGATGGGGCAAAATGTTATTAAACACAGTCGATATAACTAGGGATGCATCGATACTGACAGCAAAAGTGTAGTAGCGTATATGAACATGTGGCACAGATGTGGTCCCAACAGAAAGTTCAGCTTAAGAGTAGTAGAGTAAATGAACATGTGGTGGTACAGATGTGGTCTCCACTGAAAGTTCAGCATAAGAGTAGTAGAGTGTACTGTATGAACATGTGGTGGTACAGATTTGGCCTCCAAAGATTTAGTTCTAGAGTTTGTTTACAACATATATACCACAGATTTGGATGAGCAGAATTAGGATTGTGTTCAGTGAAGGTGAGGAATCTCCAGAGGCTTTAAGGAAACTATTGGGAACCATTCCAGCAGTAGGTTGGAATCTCCAGTCTGGGCAGCTTTCTTCTCCTTCTCCTACTTTGTATCCTCAAGCAGGTCATTCCCTGAGTGGCCTGGTAGTGATTGACTGCTGATGGCTGGCTGTGTTTTGGACAAAGTTATGGATTATTTTATTTGTTGTTGGCATCCAGAAACTTTTAAATCAAATCAGCTGTTAGACAGAATGGACTCGTTCTGATAGTCCAACTGGAACCAGTACCTCACCTTCTCTTGAGACAGGTAGTCCTTAAAGTTGATTTCCAGCTGAAGTTGATGTCTCTGCTCCTTCTCCATGAGCTGGTTAACTGATTGGGAACTCCTGAGCAATGGAGCTTGCTGGGCCAATGGATCCAACATAACACCACTACAAACCTGCAGAACAAAATGCTCTAGATATAGTACATAGATGAACAACGAATGAACAATGTAGGAAAATTTGACCAATTGTCCCTAAGGGACTCTGAGTGAGCACTATGGGCTACCTCCATATTAAATGTTGAATTAGAACCTGTCCCTAAAAGCTCTAGCTATTTATAAAATCTGTAAGTTGGCCGATCTTCTCAAACTCAGACACTTCAAATGGTACAAGATGTGAAAGAGTTGGAATTAGTGATAATGGTCTAGCTGACCTCAACCTGGACAACCTGTACTGACGATGGCACTTTAGTTCTTACAAGGCCCCTGCACTAGATGATTAAATAGGTTAACTTCTTACAAACTTCTTACAAAGTATTGACTCTATTACCTTGCTACTGGAGTAACTAATACATTTGCTTCTTGTAGTAATACTATTGCCCAACACTATCAATAAGCAATAAGCATGCCATTGCTTCATTTTGGAAGCAGACCATCTAGAAAAAAAAAAAAAAAATCTATTCAAAATAAACCAGCCATTGTGGATGAAGGAACAAAATGACTAAATCGTTATGGAACTTACTGTGTGTCCAGTGAACACTGAAGACACTGAGTGGAACTTTGCCTTTGACCCCGATGACTGCATGCTGAGCACTGAATTCCTTAACGAAAAACCACTGTTCGAACCAGGGACACACTGCTTACGAGTATGCTTGTTCAAGAAGTGCAGACACGGCACCTGCTCAGCCAGAGTGTCCCTGTACATCCAGGTATTAAAGAACAGGATTGAGAGAAAGAAGGCCAAGAATGCAGTTTGTATTGTTCAAATCAGTCACAGCTTTGTTTAGCTGAAGAAGTGGATGGGAACCTGTAATTGGAGTGAATGATGGCGTAGATGAAAGGATTATAAATGGCAGAGGCTTTGGCAATGATAGCAGGCACTGCTTTGGAATACGGTGTCAGGATGCTGCTATACCTGAAATGTAGAAAATTCCAATTATTTTCTTTAGCTGTGATACCACAGGGAATCCCGTTTGTTAGAAGGTGTTCATTTTCTATAACAACAGATCCGACGTGCCGTCATTTAAATCACAGGATTATGTAGATGCATGCGCTCGTTCTAATATATTATCATTTCTATAGTAACGACCCGTTCACTGTGTTACCTACAATGCCGGACGCCCCACGTAGTCTAAACCTAATAATACACAGATTAAAAACGTGTTGTTGTTTACCAATTGTTGATAATGGTGACTCGTTCTATGAGTCTGGAGGCTTAGTTGTTAAAGCACTGGTCTACTAAACAGAAGGTTGTACGCCCAAGATTGTGAGTTCAAATTGCTGCTCTGTTAAGCTTCTATGGTTGGGTCCTTGAGCAAGACCCGTATCTCTCAACCACTCAATTGTAAACTGTATAAAAGCATTAACCAAGTAAGAAAAATGTTTTATTGAATTGGTCAGCCTTGCTGCTTATCGTTCTGCTCCATTAGACTGCACTCTAGAGGTTTAAACCAGCAGAATTTACCTTCTGACACCACTATACTCTACTATATTACTATGAGAGGCTTTTTTTAAGTGCCTGAAAGTTTAGATATTGGAATTTTTCTCATGTAAAAGTGACAACCGAAGCGGACTTTCCTTGGGACAGCCAGTCCTTGGTGAACACCAAGCATTTAGTTTCTAGTTAAATCCATTCCTGTTTATTATAAATTGTTTGCCATGTTTACCGCTTACTTTGTAGCTGAATGATAAATTGATGTAAGTTGGTCAGACATGGTCTGGCAGACTGTGCCTGTGGTTGTTGTTATGTGTCAACTCACATCACATAATTTCAACACTTCTGCGTGTGTATGAACCTGGCATTTACAGTACTAGCAAGTGGGATCTGTGTAAGGCTTACCATGAGTAAGAAAGCACAAACATGTTTGGATAAAAGAAGTCAAATAAACCAGTTTGTCAATTGTGCATCACATCTTTAAAGAACAATGCTATGCACCGAATCTCAGCAAAAAAAACAAAACAAAACAAAGATATCTATAGCTACCCTGCCCAGGCGATGAGAGTAACGAAGGCGTAAGGTGACCAGGACAGCACAAACACAACAATGACCACAAAGGCGACCTTTGCCAGTTTCCACTCTCTCTTTATAGACTGCTGTTGAACCAGTGTGGTATTCCTCATCTGGGTGCCCAGGCTCTCGACATCTCTGAAAGCATGAAGTGAAGAAGTCACATGAAGCTTTTTCACTGTTAGAGTAATCAGTCATAAATTTAACTACGGTCTACTATGTGCATTTATGTACAGTATATACGAATGATATTCTCAAGTAAACGTACATTTCTTTAAATAATTATTTTTTTTTTTTTAAAACTATCAAAGAGTTCTTAGTAGTGAACCAGTTTTAGACCCTGCTGTGCGACCCCTAATGCATAAAATGATGTATATGCTTTCTATACCTTTACCTGCTTGTGTTACGAATAGCTAGAAACATGAAGACGTAGCAGTACGATATGATGCCCAAGGGGACAAAAAAGACCAAGCAGCACAGCATGAGCGTGTAGCTTTTGTTAGCTGGAGTTGATGTGACATAATCCCACGTGCAAGAAGTCATGAAGCCTTCTGGTACATAGGAGCCTGTCAGTAAGAAAACACAAATGATCTGTTCACGTTGGACATCGGAGATGTGTTTGTACCATTTATATAAATTCTAGATAATAGTAGGCTCAGTGAATGGTTTGATGAGCATAGAAATGCTAAATTATATACTAGGGCCTTCATAGTCACCAGATCTCAACCCAGGTTGAAGACCAGCAAGAGATTTTGGATCAACAAAAGAGTAAATGAAGGAATATTGTTTGGAAGAAGAGTATTGATCTCTCCAATACAGTCCCAGAGACTTGTAGAATCAATACCAAAGTCCAGTGAAGATGTTCTGGTGGCTTTTGTTGGCCTTAGTTTTTTATATGCGTGTGTATCTAAGGTGCGTATTTCTTGTATTGGTAGAAAATCTAAAGAAAATGCACAATGAAACTTGATAGTTAATCACAAATATGTGCGTGAAGCAAAACAGAGTGAGCAAGAAGCACACAAAATGGCCGCCAACACTTACTCCATCCAAGTAAGGGTGCTGAACTCCAGGCCAGAGAGTAAATCCACACTAGCAGGATGCTGATGAGCGTCCGGCGTTTAGAGGTCCACCCGATCGCCTGCAGTGGCTTGGTGATTACTATGTAGCGGTCGATGGAGATGGCCACCAGGTTAATCATGGAAGTGATGCCAAACAAAGCACTACAGAAGGCATAGATCTCACACCCTAAACAGCAAAGCGATGCAGAAAAACCTGAGAGAAATTCCTTCTGAGAGTTCAGTAAAAAAAGTTTTGATATGAAAGATTATCTGATAGGTCCGAAGACGTTTTTACAGTACCTGTTTTTCCAAACACCCACTCCTTATACAAACTACTGACAAAAAACATGGGCGACTGAGTAATGACCATGAGGAAGTCGCTCACAGCAAGGTTGACAATGAAGTAGTTGGGTGGAGAGCGTAGTTTCTTGTTACTAGAAGGAAAAATGTAAATATATAGCTGCTGATAATGAATTTTACATCTGTTAGATCTTTAATTGCTTTAGGAGTCATATTATTTCCCCCTAAAATGAGCAAGGGTAAATTTCATCTAATGGTAAGTGTATAATGTAGGAATGTCCATCACTATTAGCTATCTCCATCTTGTGCGCCTAATACCAAAATAATCCGAGGCTATCGATTCTTGTAATTCAGTTTATTTGAAGTACATATACATGGAGCAGCAGTCACTTACACACAATAATACACCCCACCCCCCTCCCCGCCCACACGCACACACACACACACACACACACACACACACACACATTGAAGCTCCTCAAGTAATCATCTGCTGATGAGCATTCCAAAGTCCTCCAGTAAGAATCCATTCACAGCCCAGAAACACCACTGTCGCAGAAATGAAAACCATCAAACCCTAAAAACTGCACTACAAGTACTCTAAAAGCTACAGGTTACACGCACCTTTCCAGGTAAAAGATCGTAAGGAAAAGTACGGTTTGGGACCTTTATTTGTGATGGCTTGCAATGATATTATCTATTAAGTAAAACTGCATATTCTGTATTCTATGCTAATTAAAATTTCCTGCTATGGCTATTCAGAACAGTTGACCTACCAGAAGAACGCGTATATAACCAGTGCATTCCCGATGACGCCCACAGTCCCGATGACCGCCACGATGAAAGCCGTGATGTAGTGCACGTGGTCTGGAACATCCACCTTTCTGTAGAAACCTCGATCCATGTCCAAGTCGTTCTGTAACAGCAGATACGGACGACAGACAATCTATCACTAGTGCTTTCAATCGGAAGAATACTGCCTCATGCTGCCTTTCGCGCTGATGTTTCACCTGCTCTCTCTCTCTCTCGCTCTCGCTCTCTCTCTCTGAGTGATTCCCCACCCTCTCTCTCTACAGTTATACAAGAATACAGTAAACACGATGTTACATATGATGTGCTGACAAGCAAGTACACTAACGTGTGAGACCTTTTCAACTTTTTAAACTCATTTAAATGACAGGAAGCAAGTTGAAACATTGCAATTGGTCCAAAATAATGCACCTGAATAAAGGAAACATTCTCTGTTCTTTTGTTGGTTTTGTGACGTTACATCAATCGTCCCCGAGGTACTGGGACAAATCAATAACACTCAAAGCAGTCTCAGTCTTTGTAGGAGAGAGCAGCCACGACATCTTGCAACAAGTAAAAGCCATCATGATGTAGTTAGCAACATTAGGGTTTGGTGTAGCAAGTTGGAACATCAACAGCATTTGAATTCTCTTTAATTTAAAATTATACATATTATTAATCATTTAATTTTTAAAAGAAATTGGATTGCAGATATTTGGTGTTTTTGTGTTTCAAATATGTATTTATTAATGACCATCTGTAGTATTTACACAAATGAGGTTTTGTCTAAATAAACATGAATATATTTGCATACTTAATTAAAGCAAAAAATCTTGGAAATTTGATACGTTTGATACATTTTACAAAAGTTTTTTTTTTTTCTTGCACATCTTGATGCACCGATTTCCTCCACCATCTTTGGGAGAAAAAAAAATGGCACACTGTAAAACTGTGAAACGTTATGTGAACTTATTTCTTCTCTTTAACTCCACTTGTCATGGCGCGTTTTGGACATTGAGCTCAAGTTTATACGGTTTTAAAAACTCAAACTTAAAGTAATCGATTGTCTTGACTTGTAGAACTTGTGACGTGTGACTTTCTGAGTTGAAAAACTTGAGTTGAAATTTGACAACTTGAAACTCGACTTGAGTCTACTCACGTGTTTAAGGCAGCAGGTGAACTTTCATTTCTAAGTTTAACCACCTGAAATGTCTTACAGTGCATTCTCAGATTTTCATTGGGTGGGCTGTGGGCTTTTTAGGTCTTCCAAAGGCATGATGGTCTGACTTGTACTGAATCCAGTTATTAGTAAAGGCCAGGTCTGAAAAATGGAGCCATTGTGCAAACTGTCCATTTTCTTGTACAGCTTAATATCATGTGGTTACATAGCTTGAACCCACCCATGTTATCATATTCAGCCACAACAGCATGTCTTGTAACACTCACATGAAACTTATTTTTGGCTGACCATCTCGTTCGGCTGTCTTGGGGTTCTATCCCCTGGAGAGTGGCGGCCATAAAAATGGACTTGTCTAACTACTTTGTCACCGCATTCAGTGAAAGTTTTCTGATGAACATTTCAGAAGCACCTCTCCCTTGCTTTTGTAGTGTCAATAGACATATTTGCCTTGCATGTTACAGGGATTGGAACATCCTGGAACATATAATTCATTGTACTCAATGAATTAACTCCAGAATCCCAAATGGACCTCAATAGGTATTTATCCTTTTCTCCAATCTCTTGCTCATCAGCTGATGTGTCCTCCTCAAGGCGTTCAGATTCTTGTACTGCTGGCTGGCCATCTTCATCTCCTGACAGCTGTGGAGACTGTCTTAGCATTTTCCTACACTATAGTCCTACACTATATACGCCTCCCTTGACATTCAATGGAAATCAGTGAACTGAAGAACGGTTCTGCTGCTCGTCATTGTCCGAAAAGTGGTACTTTTTGGTACTGTGTTGATTTTGAAGTAACAATGAAGAAAGTGGTTGTACATATTTGCATTTTAATTTCAAAATTGTTAGTTTAGCACTTCCTCCAAACTCTATGTGGGAAGAAAGTGTGTGTGTGGTTGGGGGGGGGGGGAGTATAAAGAACTATGGCTAAGAACCAAGCAAGAGTATCATGTGTATTTACACAGTCATAATAGAGCAAATAATAATAAATGTGGTCACAAAAATCAGGGTATGAGATCAACACAGAGCTAAAATGAGAAGAAACCAGGATTCTGTGGCATGAGTGGATTACTATGCATTAATTATATTAACACCACAGCGCTGTTGAATGCTCGATTCTGATTGGTCAGAAGGTGTAAAAGTTTCTATAACGGCAGCTCTGGCTGGAATTCTAAAATTTTGTATACAGGGGCTTAAAAAATAAAAAACATGCAGTTGTTGATATGGTGATGTTTTCTGTAAGTATCATTTATTTATCTTTTGTGGAAGAAGTCTCCAGTGTCAGTGCTTCATAACAATGAGAGGTGAAGTTAAAGTACTTTACGTTTTGTTTCGCAGGAAAGTCTTTAGAATGGAGGACTTTTTGCGCTGTGCCGTTTCTCTGAATGACTGTTTATAGCTGCTATATAAGGAAGAACAGGATCCAAGTTGTTTCATAGATAACAGGACAAGGACGTGACAAGAATTTAACTGAAGCATTTAAAAAAAAACACATGGGGGAAATAAAACGTATGATGTGTCATTCTTTAATAAATAGAAAATTGCACTTGTTGGCTTCATGTTTGGCCACATCACGCCACCCGATCGTTGATTATTTTCCTATAACAGCACACCCTAAGGCGATATGAGGAAGAAACCTCGAGAGGAACCAGACTCAAAAGGGAATCCGTCCTCATCTGGGTGGCACCGGATAGCGTAAATATAAATAAGTCCCTTCTATAAATGTGCTAATACTACATGCTCAAATAGTGCAGTTGTCTAATCAGGAAAACTCTTTACAGTTTTTACATGTCGTCTGTTTTGTTGAACTCATCCACTGTTCACTGATCAACCGATTGCTCAGAGTTTCCGAAGAGAAATCCTTTCAGTCCTCCAAAAAGGAAGACGCTCAAAAAACACACACGGTCCCACACGGCTACGAATCAGGTGTAAATCCTCAATTTATCAAGTAATAAAGGAAAAGCATAACATAATGTGAGTTATAGGCAAATAATGTGAGTGTACCTCATCGTGTAGATTGCAACATCATACTGTACTTGTGATATTAATATGAACTAACATCTATTTTGGTCAGTCTATTTCTCTAAATGAACCTTGGTTACGCAAATTCCCTTCAGATTAATTACTTTCTATCAGGTAAAGTCCTGACCATGTGACCTCTCACCCAGCCTTTCAGTCATTAAACACAGAATTGCAATTAATTAAAATTGGACATGGATGACAACGGTAATGATTATAAGCAAGTGCTTAAGCTGAAAGTATGATGATTAAAATGATGCTCGTGTTCTCTCGGGAGAATGAACCCAGTTTAATGCGGAACAGCCATATGGTCACACGTACAGTGCTTAGAAAGGGGGGAAGGTTTAATAAACCTCAATAAGAGACCTTCAGGCTACTGAATAAAGCCTGTTTATTCTACACACATCTGTATATACTGTATTTAGAGCCATCAATAATCTATGCACATCCAGGTCACTGAACAGGACTTTTTACACACACATGCATCTCATATACACAGGTTTGGGGAGTGACGTAACGGCGTTATCCAATCAGGATACCAAAAAGTGGTAACTGTAATCCGTTACAGTTACATCAAAAAGCAAAGTAATCAGATTACAGGTACATTTTGTAAAAAAAGGACTTGGGAATACTATCAGGATTATAATTTTTTACATTTAAAACCTGAGAAATGAAACTTTTGACATAACACATTACAGACAGCATTGATTATAGTTCTGGTTCTCTCTCGCCAGTCGTGACTCACGTGAGCAACGTCGTAGTGGTTAATTTGGTAGAAATGAAATGCTTTTGTGATGTAACGTCACCCGCATCAGGGACAGCGATCTTTTCTTTTCTTTCTTTTTTTTTTTTTTTCTTAAAACAAATCCAAACATTGAACACGTTTTAATCTCTAAACAAAAGTATTTTAGATCACATTGCATTTCTCTTGACTTTATTTACACACGTGACATATGAGAAGTAAACCAAAAATAATCAGATTACATGACTTTCATATTGTGATACCTGGTTTACGTATTAAGTAATGAAGTCATTTGTAACACATAACCGAATACAATTTTAAAGCAACCCTCCCAACCCTGTATATATAAAAATAAAAAATAAATAGTAAATAAAAAATGTACCTGAATTCTAAGCAGGCAATGCAGAAACAGAGCAAAATTTACACAAAAATGTATTTTACAGGTTTCTCTTACCTGCACAAACCTCTCCGTTTTCCCTGTGCATTGATATCAAATGCTGTTGTTCTCAATTCGTTCTGCTGAATTACGAGACATGCAACATAAACCCATGTCTATGTGTCCGGAGACGCTGCGAGTTCTCAGTGAGAAAGCGTGGAGATGTAAGTACAGTATGTTTTTAAGCGCGATCGTTATGTGTCGGAGTGATTGAAATGGAAAAGCGGGGGGAAAAAAAAAAAGCCACTCGAGTAAATCCGGAGTAAAACCTCTTAGATGTTTAATCCTATAACACAAGACAGGAGGTGTCATTTTATGTCATTTTCCGTTTTCCACATCAGAAGTTCAGCACGGGGGAGAAATCTGTGGCATTAGAAACCTTCATCATCATCATCATCATCAGAGTGAGTATTAGAGAAATGGGATAACTGTGTGTAATGGCAGTTATATACCAATAAAGTACTTTATATATAAATTGTGATTATTTTTTACCTTATTATTTTCACATCATTCAACTTATTGAATTATAGCCAGATTCAGTAAGTGTGTAGAAAAAAAAACACTACGCAGGGCCTCTACAGTCGTAGCCAATTCCAACTCGCCGAGTTGACCTTATTGGTCGTGGAGGGTGAAAATTAGCTGTCATTAGCTAAAAGATAGCAGTTACTTAGCAACGATCCTATGAACATGGTGACTGGCCTCCTGGGATTCAAGCTGCAGTGTGATAAAAGAACCGCAACGGAACCCTAACAATCTATTGTTTAATATAAATGAAAGAATGTTTTTGTGAAACAGTTTATTTGACAATTTATGTTTGTATAAAATAAGGAATGAAACCTATCAAGGCATGCAGTTATTAGAAAAATAATCAACAACAGGCCATGTGATTCAGCTCAGAGTTTGATAACACTACAGGAATTTGCTGGAGGCTAAAATGTAGAACTTTTTAACACAAAAATAGCAGGCGGTTATACGGTTATAAAGCAATGGGAGCTGGAGGATCGATCAGTCATGAGTTCAAATCCCAGCACTGCCACTGTTGGGCCCTTGATTAAGGCCCTTAACCCTCAACTGCTCAGTTGTATAAAAGAGATCAATGTAAATGTATACCAAAATAGTCCACGCTACGTGTGAAACGGGTTACTTTTGTATAACTGCACTGTCTGGAGTGTGTTATTCTGCTTATACCACAGCAATTTGCAAAGATTGCAATGATTCATTTATTAACGGATGACACTTCACTTTTTTTTTTTTTTTAAAGGTTTATATTTAATGTTGTTATTTCCTGTTATTACTTGTGTTTACATTTATGTTTATTCATTTAGCGGACGCTTTTATCCAAAGCGACTTACAAATGAGGAAATGCAAGCAAAGCGATATATCAAGGCTGAGAACAATACGAGTAGTGCTACCGTACAAGATTTATAATGGAGTTCGGAAGAGGTGGGTCTTTAGCTGTTTTTTTTGAAAATAGTGATAGATTCTGCAGTCCGGTTTGAGGTTGGAAGTTCATTCCATCACTGAGGGACAGTCAGTGTGAAGAGATGTTATGTTATAGCAACAATAAACTGCATCTCCTCTCCCTCTCTCTCCCTCTCTCTCTCCCTCTCTCTCTCCCTCTCTTAATGGGAAGCACTGCAATGCACTGTGTGTGTTACAAAGTTCTGACACCGGAGACTCCTTCCTTAACTATCAAATAAATGTCTCCTAACTTCACCAAATCAGCGATTTTATGTGCTTCTTTTTTAAAAAGTTTTTTTTTTTTTTTTTTTTTTTTACATGTGTTTATAATTTGTCTTAAATTATGTAGAGCATCTGCCATACAAGACCGTATGTATGAACTGTGAACACGATATATGAATAGTGACATGCCACAACATATATATATATATATATATATATATACATACACATACATACATACACACACACACACACACACACTAACACACAGGACTATATATAACAGTGCAATGGTGCTTAAAGCTTCACTGAAAGAGTAATCAATGAATTTTCCACTATAATATCTTTGAACGAAGATCTGAGGAGAGCCAGTGCTTCATTCTCGGTTCTTTGCTCGCAGACTGTTTAAGACATCAGTAAAGAGCTCTCAGGTCAGGCTGGCGTCTGAAGCTCGTCATCATCTCCCGCTTGCCCAGCTGAAGCATCACGCTTTTTGATTAAAGCAGCCATGTGTGAAAGAGTACAAAAGTGTTCACACAGATAAAAGCTTTCTGACTGCACCTCAGGATTTAAAAACACAGCTCACTAGCCCACCCGTGACTGAAGGCATTACTTAAAGTGCAAAAACACAAAGGTTTTTAATGAGCTCCAGCATCAATGTCAAAGAAAATGCGGCTAGCAAATCAAAATCATTAAAGTAACTGACCTTTAGTAACTGTGGTTTATATTTTAAATATATTATTATTATATATATATATATATATATTTTTTTTTTTGTATTTTATTGTGCTTGGCCCCTTTTGACAGACTTCATTCGAAGATGTCCTTCAGAAACATTCATTCTTGCTTGATTACTTTTTTAAACATTAAAAAAAAAAAATCTAAATCAATTAAAATAAACCCTGACATTACTTACAGAACATTCATGAAGACATATTTCTGTAAATCGCATGCTATTTCTATTCAGTCTTTTTCTGCCAAAAATATTTCCCCTTTTTTTTCTCACTTTATATAAGAATGCAGCATGGCCATGAACAGCAGCTGATCTTCTGAAGGTCTTCTCTGTCCGTCACGTAGAAAATATAAACAAGTGCATGTTTGTGTCGCAGGGAAGAGGGGGAAAAAAAAAAAGACAAGAAGCTATTTCAAGAGGAAATTGAATGTCCTCTGTTGACAATTTCCTGACTGAAGAACCATGCTTGATACACTGTGGGCTCTCAGAGGATCAGATCATACTGTAAGAGTTCTCTATAAAATCATTCTCGTCAGAGAAATAGAATATAACTTAACTCTCATTATCCCATCCGTAAATGTTTACCATGGGACAAGATAAAGTTCCTCCATGGTGCACATAATAATAATAATAATAATAATAATAATAATAATAATAATAATAATAATAAGTTATAGATCACTACATAACTAAAAATCAATCAGACTGACATGCAGCGTTATACAGAAAAAAATAGGTATTACTTACTGCATGCTCAATTCAATTCTATATGATTTCTAAAGCACTTTTAACAACAGATATTCTCACAAAGCAGCTTGGCAGAAATCAGGATGTAGATTTAGATCTTAGATATCTAACGAGTGGTGACATCGGCGAGGAAAAACTCCCTGAGACCACATGAGTAGCAGCGTAACGACAGTTATATTTATTTTTTTTAAAACCCAGCTCTATAAAAGCATATCTCTCACCCTCAGTCTCTCCGCTTTTGCTCCCTGCTTTCTGTCCTGAGCTTCAACGCAATTCTTCATCTCCTTTCGAAGCAGCACCCTTAAAAGGCGGAGCTTAATCTGAACTTGTGACAACAGCAGCTGAGGTCTTGACCACCTCCAGACCCCTGAGTGCCTTTCAAAATAATAATAATAATAATAATAATAATAATGATAATAATAATAATAATAAATCACACCACTACCTAAATTGAGAAGTAGATTTGAGAGCTCGTTTACAGATAATCATGGCCAGGAATTTCATCTTTTCTTATAGAGGAAAATTATAAATCATGGTCCCGCTTAAGTAAATAAGCCCCAGTTCTCTGATCTTCCCATGTATCTGCATGGGCAGTGGGTTATTCCATGTTGTACATCAACACTGATGTGTAGGTGATATAAAAGTGAATGCACAGATTATTCCCATAAAGTAATGATTTGAGCTATGGCAAGCATCGAAATATCCAACAGATGTGTTAAAATGTGCGACAGCTGTGATGACAAAACCTCTTGCCTGCAAGTTTCTATTTATCAGCTCCGCTCTAATGTCTAGTTTGAGATGAGCAACAGCTGTAATTAATGATAATGATAATGATAATGATAATTAGTCTTTATTGGTCACAGCAAACTGAAATTCCTTTCTTTTCATACCCCAGCATACCAGGAAGTTACCAGGGTCAGAGCGCAGGGTCAGCCATGATACAGCGCCCCTGGAGCAGACAGGGTTAAGGGCCTTGCTCAAGGGCCCAACAGTGGCAGCTTGGCAGCATCAGAACCCCCGACCTTCCCATCTGTAACCCAGAGCCTGTTGCCCGGAAAAGAACAGTGTCACCGTAAACAAACTCCTCGTTGCATTTCAGCTTTTCTTCATTCATTGTTCCGTATATATTTTATACTATATAGCTTAATCTATCATTCCCTTGATTGATTTTTCCACATTACACCTCTCTAAAATGCATCCTTGAATTCAGCGAAGCAACCTATCAAACTCCTCCTCCTTCTCGCAAGGAGTTGTGGGAAATATTAGCTGGAAAAGTGTCTACCGGAAAAGAACAGTAGAACATCCGGGTACCTTTGGGACACTCGTTTCTCATCTCAGATACTATTTAGTACGGATACTATGCCAATTGGGACGCAGGAAGAGTGTGATCAGCAGTGGTCATGCTAGGACTCCAGAGAGTGAGACCTCTACTGGCTTGGCATGGAAATGTCCTTCTTTGAAAGACACATTTCTAAAGATCAGCACCCATCAGCTAATTAACTGGTTATTGAGCGAGATAGTGTTGTTCAATATCCTTATAATTACTTTGTTAGAAATACAGTTATGCTGCTGATCATTAGAGAGGTCTGTGTATATAAGTACCCTGGATATTGTTTAAATATTATTTGGATGTACGCATGATCACAAAGCTTGTTTTGATTTTTTTAATCCTAATTGCTCACTCATACAACAAGGGACATCTTTTGTGACAAATGATGCTCTAATGATGCTCAGCATCATCTAATGGCTGGAAAACGCATTGATCTACTCCAAAATGCTACACAACAGGGTTTGATCTGCATCACTGCGGTCATCTCTGAGGCTTGATGCTGGTTGTGTGAGTAGTACAAACCAGATTTGTGTGAGATGAACAGAAGCCCAGTATAAACAAAGCTATTTCCTAGAATTGGCTTTTAATTATCTTGACTAAGCTGTTTGCAGCCCCTGGAAAAGCTGCAAGGAGGTCCCTCGTCGAGCTGTGAGGCAAAACGTGGACAAGATTATCCTATAAGCCGGTCTCTCTCACACTCCAGCAGTCAGACTGTCACCATGTCAAACTAATCATCAATCAATATCAATCAATTACTACTACTACTAATATTATTATTATTATTATTATTATTATTATTATTATTATTATTATTATTTTATTAATATTGTTATTTTTCTTATTATTGTTATTAACATTAAGATTATTATTATTATTAATATTAAAAAGAAGAAGATTTTTATTATTATTATTTATTATTATTATTAAGAAGAAGAACAAGAAGATTAATTTTATAATTATTTACTATTGTTATTATTGTTGATATTCTTCTTATTATTATTATTAAATTAAGAAGAAGAAGAAGATTGTTATTATTATTATTATTACTATTATTATTATTATTATTATTATTGTTATTTTTCTTCTTATTATTATTATGATTATTATTAATAATAATATTAAAAGATTATTATTATTATTATTATTATTGTTGTTGTTGTTGTTGTTATTATTATTAAAAAAGAAGATTGTTATTATTATTTATTACTATTATTAATATTAAGAAGATTATTAGAAGATTATTGTTATTGTTATTATTATTATTATTATTATTATTATTATTATTATTATTATTTATTATTCTTTTTATTCTTATTCTTATGCAGACAATAATTTAAATACATTCAAATACTTTCCAAAGGGAAATAATTCAAATAAAATAAAAAAAATTAAAAAACATAATGGAAGAATCCAAAAACGGCAAAAAGCAAATGTAATAGAAATTAAGATGAATGAATTCAGACAAAACAGTAATTGTATGTATGTATAAAATAGGAATTGTATCTCAGAAACAAACATTAAAATGAAATATTTAATGCAAAAAAAAAAAAAAAGTATAATAATAATTGTTCCTGAAATAATACAACAAATAAAAAAAAAATAGAGAAGATTCAAAGTAAAAAACACATCATGTGCAAGTGATGGGTTTGAACGAAAGTGTCTCCGTCACTGGTGACTCATAAAGCAGCAGGATGGAGAAAAATTTACATGTAGCAGTGACTGAATCCAGCCCCTCTCTCTCTCTCTCTCTCTCTCTCTCTCTCTCTCTCTCTCACACACACACACACACACACACACACACTCTCTCTC
>JANDJT010000060.1:25183224-25202437 GCA_024331685.1 Stegophilus panzeri | reverse complement strand
ATATATCGCTTTGCTTGTATTTTCTCATTTGTAAGTCGCTTTGGATAAAAGCGTCCGCTAAATGAATAAATGTAAAGAATAAATGTAATGTAATGTTCTTGCTTTACACGATCTGTTCTATCAATTTTACCAACAATATACAACTTACTTCTTCTTCTACGACAATATACATGTCTTAGTCATAAATAATCTTCCTTTATCAGATGATCTGTGATGTACGGCAAAGTTTTCCGCTGCCTGCATCTGGCACACCTGCAGACTGAAAGGCCATAAATCATAGCTAGGAAGCGTGTGCGCTTCTAATTTGGTTCTTTGAAAGCCTAATGTACTTCCATGAATTACTAAGCGACAGTCCTGGCTCGGACCGGGACGCTGAAACGGCACACATGTTGCTCGTGGATCAAGCGCAATTACTTTTACATCTTTAATACACTCAGGTGTACACTGTATTTATTCAGAGTCTAAAACAGAAGCATGCTGTTGATTGCAATTGTAATATTTACTACACTATTCACTATGTTTGTTCTGTACAGACTGCAAATACTATACTGTAGAAACAGTGCACTACCCAATATGTACTTAAATTAACTGGTTAAATTCCTGAAAGTAATGGCACCTGACTGTAAAAATGAATGAATATCCCCAAATCCCATTATTAGAAGCTTCAAGAGAGGAAAATATAGCACACAAGAACAGCATTCATTTTCAGCGTGCTAAATGGCTGGGACTAGGTTTAGGTGAACAGCAAGCGAGCGTATGTAAACGTTTGAACTGGTTCATTTGTGTAAGTTCGGTTATTATTGTGTCTTGTGGATTATATGTAAACCTCTGTTATGTGAAATAGCGTATTCAGGGCAGAGCTCAATAATAAAAACATTTTTTAATGCAATTTTCACGATCTCTCTTAATTATTTTAAATTATTAACATTTTGCAGATTATGCAAGGGGTGTGTAAATTTATCACCTCAAATGTAAGACTCTAGTTTAGTACTGAGATTGCAGACAGAAGTGTAAATAAATATGATGTGCACCGAGGGTCACATTCAACGACGTTCCTTCATGAACCAGCCGTAACAGACAGGTCTCATAGTGAATAATATAAACAATTATACTAGAATACATAGAGCACCGGTACAATCAGGTATGCATATAAATATTATATTTAAATAAACCTCTCTAAGACAGAGACACCCAGTGACGCCCAGTCACCTGTTCTCTCCCCAATCCGGGCTCGCGTGTTTTTTGCTTTTATCTCTGAGGTCGAATTTCTAAAAGAGTCCTTCACTTTTCTTGAGGTGGTATTCATGTCTACAGAATTGAAGATGAAGCTGGGACAGACTGGGACACACTGGAAGACCGTTTCGGAGGAGATGAATGGCATGTTTTAGATCCTGAACCTTTGTATTCACGGCTCAGAGTGACTTCAATGCATTCCACGTCTCTTACCCAAACACGGCGCCAAAACACGACCCTCACTGAACCCTGACTTTCACGTGAACCCAGAGGTCGGCTGCATGCTATTTCCATTTCAACCAAATCTGAAGCCCACACACACACACACACACACACACACACACACACACACACACACACTTGTCTTACTATCCTTGTGTGGACCTTCCACTGACATAATTATTAAAGCAGCTGATTAATGCTACACTAAATCGCAATAAGCAAAAATAAACCTTTTGCCTCTTTTGAAATAAAAACGATTTTTTTTTTCCCATTAACATTAGGACTTCGATCTATCATACAGCAGCCATCAACTCTCACACTGCTCGACTACACGTTCGATATATTTCAGGTTACATCTGCAACTCACTGCCATCCTGTGGACGCAGAGGAAAAGCACCGTGACCACAGAAACAGCCTGTCGAAACAGCGTGGTGGTCCTGAGCACGCCTCCACAGCTGCAAATAATATTGTCTTAAGGCACGTTTCTGTCTCTGACTCCTCCAGGACCTGCGCAGATACAAGTTTCTACCTGGAGTAGTCCGGGCCTTGATCTTACACCACTTTCCCTGTGGTACACTGGGGACAGTGGGGGCTGATGGTCCACTTTACCTCAACGCCTCCGTAAAACATTCCACCCTTCAATAAAACTCCTTCTCAAAGCTACAGGCAAAACACAGCAACCACACATTTATCTGGCTAAAAGCGCGGATCGAGTTCCTTACATAATAACGTGTTGGGAATCTGTCTTAATGAATCCCATGACTAAGGAGTGTTGGTGTTAGAGGTGAGGTGATATTATGTACACTGTCTTGAATAAATATTCGCCCCCACCAAACTTGAACTTTTCTACATTTTGTAGCGTTAAAACCTGGAACTGTAATGAACTTAATTAGGATTGTATGTCATGAATACACACAAAACAGCCCATAATATTGTGCAATAGAAAAGGCCAGGAGTCCAAGAAAGCAAAATCGGCCATGCTTTCAGAGTGAGAGCGATGGCATCCTTTTGCTTCCTGGTCAATTAATAGCAACACCGGAAAATCGCAGGTGTCTATGAGCTCATACATGCAGAAGAGGGCAAATTTTCTCCAAGTCTGTTACTCTGCCCTGAGTAGCAGTTGAAAAATAGATGCAGTTGTCTGGACTCACATGTTAGCCTTTGGTCATATGTTGTCATATGATAAAGGAGAGCTGGCTGGTGGGTGGAAATTGGCCAAGACTAACTTAAAGGGGAAAATATATATATATATATATATATATATATATATATATTCGGCCCCATGTCTGGAAAATCACTCAATTAGTTCTGGTATAACCGGTTGCCATCAGAAGTCACATAATTGGTTGAATGCTATCAAAACAAGTCCTAGAGAAGGTTCTGGGAAAGTATAAATCATTGATTTGATTTGATCATAAAAAATGATCCCAAATTTTGGAGCACTGTTAAATCCAATATTTAAAAACGTACATGTTTATCGCAGCTCTTTAACTGTTTATACAAGTAAAACTTGTACACTCTACCCAACAGAAATCTGGGCCTCCTTATAGATATAGGGAGCTGTCAGATCGCCTGTAGACCAGCGAACAGGCGTGCTGCCATGTGATAAGCTTTATCTTTTTTTATTCCCAAAAATATCCATGAATATAAACCTGCCACTGGTTCACATTATTATTGTGATCATTTATTGCTATTATCTATCAACCCCTTGCCAAAATACTGGATAGTTCAACATGCTCTTCGCTGCCTCCAAGGCTCTGAAATCAGATGACACACCAAAAGGCCAAGCGCGTAAAGGCAGCCTAGCCGGGACATGTGTCACCAACAGGCCCTTCATGCGGTCTCGCATTTTTCTGCGTGTTGCCCTCCAGCATCAGCCCGAAAGTCCCATCTGCTTTTAAGAAGCGTTGGCTTTTCTCTAGCCTTAATGATCCCTTTCAGCCAATACTCTTTGTGGAACACAGGGATCTCATTTCTCTTTTGAAATCTATTTCTCCTCCCCACCCCCCCGTCTTTATTTTCCAGTCAAAGGAAGCTCCATCACTTGTTACAATAATGTGTAGAAAATAGTTCAAACTCCTCGGCTGTTCCAAGACAAAGTTCTAGAGCGGTCTGTTTTCTGGCGCTTTTGCCTCAAGGTGACATTGTGGACAAAGAAGAAAAAAAAAAAAAACATGAAGAAAGAGGAGAGTGCGATGTTAAAATATGTCTTAAGGACAGATAATCAACCCTACTATTGAGCCTTGCTTCCCTTTTTTGAAGATACATTATGAAAGCATCTGATTTGTGATGAAAAATGAGTTTCGGCCTCTTTGATGTAATAAAAATTCGAAGTGTGGAAGAATAATGTTGCGTTTAATAAATGCACCGGCGTCTCTGTCGTTACACGTTAACAGCTGTTGCACCTCAGCTTAAAATCGAATCTAAAAGTTTAAGATCTGTGCATGAACGGGGTCACCGGTCCCCCTCATCTCCAGTTCTCTCAGCTGTCTGAAGACGTTCGGGGCAGCTGTGTTGTAAAAGCACATCCCTGCACGTGAGATGACAACCGTTTGCAACATGAGAACACGTTTCAAAAGAACAGCGCAGGACAACGAAGCATCCGTGCTGAACAGGTGGATATCACAGGCACTGCTGCATTCATTACAGAGAACAGTGGCAGGCAGGTGAGGCTGAATTTCACACTGGCTGTCGAGTCGGGATGAAAAGTCGCAGTGTGGCGTTCTGCCTTTTTGCTACAGCGTGGTTTAAATTACTATAATAGTAGTAAAAAGTCAAGAACTAGACACTTCACTGACCATATATTTATGCACCTGGGTTTGTAATAAATTTATTATAGAATTGAGTAGAGAAAGAAGGCAGTGAATTTGACCTATTGTAAGATCAAACTGAGCATCAGCAACGTAAATCTAGCAGCTAAGACACTTCGCATGTGTGGTGTGTTAGCTCACAAATAATAGCTAATTTTGAAGAAAAAATCAGTATAGATCAATGATGATCATGTAGTTATTGAAAGTTGTGTACACTTTCAACTACTAAGTATTTTGGCTAAAACACTCATAAATATACAGATTTTCACTTATTTACTTTAGCTGCTAATCTTACACTTTTTAATTGGAACACTTTTTTTTGTTTTGTTTTCCAGGAAAAAATTTCCCATTTATTTCTTGTGAAACCGTAAAGGTACACGGCATATATGAAAGGTTTGTAATGCTCAATCGTTTGTTAGCTTCGTTTTAAGAATGTCCACTAATTAATGAACAATTAAAGATACGTTAGCAATTGTTAATTCTACTTAAGTGAATTGACGACCGTTTATAAATGCTGTCTATACGTAGGCGTCCGTTTACCTTTTACGTCAACGATCCATCTATATAATTTACCTCGGGACAGGGAAATGATTATGTGCCTAGATAACTTGTGCGGCTTTTCCAGACTCGGTCGGGGGGCAGAGTCACCAATGAAGTACTTGTTCATTACATCTCTGATAACAAAGGCATTTGGGACACCCTCGCAAAATAGGTTTGTGTGTAACATACGTGCTTCGTTCAGGGTTTGTTATACACTGAGATTCATCAGGATCAGGAAACGTCCTTCTCTAACTCTGCATTTGAACATTGGTTTGACATGTACGGCGGGGGTGGGGTGGGGGGAAATCGTATTACCTACACTAGTAGATCATCATTGCAATCTAACACCCACAGCAAATGTAGTTTAAGACACAGCTGTCCACAGAGTCCCTGAATAAGCAGGAGGGTGAGAGACACTCAATCAGGTGTTCCTGAATCTAAATCCATTCACAAAAGTTGCATTAGCATTAAAGTACCATATATAGCATATCATCAATATTCTAAGACTATACCCTATGTACCGAACTGCTGATTTCTGTAAGCTAGGGATGTCTCAAATCAAGCACTAAACAGAAACCACAAGCTACTGTGTGTCATTGAACTGCAACAAAACAGCCTGCATGGGAATAACCGCCAATATTAACATCATAAAATATATATCCAATGATTTTGGCTCTTAATTTTTGTCTGCTGTGTTGTTGCTTGGTACATCGGTCACTTCTGAGTAGATCGTTTTATTTTTCAGGAGTTCTAATACATCATCTGGGCCCCTACTTACTCAACTGAAAAGCACACATCGTCAAGTATATCAACTTTGAATCCTGGTGATGCTACGACCATGCATGGCCAGGAGCTAGGAGGATGGCGTTACTCTCTTTCCTGTCAATCAGAGCAACACTATAGCCAATTGGGAGCTCAGGCATTCGAAAGAGGGTAGTATCCTCAGAGGATGTGGAACAGGGCAGCACATGTATGTGGAAAATTCAGCTTTCCGCTGAGTGTTCAGCTGCCCTGTGATATAGCATGAGCAACAGTTGGAGAAGATGCCATGGCTGGCTGTATATGATTCGGAGAAAGCCAGTTGCACTGACCTACACAGTCATGAAAGTCTTCAACCGTCTTGTCTCAGCTTATCTTAAGGTTATTACAGATCTCTTTTGCTGGACCCCCTGCAGTTTGTCTCAAGAGCCAACGGATCTGTTGATGATGCAATCAGTATAACCGTGCATTTCATGCTGCAGCATCTTGACAGGCCATGAAGTTATGCAGAAGTTTATTTTGTGGACAACCCAGAGCTGCTGCAGGTCAAGCTCTTCCAGTTGAGTTGCCAGATCCCATTTGTCAGACAGGAGAAAGCAGTTTTTACTAGGAAAGCACACACATCAGCCTTTCTGACCCTCAGTACAGGAGCAGTTCAAGGCTGCATGCGCTCACATCTTCTCTTTAGTCAATACACCAATTCACTACACGTCCACAGACCTGTCTGTGAATTTTTTGATGATCCCGCCGTAGTCTACCTCATGATCGATGGATCCCCTGTGGAAAGCAAGTTGAGCGACTAGCGTACAAGTGCAGTCACAACCATCTGGTGCTCAACATCACAAAGACTCTTGAGACAGTTGTAGAGAGATTGTAGTCACCACTGGCTCTGGGATCTGAAATTCCTGAAGTCACTCAAATTCCTGCGCATCATCATACCCAGGGACCTGAGGTTGGAAGGAAACACAGCTCCACTGCCAAGCGCAGCAGAAGATCTTCTTTCTGAAGCTAAAAAAATTCAACCTTTTGCAGGTTCTAATGTGTCCATCCTCACCTCATCGTGGTTTGGCTGCTCAACCGCACATGAATGAGCCAAACATCAATGCTCTTCAGTATTCTTCCAACTCTTTGGGACAGCCATGATAGCACAGACAGGAAATGTGATAGCAAGATTATAACTGACTCCTTTCGCCCTGGGCATCACCTTTTACAAATCCTCCCCTCCAGCAGAGCCATCAAAGCTAGAACAACCAGGCACACAAACAGCTTCTTCCCCAAAGCCTCATCAATCACACCAGACACCACAATATAAACCCAGTATCGCCGTTTGAACAACTGTATATTCCGTACAATAACGTGCACCTTACTATAATATTCTTCTAAAAGAAAAATTGCTTCTATATCACAAAGAACATTCCTTGAATATATAACATACTTGGCAAATAAAACATAGACTCCAGATACTTGGCTTTGAGAACTTTGAGTTACATAGCAAAGAGTCCTGTTTAAGACAAGAGACATGTCTCTGATCACTCACTTTGCATACTTTTAGTGCAAGAAGTGGTGAATTTTCAATATACAATTCAGTGGTATACATGACATACATGGATGGTGTTTATGAATCTCCAGAAAGTAAAAAAAAGTATGGATTTTTGGCCATGATGCCTGCATTAGCTATGGCTAACAAACCAAGTGAAGCAAGTTTAGGGTGGTTATTTTTCCAAAGCCTATTTTGGTGGCATTCAACAACGTTGCGTTTTAGTTGTGATTTAAGACATAGCCGTGCTAAAGAGCCCTCACAAAGTCTTAATGGGAGTCAGGTGCAGCTCTTTGATTGGACTTTATAGGATCACAGAGTTAAATACTGTATAAAATTCGTTATATAATGTCTCCTAATGAACCTTTCGTTAGCAATTATTGCTACTAGCAACACTGGTCCAATTGGTATACGCTTGTCATGTCTAAATATAAAGAAGAAGAAATGGCTAAATATGCTTAATGGACAGAAAAGTCTGGCAGGCACTAATGAATGAAACGAAGGGTAACCTTTAAGAAAATCATGAAAACTTTGCAGTTGTCAAGTCCGTTCAATAATTGGAAGAAACTTGTTCCCTGATTATGATCTGATTGCCCTGTCTGACCTTGACTGGTCAGCATAAATTAGTCCAAGTTAAGTTTATTGGCCTCCACAAGTTAAATTGGGATTTAGAAAGTAGGGGAGCACAACTTATTTCATGATTGACAAACGTTTAACAACAGTACTGTTTAAAATCCATAACACCAAATGCTGTAGAAATAAACTGCATGTTTCAACATGAAAGGTTCAGGCGGGATTTTGTGATGCTACTCTACAAATGTACAAAAAGATAAAGGAAATATAGCTAAGTTGTCACATTTCACCCCCTCAACATCTCATTATTCTGACTTAATATTTTTTATTCCAAAACATTATGTTGTTATTTGGACTTCAGAATTGATTTTAACATTATAAGTTGTTATGTCAAGATATTTTCATTACTTTTTACCTAAAAATTCATACATTCAAGTTTAAATCTCAAAATTCCAAAGTTCTTGCTACTGATATATCTTCAACATTAAATTAAAATAGCGAATCGCATTATTTCAAGACAGTAAAATATATTGAATTAACAAGATATCAAGTCAAAATAAAGCGATATTACAGATAATATAATAATAACATATTACTCACAGTTCGAGACTTCTGTACTTCAGAGGCAAGCCACCGTTAATGGGAACGTGACTTATTCAGCAAGGTAATAACATAAAACAGGCCAGAAAGTTGAGCGAGAACTTTCAAGAGAGCCACAGGGGCAAGAAAAACCCAGAAGGTTCTTCAGATACTACAACAATGGAGCTACAAAGACACATCAGTTGATTTTCTCCTGAAACATGAAATATTTACTATAGCTTATTCAATGGAACATGTTCCATTGTACATGGAAGAACTTCCATATGTTTCCAGGAACTGGCTTACATGAAGCAAACTGTGTTGTGTCAGTTCTACAGAATTCTATGGCTATGGAGACATATCTGTGATTCATACATGAAAAAATGAAAGGACAGTTTATTTTGCTTTTTTTTTTTTTTACTTGTATTTCATTTGTATGCGGTGGAGGAATTTTGAGACCGTTCCAAACGCAGCACGTGCAAGATACCTTCGCCTCCTCACAAACATCAGCTGGTGATATTCCAGGTGTGACATTTGGCTTTAATTTAGGCCATGCCCTCTGAAACATTCTTTATTCTTCACACCGACACGGTATTGCTACACTCCTACTGATCGTACTGGATCCAAGCCCATTAAAATATGCCGTTACTTCCCCTGACCTTGCAATGCAATTAACATTATCATGTACACAGTGAGCTTCAAGGCCAAAGATTAGCCGAGGTCCCCTCGTTTATTTATAGCTCATCAGCATTCTGGACTATACTGAGCGCGTGTCATGGGTACGATCATGACTGGAACGGTCAAGGACGTCACTATCAGTGATTGTTCAACAGGACATTCCTTCGGCGTCAAGATAAAAGCAAATTCACACAATACACAATACAAACAGTGGCAAAAAAAAAAACGGGTTTAGGTAATGTCCTCAGGAGGAATCTGGTCTGATGCGGATTCCATCGAATTACAGGAACATTTTCACTCTATGGATTCTTGATATTATAACGTCTAAGCATGAGGATGATGCCAGAATAGACATGAGCAAAAGAGATCCAGCTGTGGCAAGAAAAAAAAATGAATCTTCAAGGACCCCACATTTAAGGCCTCTCTGTTAAACCGTACTCTACACCTTTGATGAGCGTTTTCTTGAACGCTGCTTTTGAACTTGCCGTTTTTGTTGTTGTGTGAGTGATTGATGTCTAGAGAGTCACTTCTAAAGTGGATTCGGTTACTTTACCTGCAGTCGCCGTCACCGATACCCTAATCTATTATCACGTAAGTATTACTTTTAGTGCCATATGGGGGAGGATCAGAGACGTTAAGACGGATACTACAGAGTCACGACAGCAGAGATGGCCTGAGGGAAGAGACGGTTTCACATTTTGGGTTGCAGATACAAACAGATAACAAAACAAATCCGAAATAAGGGGTTACACGACTGTTCAGTTTTACTCGTCGACCAGTAATGGCAAAATTTGGCCTATTCTATAGTTTTTAGGACATCACTATTTATAGGCTGTTTTATTTGTGCAGCGATGAACCACAGTTCATTAACAGCCGTACACACACAGGCTTGAAACTTCCAGCTTTTTTATACTACTTTCCTACACTATTTAAGGATGTACCGATTGTTAAAATGCACTCATGTGGACGAGCTGATCGTTGACTCTGAAATTTACGACCATACAAAGCTTATATTTGAATTATGCATGGAGTACACAATGCCTACAGCAGCGTTTGGGGGGTCACCCCCACCCTCTTGTTCAACTCCGGTCTTAGTAGTGAACAAAAACCAGTCTGGATTAGCCTCTTTGAGCCAGCATGTGATGTTGATCTGACTCTAAACTAGCTGAGTGGGACTGGATAGTGATGTGCAACCCATGGCTCTGAAAGCGCTCGTTCACTCGGGGCTGATCATGACGGAATTCACTCTGGCACAGTGAAAGCATTTGATTTAATTGAATTTTTTCTTTAGCTTTAAAGTTGCCATGACATGTTTTTATTTTTATTTTATTATCTTCCCAGAGCTGTAATTATAATATTAGTTTTTAAAGGTCTTTTAACAAAAACACCCCGTCTCTGAACATCTAGCTGAAACGATTGGTTTTTGTGTCCTTTACCTTTTAAGACTTCAATGTAACCCACTGCTATGATTGGCTAACATCTTTACTTATGAATTAAAAATTAACCATACTGCCATAACACATGCAGAACTGGGCGGGGCCAACGGTACAACGATGTAAAAGTAGGTGTCGATGTACTGTATTGCTGTAAGGGCAGTCATGTGCAAATGTATTTGTCCACGTGAAGTCACAAATCCCGCCACATCCAAACGAGACGTTTTTGGAGCTTGCTTAAATAAATGCTCTTTTTATACTGAGGAACACGTATTAACCGATGAAACTTGCAGGACGTTTTAATGCCACAATGACCTCTGATATGTCAAAAGATGACAGAAAATTAAATTTCTCACATCATGGCCCCTTTAAAGAACAAACAAAAATAACTGCGAGAGGAATTCCTTTGGGAGCGGGTTGATGAGGGATTGCGCAAACATCTCCACTTCTTGCAGTTTGTGCAAAAGTGTATCAAAGTGTTAATGGTCCATTAAACCAAAGCGTAGTCTTGTGAAGTTGACTGTTGAATTGGCTTCATCTAGTCCAATACTTTCAGATTAACAAAGCTGCTTTCTGTACCGTCTGTCCCACTGTTTCTTTCCACTAGTCGATGTATTAGTCGACTGGTCCTATCAACCCCAAGTCAGAAATGATCCTCATTAACTGTGACGGTTTTCAAATTCTGCTTAAGTGAGTCTCTGCTACGTTTCTCAGCTTATGGCCATACATGATCATAGCAAGTTCAGCAGGCCAGCTGCCACGTTATATCCTCAGGGTATAGAGTGACACCAATCCAGCCCGGGGATTAGCTGCCTGCCTTTTTTGAGCCACTGCATTACAGAGGCAGCATGGCACTGCCAATTCCCTGTGCAGCACGGCCGGATGGACACCCTCCTCCTCGAACACATGATTGTGGTCGCATTAAATCAGGACTTGGACGATTGGAAGCAAGAAACAGTATCCTGGCTCAGGCTAGAATCGCTCCCCAGGCCTGAAAAATCCACGGCATGTCCTCCGCCAATTAGTATGACCTTGTTATGAGCAGAGTCCTCATGGTGAAAGTCGAGTCCGTACTGCACCAGGCTTTTATAAAGAGCTACAGTGAAGAGGTAAGACTCATAATAACGCTGTGCGGCTCAAGAAAAGAAAAAGAAAAGAAAAAGTATGTCACAGGTTTATCACAAATTAACATCATCAACCAGTCCTCAAAACAAGAAGAGAGTCTTCAGAAAATCTGAAGTGCTGATATACGCAACAGACATAAAAGTGAACTGTCAGAGGAAGAATAAATGTCCAAACTCAGCAAAGTAGAACCCGAGAATCATACCGACAGGAAGGATAGAGTAACAACCACTCTTTACAACGGTGGTGAGCAGAAAAGCATCTCAGAATCTCAAACACGTTGAACCTGAAGCTAGATGGGAGAAGACCACATCGAGTTCCACTCCTGTCAGCCAACAACAGGAATTTGAGGCTCTATATATGCCAAAAAAAATCTAAAGAAACCACGCACTGAACCCAAAGCTGTGTACTGTGTTCAAATGTAGATTTGCAATATTTTGCTTCGCACTAATAGCCCTTATCGTACTTCTGCACATGTATTCAAGCTGTCGTTATTTTTACTTAAGCTATCGCGTTTATAGATTATTAAACTCGTAAAATCAAAAGACGATTTGGTTAGGCTTATAATAAATACACAGCAACAACAACAACGGCAACGTTGATATTATGTAACACGACCATAAAATAATTCAAATGAAGACATCATTAAAAATCGATCCCTTGGTGACACGTCACAGACCTCAGTTGAACTTAAGGTGGAGTCACATCATTTTAAATTGATTTGTGGTTCAGAAAGAAGTCATGGCTGGTAAGGATGAATATATATATATTTTTTTGTGCATATGTAGAGAATAATCCACATTTAGGATTACTGTACAGTATGCAGGTGACCATTATCAATGCTAGAACTTCTCCAAAAAGCATGCAGGATAGAATGGACACAACCTAAATGAAACCAGCATACACCCCTGGGGGCCAGGGTGTGACTAGCAGGTGGTAGGCAGGCAAAAGTCCCCTCATAGGTACGGTATCAAGACAAAGGCTTGACATAACCACAATGGGATTTCGAACACAATCAGAACTGATTACAAGGTGTGACTTAGCATTTAATCTTGTGGGTGTAGACCAAGAAAGGCTGGTAATAGTGATAATAACAAAGCAAAAAAAAAAAACAAAAACCCGCTAACAATATATGCAATTTCTGTATATGTGTGTACAGCAACCTTGAGTGTTAGAAAGGTATTATACCATTGGAAAGCACTTGTTGTTGATAATAAACAAACAAACTAACTAAGTAACTAATTAATTGATGAATTAAATATTCATATTTATTTTCCGCTGATTTTCTCCCAAATTTAGTCATGGCTCCTATCACATGACGGCTACCACCCAGCGTTGGCGAAAGCTCATACGTGCTTACTCTGAGGCATGTGAAGCCAGCCGACCACATCTTTTCGAACTGCTTCTCTGGGTAGGAGTGTAACACAGTTGAAGGAAAGAGCTATTCGTCCACTTCCACATGCATGAGCTCACAGATGCCCATGGTTGGCTAATGTCATTGTGATTGATTGGGGAGGGACAGTATGCCATCCCTCCCACCCAGTGAGCATGGTCAATTTAGCTCTTTATGACTCCTGGTCACAGGATGGCTGTAGCATTCGAACTCACAATTTTATATATATATATATATATATACACACATGTGCAGCAGCCTGGGAAAACCTTTTACACTGTAAAATTGCCTATTTATACATAGTTCTACAGATACTACAGAAGTTTCTGAAAGTTTGCCGGCATCTCAACCAACGTTCTAGCGTCTCATTTAAAGATCCCGTTCCGACCGTGGCATCACGGATATTTTGACAGTCAGTATCCCAATACAAATGGAATTGATTATGTTAATGTCTATTTCGCTCTGGCACGTAACGATCTTAACAACTTGATCAAAACTGACACTCAGTGCGTGATGAAATCACACTTATATGCTCCTACATTCAGGTAAGGTTTTTCCTTTCATGCCAGCAGCAGCGAGAGGTCAGATATGAAGCTTGCACGACAAAGAAAGACTACGTTCATTAACATGAACATACGATGCATTTCCAGCGCTCATTCCTTATTCTTAGTAACTACTCGTTTCTTTATATGTTGGGACACACCTTGGTGCACACCTTTAGAAGAGACTAATTAGAACACGAGTGGTGTAGCTGAGGCTGAAGAAATGTCAGAGCCTGTCAAGCCACACCCACTAAATCCAAATACAGATATGTGAAGAACCAGACAGATAGAGATACGGATCATGGCTGTTTCCCAGAATTCAGTGACAACAACATCTCACCACACATTTAATACATATCATAACATTTTAATGGCTTTTTCCAAACGCTTCCATTGTTTCCATTGGCTTATAAACTCACGAGGCCTCTGAGATTACATACACTCCTCCTTCTTCATTGATGAACATTAGTCATATCTTATCTATGTTTACCACATCGAGCTGCCACACCCCAGGCGCAGGACGAGTGGAAACTTCACTCGCTTCTTCCTTTCTGACCTCTGCACTGGCCCGCTGCACTACACCAACTCACTCGGCTTTCACCGAGTTTAATAACAGTGGAGCTGTGATTCTGGAACAGTGCAGCCTTGGGTCACAATCAAGTCCAGAGAATACATTCAGACCTGCTGAGGCACCAAGAGAGGTGCGGCAAAGGAGAGGCTCCTCTGCTATTCGCCTGAAATAATATACAGAAGCCAAGTTTTTATGTTAACGTTACTAAAAAAGGGCACTGCTAAAACTATCTGTAATTTACTAGGAATCTTGAAAAGTACTGTTTTTATTTATTTATTTATTTATTTATTTATTTATTTATTGGCAGTGTTTTACAGTTAAACACTGGGAATCATGAAGCACTGAGTGTTTACTATTGAGTGAATTACTAAAAACAATTTAAATGCATCTGGAATAGCTGCAAGAACATCATATGAACTGAACGTTTTCATTTTTGCGCCTTTTCGTCATGAAGTTAGTTGCTGAAATGAATTACCATGACGACTAAAATCTAATCTTTTACAATCGGGACATTCGTGTGTCCTCTGACTTGCCCGAGTCATGAATTTCAGCTTCGCCTATTCCTAAGTTCAGCTTCAGGCTTTAGCTTTTTTGGTGAAATGGTCATTGTGATTTACAGAAAGTTGGGACATGCTGTTAGAAGACATGCGCACATTTGTAGCATGCTGCTGTAACCTTTAGCAATTCACTGAAATTAGAAACAGAAAATTAGAAGCTGTCATTTTTTATAGCAAAATTCGTAATAATTTCCAGTCAGCTGAGTTACAATGAGGTTTCTCATTGGAAAAAAAACTGGAAAATGCTGGAAGCTAAAACTGCAGGTGAGCATGTTTATAGGTTGCATTGACCTGCGCTCTGTATAATAGATTATTTGTGTCCTACAGTAACAGCCTGATTACACTGGATGCAAATATATAGTCCAGAGGTCTCTGTTGTTATGAGAAGAGCTCCAAGAAGGTTAAACCGTAGTGTTATATGTTACCGCTGAAGTCCTGACTCAGTAAATCCAGGTGAAATGGCTTGCCTCGTTTATTACATGGGTGATAAAGTACACTTTTTTTTTTAGCTTTTAACACATCCGAGTCTAGGTTACTCAGAGCTCCAACATGGACATGATGAAATGTTTACCTCATGATGAACGTGGAAAGAAGCCGACATAGCACGAGAAATTTAATGCACATGACTGGCACTCGTGTCGCGTGGCACTCTGATCTTTGGTCACACTCCCTATAACCGGGGCATAAAAAACTACCAATTAAACAATTTCCAGCGCCCAAAGTTCCCTGGTGACTCAAGCATTATTTCCATATTGTGTTTTGCAGCTCAAAATCACAAGAAACCTGTCATGCAAAATGTCATCACAAAACTGAGAATGGAATAGCAAGATATTTAATACAGCGGTTTTTACAGCAAAAATTGCAAGATCTTGCTTTATACCACTGTCATTTAAATCATACCTTTATATCAGCAAAAGCAGGCTTGCTTTTCTCCCATAAACAGCTCTATGAGCGTCATGTTGGTTTATCCTTTTTAACAACAAATGCAGTCTTCACCGGTGAAACTGAGTTGATGTTGAAAAGAGTAGATGCTCAGAGATATTTATTGTTTAAATAATCAATCTAACAGGACACACCTGGGGAACAAGAAACACCCGTCCGTCGCGTGTTCCAATATTTTTGCTCGCCTACGGTTTGGGTGGTCTGATACAAAACGTGTTATGTTCTATGTCGTTTCACACGTCTACGTATAAATATAAATACCAGGAAATAAAAGCTGAAATTTTAAACTCTCTTCTCTTATTCAGGTTTTGATCTCAAACCCAAACCGAATTGGCCTTGCCGCTCCAATAATTCCGGAGGGGACTGTAACTGCGCTCATTTATCTAAATGAAGGATCAACGAACAGCTCATAATTTACTATGGAATGCGAATCTCAAAATGAAAATGTCAACCAAAAGCAACAGCAGCCTCGTGGCTCTTCATTAACGCAGTGGCTCTCGAACCAGTCCTCGGGGCACATGAGACAATCCTCATGGCCCGCTGCTGTAATGAAGATTTTTGGAAAGATAATCAATCAGTTTCAAGTTAATATTTCCCAGCTGGTCGTTTTTGGAAAATATATAAACACACTCTTTAGAAATCAATAATTGGGGGAAAGGAGGTTTGAAACAGGCCAGTGTTGATGTGCGTATTTGAAGCGATTCTTTACCACAAACAAAACAGCACAAGGCGGGCGGGGGGTGGGGGGATGGGATGGGTGGACCAGATTCAGCAAAGATGAAAGTGACATTTGGTAGTTTTGCACGACTCAACCAATTTAATGCAAATAAATCAGAAATCCTAATCCAATCAAATATAAGTCCATAGCACGTACTTGCTGCAGAAAGCTGTGAACGCTCTAGATCTGCCTGGAATTCTGTATCAATTAAAACGATTGGAATTTTAATAAATAAAACACTCGTATTTGACAAAATATATTACAGTGTCGTGTAGTTACAAAAAAAATCAGCGTCGTTGTTGGTGGCATTTGATCCTTTAATAAGTCCCACTTGAGAAAAAGTGCAACTCGAGCTGGATTTTCTCAGGGCTTGACCTGACTGTTATATAAAACTCAACAACTTTTCCGAACTAAGAAGACATTCATTTCACAGGTAATTTTATTTGATTTATTTTTCCACATTGTGGAGGCTTATAGAAAACACATTTTCCGCCCCTTTCCCCGCTGCAGTGTCTGACCATCAGCATGTGCTCTAAGACTCCCACAACGTAAAAATTCTCTAAAGGCCTGGAAACGTCGGACACTTAAAGGGTTACGAAAATTCCTAAACATTTAGGCCTCCCCGGTTCACAGTCAAGCAAACAGTTCACACATGGAAGAAATCCAGTATGGTTCCTACCCTCCGAGTGTCCTACATAGATCATTGTACATCAACAAAACGTTCCTAAACAAGTCACAGAGAACCACAGGGTTCGGGTTAAGCATCTGAAGGTTTGTGTTGTAAGTGATAATCTGATCATCTTTATATTCAACAAGAGCCGTGTTTACGGGAGGTTACCACACATGAAACCGCTTTCTAAAAGAAACCGTGGCCCATCCAGCAGAATACAAGAAAGCACTATAAGAACAACGTTCTGTGGAGAGACGACACACAAGTTGAACTTTGAATGTACACGCTATAGCCACTTTAACAGGAACTTCTGTACATCTGCGCATACGTGCAATGAAGTAATCCGCCAATCACGTAGTAGCAGCACAATGCATAAAATAACGCAGGTCAAGAGCAGGAAGGCTACGAGAACTGAAATCACCACTCGTTACAACTGTGGTGAGCAGAAAAGCATTGCAGAACTCATTGGACTTTGAGCACATCAGGTTTCATTCCTGTTAGCCAAGAACAGGGGGCACAGACTCACCAAAACTTGACAGTTGAAGATGGGAAAACGACCACATGACGTTTTTTTTTTTTTCCAATCTTCAACTGTCCAGTTTGGATTAATCTGGTGCTTGATCATGCTGATCTGCATTGCTCTGCTGCCACGTAATTGGCTGACTGGATACCTTTACTGATTTGCATACATTTACTTGTGGTTGAGATGCATGCAAAAGTGAGATATTTCAATTCAGGAAAGAGTCCAGATTTCACCATGTGAAGGGTTTTCTCAGGCTGCCACGACGTACATATCTGAACTAAACAAAACATACATAGCAACACCAAAACCTGGCAAATGGGAGTAAAACCTTGTGCGACTGCTTTGATTCGTCAGTATCTGGAAGTCTTGCCTCAGTGAGTCACCAATAAACACCAACGAGTCATATCAGGAAACTCCACAGCATCGCATCACGGCATCTGTCTACGATCTACAACTTATTCAGTGTGACAATAATCCAAAACACAAGAGTAAACACGAGTAGCTATTTACTCAAACAGAAGATATTTTGGCCACTGACCTCGATGCTGTTGAAAAGCTATAACTGGATCTGAAACACACTGTTCAAACCCCAAAATATAAATGAACAAAACCCAGTTTTGTACAGATGAACGGATTAAAATGCCTGAAACACAAATCAGACACACGTCCAGAAAGAAATGGAAGGGTATTGTCAATAAATCAGGTTCTACTCGCTAGCAAATGTCGACAGTTTAAATAATTGGTTTGATAGAGATGACAGAAGTTCTTAAAGAAGATTGGATCAAAGGTTAAAAGCCGTTCAGTCAGAAATCCAGATAATCTACAAAGGATCTACAAACTTTTTCCCTCGCATATTTATGTGAGGTCATTATAAAGACCTATTTTACATCGAGCAAAGAAACATACGCGACATGAATGCACAGCATAATTGCTGTAAGCCCACGCCACAGACTCACCCCCAGACTGAAAGACTAAATAAAGACCTGCATTAGAATGCAGTCCAAGTTACGTGCTTTAGAAATGTACGCCTTAATTCCTACGGAAAGCCGAACAAGCCGGGCCTCGTCTTTGAGTATTCGAGACCGTTTCATAGATGAATAGTGAACCATCCATCCAGCAACCACAATGAAACCAGTTTAGTGAGCGGTGTGTTTTCATTCTGTCTTGTTGAAATACTGTCGGGGCAAGTTTAGATTAGGGATGTAACCGGGGGGAAAAAACAGTATACATTCTTTGGATTTAACAGATAATGTGTTATAAACGAATACAGATACAAATAGGAGGTGACAAGAAAGTTTGGCAGAAATGTTCACATGGTATTTGGTTGATAAGAAACAATAAGAAATGCCCTTCCAGTTTAGGCCACACCTACTCTGATAGTGGCATTGGATTACACCTTTAATTTATATATAACTAAGTGGTCCAGAATATAAATGGTTAAGTACAAAACTTCAGGAGAAGATCAAAAGGCTAGCTGGCGGTGTGACATTACCTACAGAATGGTCGGAGCTCCTCAGGTGCCAAACAGCAGTAACAGAAGGAGCAGTGTTGCCTTACTGGCTCTTGTCATCAGTGTAATCCCCAACAGCTATTTGTGACACTAAACACCTTGCAGTCGAACGCCGTATTTCACAGATAATAAAGGTGTAATTCATGTAGAGTTAAGAGTTATGGCCTGGCTCATGTTATATTTATTAACTGAACTGCAGTTCAATTAATTCACCCCACACAGACGGAGGGACAAAATGGTGGCTCCATTATGCTTTGTGTGTGTGTGTGTGTGGGGGGGGGGGGGGGGGGGCCTTTTTTTT
>JANDJT010000060.1:25160314-25170806 GCA_024331685.1 Stegophilus panzeri | reverse complement strand
GGGGGGGGGGGGGGGGGGGGGGGGGGGGGGGGGGGCATTGTAGAAGGCCACACTTTTCCCAATAGAAACGCGTGCACTGACCACACACGCTGCGTGTTTATTTTGTAACATGACACAAAAATACAAAGTGAAACTCTAGTACAAAAAAAAAAAAACCCAAAGTATCCACACCAACATTCTGCACATTCAGTACGTGCATGTCTGCCTAATATGAAAATCAGCTGACACGTGAGCACCGCATGATGCTGTCTCTCTCTCTCTCTCTCTCTCAATTTCTCTCTCTCCTTTACACACACACAAACACACACACACACACACACACACACACACTCATTTCAGATCTTGCGTTTCTTCCACTCTGGCTCCTTGTCGGCTTCTTCATCCTCTGATTCTTCCTCCGCAAACAAGGGGTTCGGCTGAGTCCTGCACGAGAAAGGAGCGTCAAGAATTAGAGATGTACTGATGACAGCTGTACGTCCACATCTGGCAAAGCGTTTTTCTTTTATTAGGAGAGTTACGAGGAACAAAAACTAAACAAGTAGGTGCTTTGATTAACGATGACAAATCGTGCCGAAATAAAGGCCGCGTGCTGAAAATCTGCATGGAGCTACTGTTCCTCCTGGCCTGCCGAGGCTGGGAAACAGAGTTTGAATAAGGTCCCGGGAGAGACAGATTAAGAATGAAGGCTAGGAGGGACAGAGCAGGAGCAAATGAGACCGACCAAAAAAAAAAAAAAAAAAAAAAAAAAAAAAAGGAAAGCAGTAATGATTGAGAGAGCGAGAGTCCTAGCGAGCGAAAGGGATTAAACCATTCCCCTACTTTCATCACTCAATTTCGTACAGTGATTAAAATGCAACATCTGGTCCTCAGTGAGTCATAGCATGGATGAGGTTTGGCTAGAGAGGATGAAAAAGAAAAGGAAGGGAAAAAAAGAAAAAAAAAAAAAAAAAGCACACGCAGATAACTACAACTCCAGTGATTCTGAGAAATCTCTAGCTCTTAAAAGGCCAAATGTTGTGTTCCCACTATTCCCTTATCTACGAGTACTGTTTCTGCTGTAAAGGGCAACGCTGACCTCACGACCAGCTCAGTATATTTCAAGCAAATTACGTTTCATGGATGCGCGTCACTTGATAAACCCCTGACAGAGACCAGTCGCCATACACCCCGTTGCTGGGGCCAGGAGAATTCCCTGATGAGTTCACCGAGACCACCAGTGCGAGTAATTATTACCGTGGAAGCAGAACCGAGGGTTCATTAGTAGACAGATACGCTGTAGCTAACAGCACAAGACAAAGACGGTGGTGATGGACGACACGAGAGACGACAAGTTATGTATTCGATGTGCAATCAGTTTCCATGTTCTCAAGTATCATCTGGGTAGTATTTCTGTGTGGGCAGGTTACTGAGGTCAGGTGTGTATGTCTCCATCAGCCTACTCTCTGGCACGGTACCTGAGGAAAGCAATAAAGGGCGGGCCAACAAAGGAAGAAACAGGATCATTTGTGCATGGAAGTGCTACAATAGCGCGCGTTAGTGTCGACAGTGTCATTAACGCTACTCGCTCTGCACTCCGGCGTAACGACGGGGATTAAGTTGCAAGCCGACGCTCGAGCACGCATCACAACGCAAGTCTAGGTTTCCAACACAGGACTGCTCAGAGTACATGTACGTGCAAGTTGCTGTGGTGTAAGCGGAATAAAACTATAGGAAAATAATCAACTTCATGGCGGTAATAGTAACTCCACTTTGTGTCAGGTCGGCCTCACATCAGCCTACCGCTGATTCTGTAAGGGATGATCCACGGCGAGGAGTGCGTTACACTATTTTAATGCACGGCGTGGAGTGCGTTAAAACCGTGTCACGCGCACCTAGCCGTGGATCGTTTCTGCTTATACCATGGTCGCTTGCCAGCATTGGCAGGTTAAATCTGTCGCTGATGTTCGCGGCGTGAAAACTGACCGTTAGTTGTTTTGTATAGAATCTAAATCATACACAGAGATAAAGTAGTGCAATAAGATAACATTTACTTGAATAAATTATAGTAAACAGTTATTAGAGAAAGAGAGAGCAAGCAAGTGAATGAATGAATGAGAGAGAGAGAGAGAGAGAGAGAGAGAGAGAGAGAGAGAGAGAGAGAGATATGGGCGTGTGAATTGCGGCATCTGTCTACTAATAATGACGTTGTGAGTTTAACTGTACGTTACTATGGTTACCAGTTTAGAGGCGGCACATTCATTTAGAACGGTGATTAAACAGACCGGAGCTACTCTAACGTACACCTTCCAGCCAATCAGAATCGAGTATTCGGACCGAACGCGGTATAATTATAATATAATATTAGAATCATTATAATATAATAATAATTCTAATATAACAACACAGGCCCAGGTGTTATATGAGTTCTTACAACTAATTCAGATTGTTTACTATTCTTTCAATTAACCTTTCTTTAAACTTAACCTCAACCTGCAGATACGCAAGGTTCAACCTACATCAAAAAACACTCCCAGCTCTGGAGAACTCCACATGGAGCTGGCCCACAGGGTGAAGAAGAGAAAAAAAAGATCATTTATCAACAGCACGGAAGTGTAAATCTCCTCGCTAACACTCCGATCTAGTGATCCTATCTGTTTCTGACCAGGCCTTGTCAGGGTGGGCTCCGTGTTCAGAACGGACCACCTGCGAAAGCCGGTTCATCCATCTGCTCCGGTCCGGGGGTAAACATCCCGTGGTGGGAAAGACGACGGAGGAGAGACAGAGAGATGGAGAGATAGCAGGCTGACAGCTTCTTATCGGCCGACACTCGGAGAGAAAGCATTTTCAGTCGAACTAGAAGCCGCGTCTTTACCGCCATCCGCAACGCGGAAAACGGCAATACAAAACCCAAGATAAACGTCTGCACTTAATAGTCCTCCATCCCTCCTTTTTTTTTTTTTTAACTACTCATAAACGAAACATAAAATTAGGGCTTCGATGTCCATTAAAATTCCGTAAAGCTGGAAACTTGCTGAGACGCGCGTTTTTATGTCAACCTGAAGCAACAAGAAAATCACCAAGGGGGCCTACTGGTTTTCTAATTCCAGTGTAATTAAATTCTAAATAGTCAGTCAATCCGCTAACACATACTAGATGTCCTACATTTGTTTCCTTAATGTTCTTAACAAGTGTGGGAAGTTTATAACTAGACCTAATTTAGGCCTAAATTACACACTTGGCTCAAACGGCATTGAGTTCAGTAACCTCAGTAACCCTTTTATGTGGTTTCTGCCAGTGTTATATATATATATATATATATATATAAAAAAAATAAATAGACCAAAGTACATTGCTGGGCTTAAAATTAAAAAAAAAAAAAATTGATGTAATAAATGATGCGAAAAAAAAGTTAAAATAATTTTACATTGGAAGTGCTTCGGATGATAATATACTTTAAATGTGATTTATCTATACCACAGCACGGCTGAATTCTCAAATCTGATTGGCTAGGAGGTGGTTTGTTTTTTCCCCCCCCCTCTAAAAGTACATGGACAGTTTCCGTTAATGCACTTAGATTGGGGACGAGTTTAAAAATGTATTTGATCATTTTTAACGTTCAGTTAGTAGCTGAAACCTGGTGGTGACCAGCGTGGAGAAAAGCTTTACATCAGAAACCATTGAAGGCGACATAAGTTGCTAAACGTACTCATTATCTGATAAGACGTTTATTCCGTTTCCTCTTGAGGACATGAGCTGTGTCAGGTAGTCCCTCAAACACACGCACGCACGCACGGCTTTTTAAAACATTCATGCGTCCGTCAGCCGAGGCGTGACAACGAGGATGCGATACGCAGGTGCAACCTGAGCTGAGTCACGCACACGTGCGCACACACATCTTTCCCTCATACACAAACACAGGCCACTGGTTACATCAGGACCTGTCACTGACAATAGCCTTGTGTGTGTGAGGTGCTCCATGTTGTCCTCGTGCCTGTCAAATGGCTGCAGCGTTTTCCTATGGAACATTTCCTATCTAATCTAATCTAATCCGTCTTTCATCCTACGCTCTCTGCTTTTACCTCTCGATCACGAAACGACTTGTTGCTTACACTTTGTACGCAGGAGCGACCCAGAAGGGGTTCTCTGCCGCCTCTTTGGCGTGGCGCAGGATGGCCTCGCGGGGGTTGCTGTCGTCTGTCTTGTCCAGAGCGATGTTCTTCACGATGTAGGACGACAGGGTGCCTCCGTGGGCTGCCACGCGACCCCCCCTGCCTGTTTGCAAAAGGCACAGAGAGGAAAAGGCAACGTGATGCAAAACATACGAGTCGAATTCATTCGTATAACTACGAATAACAGCTTAGACGCCCTTTGCGAAGCGAGCTGGGTCAGAGGGAAAAAAAAAAAAACCCTGGGCCTCCCTTCCTCCGGCGCATGTACACACATGCTGAACGTTAAGAAAAACATCCTCCGCTTGGTGAAAGTATATTTACGTTATGTTTAAACAGGGGAGACACGGAGACCTGCTGTAGGCTCAGCGATCGGTAGGAATCTCCCAGAGACTGATAGGTTGCGGGAGATCGTGTTAAACGGCGGCGTACGGACGTGAGGAAGGACACCCGTCCTGTATGATTGACAGGTTTAGCAGAGCTACAGAGGCGGAGGAAAGCAGAACGCTGCTCAGTGCCGCGCTTTCCGCGCCTCTGCCTCAAACCGAAATGAGGAAAGGAGCCAAAGCCAGTCGCACCTGGTCCTCCGCCAAGTCTTTCATGTAATCTTACAGTGTGTTTTACTCAGAGCCGCAGTCTAGATCCCACGGCAGCCAGGATCTTAAGAACCGCAGCCAGAAGTATGGGAGCTACTGCAGCTTCACCAGGGTTTTTTTTTTTTGTTTTGATTTTTTACATCACCTGGGCCGGACATGGGCGGCTCTGGCTTGTGGGATTTCACAGGGTCGAGTCGGTCTTTCTCCAGCTGCTTCTTGGTGCTGCGCTGTCTGGCCTCGCGGAACATTGGCAACGCATGGGCTGGGGGGGAAAGAAAAGAAAAAAAAAAAAAAAAAAGGTATTAAGCAAACTATACAACTCAGTAACATGAGCACAACAAAGATCAAGAAAAAGAAACGAAACCGTAAACACAGTACTACACCCTCGAGCTCCATCACAGCAACCACGCTATGTAAAGCTCACTGTGTGTTTTATTTACTTTTTGATTAACGTTTCCTGATTTCACAGTGTCTCGAACACAGTCACATGACTCTCGAGTCTGTTTGCGTGGGCGGGAAAGGGTGGACAGAGGAGGATCACGGGGGGTGGGGGGTGCGGAGGATAAATAAATAAATAAAGAAAGAAATAAATCAGGAGTAGGAAAGATGAAGCGATTTTCCATTCAGGAGCCCTGTTGTCACTGCGCAGTGTTAATTCCTCTCCTGCATGCTACATTAAGCAAAGAGGTTAGTGGCGACACGTTCAATCGCTCTGGCTCCCTCTCCGTCTGCGGGCCGTCATTCCGCTTTCCTCCTTTGAATTTTCCATGGCTGTCCGGCGATGCGTCATTCGGCTCGGCCTATCGGCTTACGGCGCGGTGCATCAGTGCTACTACGGCCACTGGAGGATGTGCTTAATGGTATACAGAGGGAAAGGAGAGTTTTGACGGCGAGGTGTGTGTTGTGTGGGCGGAGGGTCGGGATGTGTTTAGGGTGTGTGTGTGTGTGTGTGTGTGGCACGCGCTGACCTGACTGGAGCCCTCATGCCAGGCGCGTGGCGGATGTAGTGATGGGCGCTAATGGCATCATGGCTTGCGGGTTAAGGGCCACGTGAGTCAGCAATCCGATGGAAAGCACTCACTCACACACACACTCACACACACACACACACACACGATACTGCTGCACTAATGGCCTTGTGACAGCAGTGAATAGAGATGAACACCTTCAAGGGCAGCGCTTATTCTCCACACAAACTCCTCTGACTATTCTGTTCGTTACAAACGGGTATGTACACAAAACTGTGTGTTGAAAGGTATACATTTATCTATTTGCGTGTGTGCGTGTGTGTGTGTGTGTGTGTGTGTGGTTTAGGTACTCACGGGTGATGATGTAGTCCTGCGTCAGTGTCTCGGCCTGCTTCTCTTTCCTCTTGCTCTTCACCACACAAAGCTTGGCGCCCCTTAAAAAAAAAACAAAGCGTCCCAAACGACAGCACGTGAATGACACGCTCTCCCTGGGATCTATTTGAAAATGGATCTGATTTTTAAGAATTGTTGGTTTTTCTATTTGTCCCAATGTATATTTCTTTCAAGTTTTTTATTTATTTATTTATTTTATTTTATTTTATTTTATTTAAATGCGCTGAAGCTTTACGAGCAGAATTAGATGCCATAAGCATGTGTGTTAAGACACAATATGATTTACGTGAAGGAGAACACTTGATAAAGGGATGATAAATATTACAGTACCCGACTCGCAAATGGGGAAAACTATTGAAAAACGTTTGACATATTACGGAATATTAGTAAATCACATGACCGCTTGCGTTCGCATCGATTTTCCAGACAGGTGGTGTGTGAGGCCCTGCTGTCCTTGCCCTCGGTAATCAGCGCTAATGGACTCAAACGGGACAGTTTAATGAACGCTTCCATCTGACGGCCTCCCAGCTGGAACTTATGGGACAGCCGGTAGTTAATTCAACAGACTTGTCCGACTCTCCCCCGGTCCTCGCTACTCTATCTGACCTCTGTGTGGAGTAATTACTGGTCTGAGACGCACTAAACGCGCGCACAGCTAATATATCTCCCTGCGCAGTGGTGAAGTTGTTGGAAGGAAGAGGAGGGATTCTGGAGCTCACTGCACCTCTGGCTCTTGACTGGGTCGTAGTAGACTTTGGCCAGGCCGTTCCCCGTCCCGACCATGATCTGGTTCAGCTTCGGGTGCCAGAGACAGCGAACCACACTCTGGAGATGGAAGGGGGAAGAAAAATAATAAAAATCATTTGGGACAAGAAAAGGAAAATATACAGAATGCAGAAGAAAACAGCGATGAGAACGCGCCAACATGTAAGCCAGCAGCACCGAGCTGCTCAGAAGCACTCAGAGTGGATTCTCCTTCTCACTAAGCTGTCGTTGACTATATTTGGGCTTTGGGTAGAGGCCTGGATTTCACATTCTCTGTGTGACAGATGGAGGATGTGACTGTGCGCGTGCGCGCGCACGTGTGTGTGCGTGTGTGTGTGTGTGTGTGCGCGAGACAGACACATAGACAGTTTGTAACATGAGCAAGTTTTTTAAGCACTACGGAGAACTTTTCACAAACATGAAGTAATCCCATTTCTGTGAACAATGCCTGAGTGGAGAAGTAGAACAATTATACACACCCCAATGCCAAGGATTTTTTATATATATATATATATATATATATATATATATATATATATTTACCAAAAAAATATTACAATAGGCATATTAGGCAATATGGGAAATTCGTGTGATCATTTTTATATAGTAAACAGTATAGTATAGGACAGACACAAGTCTTCCAAAAATAAACCACAGCAATGCACAAAGACAGGAGCAGAATAAACACTTGAGGCACGGAGGGTGTGGTGGTGGGATTGTAATGGGGGGGGAGTCAGCTTTACTCTAAACACGTCCTAGTGGTGAAGAGTGCAAGAGAGAAAAGTGAAAGGGTACGGCTCAGACGAGACCCACAGGAGCTGCAGAGGGTGTGTGTGGACGAGGAAAGCTGCTTATTGTCCAGCTGTTCGGGCCGTCTTTGGCTCCACTAAGCTCGCCTGACCCAGAATAAAGCTTTATCGTCATCCCGCTGTGTCTGCTAGCCGTGTGTGGAGGACCACAGGTCAACCTGTAGCGCCGCGTTCTCCTGGTTCCTTAACAAAACTAAACTCCTGCGCGTTTTACGGATTCATTTTCATGATTTAGAAACGTCTACAATGATGACGGACTACTCTTTGCAGAAAGAATCCCTCGATTACGTCACAGGTCATGATCACACGCGTGTTTTGATTTCAGTGCATCCGCATGCACGACAGCAAAATTCTATGTGTGTGTGTGTGTGTGTGTGTGTGTGTGTGTGTGAGTAACAGTATGTGCTCATCTGCAACCTTCACGCAGCATAAGTGTAAATGACCGGGCATACGTCCACCACATGGTAAAGAATAACCTCAGCGTCGAACAGGCTTCGTCTTCGGAGCCGGTGCTAAACGAGCTCGTTAATCAAAAGCAGCTCGTGAGAATTCTGTTCCAGCCGTGTGCGGCTCAAACGCACCTCTGCCAGGGTCTAACGCGGGGCACTGAATCTCCAAATATAGCAGGAGGAGCACTGGCCTCAACGAGCTCCTCAGACTCTTTACTCCGCTTCAGAGACCACTGCGTACAAAGTCGAGCTGTTGCAGCAAAATGAATATAAGTGAGTGGAATTATTACGGCGAGAGTTGCAGTATTTCTTTTGCTTTTCCTTCCCCTCTCTCTCGCCCTCTCTCTGGGTGGGAGAGATGGCACACTCTTCTCCTTGTCAATCACAGCGACAATAACCTTCTGTGAGCTCATGTATGCGGAAGACGGTGGACAGCGCTTTCCTTCGAGTGTGTGATGCAGCACGAGCAGCATTCCTTAAAACATTTAGCAGTTGGATTTAACCTCCCCAGTTACTACCCTACTACGAGGCAGGATTTATCACGTGTCTCTCCTACGACAAACTAATAAACCAGCAGGACGTTGTTGTTGTTGTTGTTGTTGTTGTTGTTGTTGGTGTTACAATACAGAATACTGAATGTCCTGCTCAGAGAGATTCAGTACTATACTGAAAGGTTAAGCCAATTAAAAACAGAAAAAGTAGTCTGCGTGTTAAATCACACAGCAGAGCTGCTTATCTCACACGTGAAAAGGCCATGCTGATTAACGTTGGAGCGTACTGGAAGTGGCGCTGCTGCTGCGTGTTTACCGCATCAGCTGTTCGAACCGTCGGAAGCCAGCCCCAAACCCCACCCCAACAACAATGTGCTCTTAATTCACGATCAGACGTATGACATACAAGTCCCTCTGAATTAGCTGTTGCTATAGAAACGAGAACGTATTAGACTGAGCACGTTACAGATGGCACTACTGTCAGAGCTGCTGTTATAGATAAATAATCGACACACTCCGACCGAACGGATTGGAGAATTTAACATCGCTGTAGTATAAACGAATACAAGAGCCATGGCGTTGCGCTAGTAAACGATGGAACGATACGAGGAATCTGCGGTTCGGATTTGCCAGGATTCTTGTGCGGAGTCTAATGTGAGAATCCGATCCTTTCCAGAACGCATTACAGCAGGAATTACAGTGGGAACATTGAGGCCATCCCTTTTGATCTTTCCTAAACAGCGTGATCTGTCGTGCTAGCTGGAGATTTGAGCCAGACTGAACAAGTGCCATAAAGAAAGTTTATTCAAACATAAGGAGGATTAAGAGGAGCTTTAATGCTGCAGCGAGGTCTGCAAAAATCACAAAACATTTGTAAAAAAAAATTATTTATTTATTTATTTTAATCGGCCGCGCCTCAACCTCCGTGCCAAAGATTATGTCGCGCAGTCCACCATCAAAGGCGAGAAGAGATGGAGAAGATTATTTGCGTTCAAAGTCTGCCAAGCGTGAGCTGTGTACTTGTAGCCCATGCAAACAAATACGCGTGCTGTGAGAATGGCAAACGTGTGGTCTGAGTGGACGCCAGCCCCTAGGGCCCCCTGAAAAACCCACAGGAATTCACCTACCCTACTCCCAAACAATAGAAATGAAGCAACAGGCCAGATAAAGGTTTGGGGCTGTCAGTGATGTTTGGACGAATATTTCAAAATAACGCTCCGATGGCAGCTGGAGGAAATGTTTTATCACACCGTCTCCGTCCTTCTGCGTTGTGTCATGCTCGGGACATGTGAAGAAGTCAAACATCAAAAGCGAACGCACCTGCAACGTGTCCCCATGGATAAATCTGCAATGGACAAGCTTTTAGTGGGTTCATGCGGTTTGATTATATTGGACTGTATATAATTTCAGCATCTGCTAAATCTTTCATTCTGAAGACTTGGCTTTATGGTGTAATTCCGTGTCCAGTGATATCTACAAAAATCTTAATTGTACTTGAATATCAACTGAGAGCGAGAGAGAGAGAGAGAGAAAGAGAGAGAAAGAGAGAGAGCGAGAGAGAGATCAAGAGAGAAAGAGAGAGAGCGAGAGAGAGAGCGAGATCAAGAGAGAGAGAGAGCGAGAGAGAGAGAGTGAGAGAGAGAGAGATCAAGAGAGAAAGAGAGAGAGCGAGAGAGAGAGATCGAGAGACAGCGAGAGAGAGAGAGCGAGAGAGAGCGAGAGAGAGATCAAGAGAGAAAGAGAGAGAGCGAGAGAGAGCGAGAGAGAGAGAGAGAGAGAGAGAGAGAGAGAGAGAGAGCGAGAGAGAGAGGGAGAGAGAGAGAGAGAGAGAGAGAGAGAGAGAGAGAGAGAGAGAGAGAGAGAGAGAGAGAGAGAG
>JANDJT010000060.1:25144180-25155100 GCA_024331685.1 Stegophilus panzeri | reverse complement strand
CACTGGATAGCAGATGGAAAATAACCACAATAACAGCACAGGCAAAATGAAATAAATACTGACAGAAAATAACACTAGCTGTAACCATGAGGAGTTTTGGTTGGTTGTGTTGGGTGCAGCAATTCGGAGAAAGAAGAAAACGAGCTCCCGTATATATAGACAGAGCCTCCTAGATCACGTCCTTAAAGGAAAAAAAATCAACTTGCATATTTATCTTTAGGAATAAGCATAATAATCTTCAGTGGAAGCCAAAATGTAATTTGTACAGAAATTCTGAGTTGCTTTTGTTAAACATCTTTCATCGACTTACTACATTAACCACAATGCCATTCACCTACCGGTTAATAGTGGCACCAGTGGGATTTAGCCCAACTTTCATGCTAATTTCACTGACTAGCGCTCACTGACTAGCCGAGTCAAGTCTGCAGTACCTCAGCGCAGCTTAGTTATATTTTCGTTCTGCAATGCATTCTGGAACTTTCTGATTACAATGTTTGTCCCAACGTCGCCACTACGTGCTGGATTGAACATTGATGGAAAATGTCGAGTTAGAAAAGAAGCTCTTGCGCTTTTGTTTTACGGTCAAACAGAAAAAATTAAGCACTGGATTTAACTTTTTTTTTTTTTTTTTTACTAAAGATGTAGAGCGGAAGATGTTCAAATGGGCAACGGTTCAAATCAGTGGTGAAGGGATGACTGAGGCAGTACGCTCGGGTGATGTCCTGGGGTACGGCGTGAGGGAGGTGCAGTCTTCAGCATATTCACAGGAGCAGAAAGAAGTCATTATCATGGACTGAGGCGATAACACTGCTTCACGCACCTTAAGCTCCATATTACGTTCCCCAGCACCCAACGCTGCTCTTTGCCAGACCAATTTTCTCTCGTCTAATTGGTCCGTGTTTCTCTCCCACTCTGTTGGGGTCTTGCTGCCAAGCTGAAAACACTATCTGTCTGTCACCACCTGCTCAGTGTGTTAATGGAGCATGGCTGTGCTGATTACTAAAAGCTTGCCAGGCCCACTTCGTTTGAATTCATTCATGACGACGCAGAGTGTTAAATTAAGAAAGGGCTGGTACGTTAGCTTCTTATCTCCGTCAAGTCCCCACGTTCCCAAAAATGTTTTCAGGGACTAAAATTCCAATATATACTACTCCCTAACTTCACAACATGCAAGCACGGAACCTAAATTCAACCAGAACAAATTCTGAAATTCAGTGTAGGCTTGGTTTTGCAGGCCAGACCTCTATTAAACATGGCCAAGAAACGCAGTTTACATGCAATTAACTGTTTCATGTTTCAAACAAAATTCTAAAAAAAAATAAATAAATAAAAAAAAAAGAAAAGGTCAAACCCAGATACAGGACCATGTCATTGATGTAGCCCAGTGTGCCAGATTGCAGCCAACCTTCAAGATTCTAAAGCCTGTGGTCAGAAAAAGTGTATAGATCCATGAACTATAGGGGGACATCTGTGGCCTAGCCACTCGGCCCAGCACCTGCTCGAGTTTCAGTGCTTGGTAGCGGAGCATGTGGGACCTTGCACCTCCTGAAGGTCGTTTGAAGCTTTGAGGGTACATTTGGTCAGGCAGAGACATTTGCTAAGGTTTGACAGAAGATCCCTGAAGCAGGAGATTTGATTAGGGTTGATGTGATACATCCAGCTACCTTCCTTAGGTCCTCTCATGATGGCAGAGAGGTTGTTGTTTGTACCAGAGTTGAGGAAATGGGTCAGGTTTTGGCCTGACCAAGAACCCCAATTATTGGGGAACCAAAAGCAAACCTTCACCCTCTGATCCGATCAACTCTAGCATCTGAACAGGAATAAGCCAGAACAGATTTCGTGCTCTGGCTCGTCTTTTGAAAAGACAGCTGGGTTACCTTTTGCTAAGTGAAATTAGACGGTTAGTCTATAATCAGTATTTTACCTCAATAATGAACTCCTACCTTCATATTTAGGGTCAACTAATCTCGAGACATATGCAACAAAAGAATATTCATAACCTTTACGTCAAATGATTCCTCCTTGCAAATAGGTTTGGACTGAAATGACAGAATTTGGAAACAAGTCTACTGATTACCCTGTGTCATGGTAAGGGTTCAAATGAGAATTGATTTTTTTTTTAATAGCACAGTAGTAATATTTACAGCTAAGTAGTATTATAACTACTTAAGTAATTAACTTGACATATCCTCACATTGTTACTGCAAGTTAGGCATATAAAGACACTAAGATTTAGCAATGACTGGAACGTGGTTCTCAATCCAAAACCAGAGTAAGTGTTGGCCGGCCAAAACTCAGGCTCTGACACAAAGTTGGAACGTCTCCTTCGTTTTTATGACTTTGCCTTGAGAAAACTTTTCAAGTGTGAGCAAACTTATCCAGATGTTCTGTAAAAAGGAATTCAGTCAATACCCTCAATCACAGCAAGAGGAACACAAATCAAATCGTGAAACAGGGATGTTTGCTGCTTGTCAAAAAGCCCTGCTTCATTTCCATCGCTCACATCCGAGTCTTTTTTTTTTTTGTCCTGCAACTTATTCCTTCGATTACAGTGGTATCAGCTGCTGGGCCTTCAAGCTGGATGGATGGTGGATTAGGAATAAGAGGAATGTATGAAATATGGTATGGATGGGATGGAAAGGGAATCTTCTGGATGCCTAGCAAACACACACACACACACACACACACACACGTACCAGAAAGCTTTTAAATGACTATGTGTGCATATCTAGTGGCTTGGATTCTTGCTGAGTGAGAAATAAGAGCAGCTGCTCAGGGCTTTACATTCAAAACACTTGGTCCTCTGAGGCAGAGCTGGACACAAGTTGGTCAGTGGTGGGGGCATTATAGAAAGATTCACAAAGGGGGGAAAAAAAGAGAGTTGATGGAATTGATGGTTCCTCATTTAAGTAGAGGTTGTTCCTGAAAGAACATCCTGAAATAACATGGGAGTAGAGTACATGATTCTGGGAAACGTACTGTACGGCAGGGAAACTCTGGAGGGAGCAGAAAAGCCAAGATCCCCAGCTAGGCTGTTCTACGATACGCTATGGCTGTAATTTCTGCAGCCAATATATTTCAATGACAACAGACTTGACACCTTTAACTTCCTCAGGCTCTGAGTTGCATCCAAGTCTAGCACCTCCTTTCTGCTGAAAACAGTTGAAGTCTAGTGAAGATGAAAACAGGAAATGAAGCAATGTTCTCTCTGAAGTAGTGTAAAGGGGTCATTTCCCCCAAGGGACACTCTTAATGCGTACTAGGCTTGCTGTGATAAACGGTGTTCTGGCAGCACAACGATTACGTCACTCGCCCACCGTGGCACCGCCCCCACTGTCGTTTTGCCTTGATATAGTAATAAAAATAATTCAGCTCAGTCAGAGAATGGACGCTACGATTAAAAACCGAACGCGTCTGCTCAATTCAGCGTGAGCCGAACGAGTCAGAGTCGCAGCGCAGATCAGCAGGAGTCAGACTTCGTTTATCACGTGACGAGAGCGAGGCGAGCTGACCGACAAGACGATGGCAGAAGATTCGGTTTCAAAAGTTCTATGTTTAATATAAGCGAGTTTGTCATTGTACTGTTTTGTAGTTATTGTGTTTTTCATTAAGAATAATGATGAACCCACCATTCGAGCAATTGCTGCCCCTGAATTGCTGCTAATTCGAAAGCGAATGTGAAATGAGCACCGCCGCATGGACATTCATAAGCAAGGGGGTGGGGACAAAGCTTCTTCCCACAGGGTACAATGGTACCAACATGTCAGTTGGAAAGGATGTACTGTATATTGCCTGGGGTTATTTCCGTTGGTCACTTTATAGAATGTAAAATACGGCGTAATCTTTTCAGATGCTTCCCAGATCTTTCCCAGGGATGAGAATACCGCCCTCTCCCTCACTCCTTCTGCTGAGCCACACATGATTTTATGGTGATGCCAGTGATCCTGACCCTTTCTGCTCTCCGGACCTGCCTATTCCAAAATGATGCCCTACCTCTGGATGGAGCTCTCATCAACTCGAGCCTACAGCCTGGAGATTGCTGAGGACGGTACCGCTTGAAGTAACATGGAAATAGTTTTGGACCTCAGTTCCACATGGACGTTCTCGCTGTGGTTGCTGGGACTACAGTTGCTGCGATGGACTTAGGACTGCAATTACCACCCTACAGTTTTACACTGAGGTCTCATGTTAAAACCATAATGAACTTCCTTTTATATTCACACTATCCGTTGTTATCCAGATGAGGACGGGTTCCCTTCTGAGTCTGGTTCCTCTCAAGGTTTCTTCCTCATATCATCTTCGGGAGTTTTTCCTCACCACCGGCTCGCTCAATAGGGATAAATTCACACACTTAAAATCTGTATCCTGTGTCTATATATTTCAGTAAAGCTGCTTTGAGACAATGTCTGTTGTTAAAAGCGCTATACAGATAAAATTTAATTTAACTGAACTGACTAAAATCCCAGAGACACTCTGGTAATAATTACATTTCGAGATGCAATCTGATTTCAATCCAAATAGGCCGTAAGAGAATCTGTATCAGGTATTGGAAGATATCCAAAGTCTGACTACTGATATTGTATCAAAAATGGGGATCAGCGCATCGCGAGTTTTTCTTGAAGAAAGCCCAGATTTCCTGAACACAACGTAACAATAAACAAGACGTTATAAATCTGGAGCTGTGGAAGAGGTCAAGGAGGAACAACGCAATCAGAGGCCAAAGATGTTTCACGAACAAACAAGCAATCAGTATTTAACCTGAGTAACACCAAAGGAATCATTGTGATCTACATCAAAAAGCCAATCAAGTCCAGCAGCCATACTCGTGAGAATACTTGTCTATCCCAATAACAGTAAATGGTACATGACCGAGTCCAACGTTATCTGGCAAATTAATGTTGTCTGTCTGCATGTTCAACTTATGAGTAATGGCTGAGGAGGTAAGCCACTGGCTTAAGGAAAAGATCTCATCTAAAGTGGGAAGTTATAATTCAAACCACAGTTCAAGGAATATTCAACGAAGATGGGCCAAAGCTTGGACCTTAAAGAAGCAAGTTGTTATTGTATGCTGCTGGGGAAAGCTGATTAAATATTTAGTTTGTAAGAACAACCTGTAATAAATGAAAAGTTCTTCGCCCAACGTCTGAGCTGCTTTTGGACAAATACACCTGGGGGTCTGAGATCAGAGCTTGGCAGTCATGACCAATACATGTATTCAGTGAATAATTCCATTGCATCCACATTCTGATCGATGGTTATCTGATTACGAGGGTTTTAATTTTACCGTGTATTGCAATAACAGATGGTCACACATTTGCTCGGTCATCCAGACATCCCCTGTACTGTTCAATGTGACACCTTTGCAAGGTACTGAAAAGGTTCACAGGCATAATATCAGCCAAACCTGTCAGTCTCTGGCCGTTCCATGGGCGAATGTGGCAGCATGGACGAATAACACGTTGTGCTGATGAGTTACTTATCCTGTCTTTGTCCATAAAATGCAGGAGTCAGGCCAAGCAGCCAGGAATGCAAGACACCTGGGGACATCGTCTGCTATCTAAATAGAAATAACTTACAGCCATTGACATGGGGTTCTGCAGAGTGTTAAAGCTGAGCTGTTAAGTCCTTCTTAAATAAATAACACGGGAGGGTGAGCCTTTAGCCAAAAAGGTGGTGGAAAGAAAATTTTCAAGCAAAATCAAAAATCCCATCAAGCCAGGTCGTTCCTTGTTTGAGGTGCAACAAGGGAAAAGAGAAAAGAATGGAAAAAAAAAAAAACATAAAAACAAACAACAACAACAACAACAACAACATGATGATGCAAAGTTGTTGTTTTTTTTTATAACTTCTTGTACCTCCTATATACAGTGTCAATATTTACAGTACACCTATATTTAACAAAGATGATTTTTTTTGTTGTTGATAAACCTGTGTTGTGTTTGCAGTTGTTTGATATCTATGGGAGCATTGCGTATTTTTGTGAATTCTTTGAACAAAATGTTAAACAAGACAATTCTTCACAGACTTCTTTGCTCATATTTACCAAGGGTGCCAATATTAGTGGAGGGAACTGTACATTCAGGGCACTCTCGTTTGCACTAGAGCATCGTTTAACATGAATAATGAGGTAATGTAACAAAGCCTGTTGGTATTCCATTGGAGTCCATTACCTACCTTGTTCTACCTGGTTGCAAACAAAATACCATGACCTGTCACTTATGGTCTATAGATTAACAATGCTGGCCACATGCAGGCGCTGTCATATACATTTACACTCACTTCAAGCTCCAGAGAGAGAGAGAGAGAGAGGTGACAGGGCTTTAAAGGGGAAGGATAGAGTTTGGTGCATATGCTCTGCATTTACTCCTTACATTTCTGCTACCAATTAAGCCCACATTTGGCCTAAGCCTTTGTCTTTTAATAACAATAATCCATTTAGACATTTCAGCTGAACATCAGTTGTGCTATCTTTTTGATGGGAAAACCTTTTGAGACACTCATATGGGACACTAAAAGATTTATGTAAACATAAAAAATCAAAATAAAAATCTTGCTTTAGGAACACTCTCACATTTTCTATCACAAATTTAGGTCGCACCAGCTGACAGCTGTGAATGAGTCTTTGAAGAACTATGAGTGCCGAACCCTTCCGCTCTATCGAGTCAGATCCCTCAAGAGGAGGTATCACCTGGCGATTTTCTCCAGGCTTTGGGCACTGAGCAGAACTTTGAGGGCAAGGGTTCTCAGGCTGGGAGATGATAATAGAGCAGAATGAACTCCACACAGAAAAAGTGAAGAAGATGCGAGTGTCTGATCAAGTGGTCTGGTTCCGTTCGGGTCACGATTTGAAACCAATGTTAGAAACTGATACGGATACTCTTAGTACGTGGACTGTTCTTTATCTGAAACAGGGGATTCAGACGCCAAAACATACAAGTTGAATGAATGAAAAGACATCTACAGTCTGATTGAGTGTAATTAGCTACACGAACAATAATCAGCCCTACGGGTTACCTCAATACAGCTCTCTTCAATCAAAACACATCATAAAATATTTTTTTCCACGAGACAGCTCTTTATCATACATTTCAAAGGGATATCCATGACTAAAAATACAAACACGCACAGGCTTCTACAATCCTTCTGCCAAAAGATTGGCATTTACCCAGTCTGCCTGCAGCTCGGTTACATAAACTGACAGAGTGGACCTGAACCACTGCCCACACCCCCACACAAACCTTTATATTCTCCCAGGTCCAATGAAGTTCACCAACTCTGGCTCTATAACAGCATACCTTCCACTGCTCTCTAGGTCATGCTCTGAACCGAATACACACCACCAGTCCACCCTCAGGGTTGAACAAAAGGCACAGATCCTCAAACGGCCCCACATCTGCTCTGAGACCAGTACACAACGCAAGTCAACTCTGACCGCAGTCTCTATTCATCCATGTCAGGCATGAGACTAGGCAGGAGGACACCCAGGCAGTTTATTTACAGAGGAGTGCTTCCGTAACCTCCACCTTCCTGCTTCCTAACACTGCAGAGACCTGGTCAGTGTCACTGCCTGCACTAAACACTGACCCCCTTTAGTCCCGGTCAGGGCATTCGCCGACCTCCTGTTCTCGCACGCCAGGATTGGCACGACTGTGGCCAGAACCATTTTACCTCTCGAGACAAATTATTTCCCCTTCAAAACGCGGACAGCTCTCCTACGGCAAGAATCCAAACCAAGTTAACATCCAGCTGTGAAGCCATAAAAACAAAAGTACTCCAAAACCGCTTCCACTGATCTATGCCAATTACAGAAATACAGCATGACTTTAGAAACAGTGGAGGACTCACGCTTAAGTTTCTGTCCCAGATCTGGATGGTGCCATCCTGGCAGCCCGCGGCGATCAGCTTGCCATCTCGACTGTAGGTGCAGCAGGTAGGGGTGACTCTCTTGCCCTGCATGGATCGAGGCTTGAATACAGACTTGTGCTTCTTTTCGTTGTTCAGGTCCCAGGTACGCACAGTCCTGATAAAAAAAAAAAAACAGAGCCCAAAGAGCAGTCACAAAAAGTGGAAATAACCGCACGTGTTCAGTGGAATATATAGTAGATTTATTTATTTATTTATTTTAAATACATTTGAAAAATGCTTGTTTGACCATTCAGAAATTCAACAACTGTATGCGTGCATCTACTATTGGATGGATGCTATTAGTGTTGGACAAAACTCCGCTACTGTGAGCGCTTTTGTCCAGTTCTGAGCCCATATTGTTGAAATATTCCATCAACAAAGAGGAGTCATAAAAGAAGAGAGAGGAGTAAGACAACGCAGGGGTACGGTAGATCAGCATTACAGGCATATTCGGAGGTTCCATGAAATTCCAATTTTCTTCTCTACAGCTGCTGAACACATTACAGATGTTAGGGGAGGACAGGAGATGGGGGGGAAAAAAGCAAGAAATAAAAACACAACAGCCACATGCATATCTTTACCATTGGGGAATTTAAGAGAAAGAAAAAAGAAAAAAACGAAACGAAATTTAATGCAATAACCAGATAGCAAAGCTTGATGTTCCTGTGCAGGATGCGGACACACCTGATGCGCCTGGCTTACGCAGCGGCCAAAACGCAAAGAAGCAAAAAGGGAAGGGAAAAAAAAAAAAAAAGGGAAGGGTAGTGCCAGTTGGGTTCTATTTAGGTCAGACCACTGGAGAGCTTGCCTACTGACATGATGGACAGGGTACACACAGCTACAGCAAAGGCAGATGGGAGGAGCGAACTCTCCGTAGAATGGGTCATTGCTGTCTTTCAGGAGTCAAAGACAGGCTGTTACAGCTATATACACCAATATCTTCGTGCCTTAGTTACAAACGCAAACACAACACTTCATGAGGTCATGGTCTGCTAACAGAAGTGAAGACCTTATAAGGCTTGCTTGTTTTGGGGTTTTTTTTTTGCTCACAAAGACAACCTCAGCACTGACTTCAAATCATTCGAACTTATGGAGGAAAGACGAGACACATCATGGGGAAAGGGTTGATGGTGAGGTCATCAACCCGTTCAAAGATGAGGCACACCAAGCAGACAGGACCGGCAGGCTAAGCGTGTCCAAGTACTTCTCCATCCCACCGTCTGCTTTAACCACCTCTGATGTCAGAGGGTCATGAACGCACTGTAAACACAACGATAGCCACGATAGAGGCCAGGACTGGATTCCAGCACACCTACACCTAAACTAACTAGATATGACACTGAAAAAAAAAAACGTCTCCGTGTACAATCAGCATGCGATGTAAAATAAGGACCTATCCTTTCCGTTTTTGAGTTAATGTTGATGTGTTTTTCTAATTCGCTGTCGTGTTTCTAAATTCGCAATGATGTTTTGGGCTTGTTAAAAGGTGCTTTGCACTTACAGGCCACCACAGACGATCCCCTAATCAAAAGCCCCATACATACTTACCCTTAATATACTACCAGAATTGTAAAAAACAGGGGTAGTAATGGCTGACTGTAATTGTGACAGATGACTCCACCTGTCTCATTTGAGCTGCCTCTGGACTGTTTACATAGGATCCTCCTGCACACGTCACCCTTCCTAGCCAGTAACACAACCTTTCCAAGAGCACAAAATGAAACGACAAAAGAGTTCAAAGCTAAAAGCTTAAGAAGACCAGCTTTAACTTGAGAGGACAAGTGATATAGTGGCCTCACGGACCTGGTCATTTCTTTCAGTGCTCAGCAAGTGGTGGATACTAAACTGCAAATGAGGTACTCTTATAATTGTTTATATTATAAAATGGAAGCGAAGCATCTGAAGAACCCGAGTGACACGTAATAATCACCCCCCCCCCCCCCCCAACACACACACACACACACTTTCTGTGTTTAATGTGTTAATTCTAGCCACAACGAGGAGGGAATGTGATAATTGTCATAGCAATACAGTCCCAGTCATGTGTGGGCAGTTTACAACCCAGCACAGCCTTTCACACATAAACTCAGAGCTAAAAGCCGGGCAAAGATGCTATCTTGCCAAAGGCAGGCATTTATGCCTTGGATACATGAGTGGTTGGAAAAATTCCCCAGATGGAAGGATAAGGACGTCAGTATAAAATAGTGGCTGATCAAAGCAGAAGGATGGGCTGAATGGTGTTGAGAGTTGGGGCCCTGGGAGGTTGGCTATGTGCTGTCACCCTGCTGATTATGAAGAGAAGCTGGCCGTGTTGCATTCTCTGCACCAAAGGAGATAAGAACGAGGAGGAGGAGGAGGAGGGGGGGGTGTCAGGCGAACAAATAAGGTTGGGCGAACAGTAGCGATTCCGACAAGAAAGCCTTTAATCAGAGTGTTAACAAGGTTTCGAGCAAGAGCTTGTTAAGGACTTGAATTAAAGCTGGACGCACAACATCAATCCTCTTATTAGTAGTGTTTCCGAAAGTGCTGACTACTAACTCCCAATCAGATGCTGAAGAACTGGATTAGAATATCTGTGAGGTGGGGGAGAGGGGTTCTCAAGAAGTGTCGCATCAGCCATAAAAACCGAAAAGTCTGAATGGTATGCACGTTATTTGACAAAGGCATGGAACACTTCATCTGTAAAGGGGAGTACAGTTTCAGACTCACTGGACTGTAGACGAACCTGACATGTCTCCCACCCAATGCCCCAACTTGTTTCTGGAAGTTCACACTAGTGAAAGGCCCAAATTAGGCCGTGGTAAGCTGGAAGAGCATAGAGTTACGTATAGAAAAATGGGTTAGATATTGTGGTGACAACTCTGGTATGTAAAAAAAGAAATAAAAAATAAAAGTTGAAAAATTGTGCCATTTATGTAAGGCATGATGAAGAGAAACATTGGTAAATGGCGCACTTATATAGCGCTTTTATCCAAAGCGCTTTACACTGTGTCTCATTCACCCATTCACACACAC
>JANDJT010000060.1:25133725-25144093 GCA_024331685.1 Stegophilus panzeri | reverse complement strand
GAGCTGCCATGCAAGGCGCTAACTTGCCATCGGGAGCAACTTGGGGTTCAGTGTCTTTCCCAAGGACACTTCGGCATATGGAGTCATGTGGGCCGGGAATCGAACCGCCAATCCTACGATTAGTGTACAACCCGCTCTACCACCTGAGCCACAGCCGCCCCATCTGCAATTGATCTGCAATGTGAAATGTGTTTTCAATAAAGCTGAATCCTGTTTTTTTTTTTTTTTTTTACCCTCTCTATGCCAGTTTAGACGTTCCGATTCAACACTAAACGGGAAGAAAAATTTTCAATATAGTGGTATGCCAGCAGGAACACATGGCGTATCTCCAGAGCTTAGTCCTGGGCCAGATCTCAACACTGACACCCAAGACGATATTCAGGGAATCTGAAGCGATTTTTCTACAGCAGAGGATTCTTGAGCTGGTGCTACAGATGTGAAGTTTAGAGAAGAAATCTGAGAACTGTCTCGCAGAAATCATTCCACAAAGATCTGATTTTACAGCTTGCCTGCAGCATACCGTGGCTGTTAAAAGCAGCCTCATGAAAGGAAAAGGCCGAATAAACCCTACTGGAGAGGCTAAACTACATTTATCGCTTTTGGCCGACACCTTTATCCAAAGCGACTTACAGAAGTACTTTGAAGTCTCTATCAATAAATACATCCTGATGCTGGTTCATTAGGTCATGGACTAAGAACACCATCAGTCTAAAAACTCTGTTGGGGAGGTAATATAGTGAGAAAAGCACTAGTCCAGGTGAAGTGCCTGGAAATGCGCATGTGTTCGACGTGTTGGTGTAATTTCCACTGAAGTCAGGGCGGGACATATCGAGTGCCTCCTCCTCCTTTTTAAACAGCTAATATCGCTTAGCTTACATCACAGCCCGGCTAAGACGTACTTGACAGTTAGTAGCATGGATTTTTAGAACGTTGGGGGCGGGACACTTCAGATTCTAGAGAGCTTTTGATTAGACAGAAAATCTACTTTTAACAGGACGTGACTAGGCACTTGGTGTCTTGAGGGTCTAACTAGCCCCCTTCCAAGCTGAATGGGACTGGCCTGGAAAAAGTGCTACATGGCTTTAAATGCGTGTGTTTTACTACTGTGTGGACTTCAAAATAGGGATGAGTTGTGGTGAAGTACCAGTGGTCAGGGAATAAGACGTGGCACATGACCACCTATGTGTCACTTATCATTAGGTACACATCAGCGTACCTCTTATCTTGGCTGACCCACAGCCAATTGGACTAAACAGACATGCTTCACTGAGCTGAGTGGTGTATACAACCTCTGATGCGCTCTTCCCACTTCCCATGTTTAACACCAAGCAGTGTTGTTCTATTCTCACGGAGATGCTCGTAGTCTGGATGAGTGAGAGTGAGAGTGATGGAAGGGGCAAGAAATACAAGGGTAAATGAGTTGATTACAGAACTCCCCCAGAAAAGAGTGCAGCCCCTGTGGTGTTAAACTGACGCCCAGCCAGGAACAGTGAACATCTGCAGCTGCTTTGGCTTGAAACTTCTCACCATTTTCCCACCGCTTCAACAGCCAGCAGCACCGATCAAAACGTACCACAGGACGATTTCCAGAACACAAGGTAAACTGGAAGAAAAACAGCTTCACATGTGGAACTGGAGGCCACTCTGTAAACATTTGCCAACGTTATTGGCTGGTGGACGTTTTCAATAACCTCAGGTTTCTTCACTTCGGCCTGTCAGGCCCATTTCAATAACCACAAGATAAACGCTCTGAAGTACACCCTGTCTTGGAATACTGGTTTTCATAGAATACATTTTTTTTTTTATGGAGTGTAATCTATTTCTATTATAGTGTTATTATTAGCGTAAATGCAGACTGCTGGTCTGTTGAGGTTGTTTTTTATGCTTCACGTCCAAGCAGAACACAATACTGACATTTCCACGTTCCAGGATGACGCGTGTAGGGTGGAGAGGGCCAAATCTGTGAGTGACCTTTACAATGGGTCTGATGGAGGACTTTGCCTCACACCTCCGGGGTTGGGCGGTTTGAACCCGGTGTGTGCATATGTTTGCCCATGCTTCGAGGGTTTCCTTCAGGTACTCTGGTTTCCTCGCCACAGTCCAAAGACATGCGTTGTAGTCTGACTGGCATGTCCAAATTGTCCGTGGTGTGTGAATGTGTGTGCGATTGGTTGGCAACCCGTCCAGGGTGTCCCCCGCCTTGTGCCCCGAGTTCCCTTGGGAAGGCTCCAGGCTCCCCACGACCCTGTGTAGCCTAAGCGTTACGTACAATGGATGGATGGTACCAAAATAGGCAATACGAACCCCGAATTGCACCCAGTCAGCGGTAGAGTGGGCTAAAATTGACAGGAAGTGACATCTCAAGACACCACAGGACTGGGGTTATTATTATATTATAGTATTATAACAGCCATGATGCGTGCATGGCAAAATTCAGTAACCACAAAACCCTGGAGGGTGGTTTGGAAATCCTGAAGATGATCTGGGATTATATCCACTAAAACCACAAGAGCAAATAGTCCTTTGAAAAGACACTACACTGCGACGTGCTATAAATTCGCCTAGTAAATGTTCAGCAAGGGCTCAAACTCGGCTTTGGAAGGGGAAAATGTGTAAAAGCCATGAAATGTTTAACTAACACTCGAGTCAGGGTGGTTATATTACTCAAACTCTGAGGCACCGAGATCGCCGCAGCAGCCGCGGCTGACCCTCACCTCCTTAACCAGCTACACGTATAGAAATCCTATATTGAGCTGGAGGGCTCCCGATCCTCAAGGGGCCGGTCTCCGTGCTCAGATTTCTGCTCATCTTTAAGGATTACTCACCCGTCGTTGGAACAGGTGAGGAACTCCTCTTTGATCTTGGGGTGCCAGCAGCCGCTGTTCAGCATGGCCGTGTGGCCCTGTGGGGGAAAACCAGACAATCAGGTCGTTATCAGCCGTCTCCATGCCTCAGGCAAAGACAACGAGGGGTATATTACGAAGGCGTGTAGCAAAGCAACAATCGTTTCTTGAGTCATCTGAAAATGTGGAAAGAGAAATGACTAGCCAGTTTAACCAAACAATCATTGCATAGAAAAAAAGGACTATATTCGATGTCAAATGCCCTCTTCAGAAAACGTACCCGAATCCCAGCCGCCCTCAAATGTTTCAAGCTGTGTGCTCCAACCTTCGAGAAATTTCCTGTGCGGTAAAATTAGTCATTAAAAAACAAGCTCCTCGTGCAGTTCCTCATATACAAACAAACGTAAAACACCCGAAACCTGAAATCACACAGTGTGGAGGTTTTGCTCCAACTCTAGAAGCCTGAAACTGCCGTTAACCTACACATACATACCCATAACCTCACCACCGCTTTGGCCTTTTACCGAGAAGCAGATCAAACGAACAAGCGCTAGTTCTCCTTACTGTTCCGAACACTGCACGCTAATCACGTCGTTAATGATATGACAAAGCTAATTTCTCCCATACGGAAAGAGAACAGCAAGATAAACAAAAGCGGTCAAAGCTGCACAGCTTCGTTGGGCTAGGAGGAAGTGTTCTTGCTATGCACATTCGATCCACTCTATCAACAGCGCAGGAGAGCAAATTGGCAGTGGACTAAATAGAAGCAGACAGATGCTGGGATCTATATATAGACACACACACACACATATACACACATATACACACGTATACACACAGAGCAAAACATGCCTAGCACCCCACAAGGAGAAATAGATCATTTACAAACAAAAACAGGAAGAAGTGTCATTCTAGATTTTAGGAAATCTGTGTGTGTGTGTAAAGGGAGAAGATCCGTGAGTGCTACGTGGATACAGCACATTAGCCTGGTTCACCTTCACTGGGCCACCGCTCACGCACGAAACTGCTTGCAAATTGGAGGCCAATGGAGCAGCACAGCAATTCTACAACTGGACGGTTATAAAGAGGCACGTCGATTTACCGGTGTGTGTACGTGTGCGCGAGAGAAACAAGAAAACGAGAGCCGACCAGGTGCATGATTTAGTGACCCTTCCGCTCACTGATGCAGGAATTTCGACCGTACTTCATTGATACTTCGACAAACAGTCTGCAGATGTAGCAAAGAAACGACAGGACGCACCCATAAACAATCCAGGTCACTGCCCAGAGAAACATCGCTAAGAAGAACCTCTTTGAAATCCGCACAAAAAAAAAAAAAAAAAAAAAGGACAAACAGCATTTTTTTTTTTTTTTTTTAAATCTGGCTTAAAATAAATCAGCAGCAAGTTCCCAGAAAAGCGAAAATCATTCTGGCATTTAAAGTGGATCAAAAACTCTGTGTTATGTTTAAGGGATGCTAAGTGTGTGCGATATAAATGAAGTAATGACAAGTGTTAGGCACATGTAAAGAAAATCTGAAGTAAATATGCTTAAAAAAATGAATGAAAACATCTCCATCCATCCATCTTCTATACCGCTTTATCCTTCTCAGGGTCACGGGGAACCTGGAGCCTATCCCAGGGAGCACGGGGCACAATCGCAGGGCACACAATCACATACACACTCACACACCCATTCATACACTTTGGACACGCCAATCTGCCTACCATGCATGTCTTTGGACTGAGGGAGGAAACCGGAGTACCCGGAGGAAACCCCCGCAGCACGGAGAGAACATGCAAACTCCGCACACACAGGGCCACGGTGGGAACCGACCCTGGAGGTGTGAGGCGAACGTGCTAACCGCTAAGCCACCGTGCGCCCTTGAAAAAATTTCTATATATTAAATACATTAATATAAGTAGCAGCAAAAAAACTAAATCGAACGGATATTTGCGGTTATCATTTTCAGTGTTTAATAACGCTTTTATGTGAGAAAGTGGTCCAATAACCTCATCCTTTAAATGATTTTGGGATAATATTAAGCAACTATGCAATCTTAATAATAATAAGAAGAAGAAGAAGAAGAAGAAGAAGCAGAAGAAGAATTATTGTTATTAGTAGTAGTAGTAATAATTATAATAATAATAATAATAGTAGTAGTAGTAGTAATAATACTAGTTATTAATTTATTTATTTATTTACTTACTTATAACAGACAACTACAAGAACCATAAAGGAAGACACTTCCCTTCATATAGTGTGATCCGAAAAAGGGAGGTTATATAATAGTAATAATAATAATAATAATAATAATTTTGTTTATAGGTTATACTTTACATCTCTAAAGGATAAAAAAAGATCCAAATGAAAGTCTACAACGCAGACCTATTATAGACGTCCATAGGCATTTAAAGGACAGAAAGGAACGATACCTTGGTATTGGCCATGTCCACAATATATTGGTCCCCTTTGGTGCACTCTAGGACTTGGAAGCCGTCCCGATCCAGAACTTTGGCTTGGGCGTTTCCTGCCACCACCAGGATCACATCACCGGTTATGCTATACTGCAAGGATTTGATTTGGTGACTGAAAGAAAGGAAAGAACACAAAAATGATATCAAACATGTTTACATTGGTTATATTCATTAGACCATGCTTGGCTAGTTTGGGCTAAAGGTCAGCTGATCTAAGCGACAGATGCGCAGCGAGACGTTCTGACCATCGTGACTAGGTTCTGAACGGCGAGGGGCCACACTCTCTGTGTACAGGAAACTCTGAGAGATTTCATCTGTCGGACTCCACGGTCAAAGACATCTGCCAGTTGTGCAAGACTTCCGGCCTCGCAGCATGTTACGTAACTTCTAATCGTGAAAAGATGCCGGTGAAAAATGCCAACAGAACACAATATTACTTATGGTTGCCATGGTGATTTGAAATACAATACCAGCTGAATGTAAGATGCTTTTTGGTTTTCATTTGCGCCGACTATTTAGGGTGGAGCAAAGGGGGGAAAAAAAAAAAAAAAAAAAAAAAGTCTTAATATCATAAAGAGAGAAAAGAAAAGAAAAGAAAAGAAAAAAAAAAAAAAAAACAAGTCCAGTGTTTTCAAAGGCTGACTGTACGCCCCAGGGCATGATGATAAAACAATCCTCGTACATGCACTCTTATTTTGTGCAGACCTTCTCTGGATTTACTCAACGTAAAAAAATTCGGCGGGCCGTTTTGAAAGCTGAAATGCATTAGACACAGCCACTACGACATACAATGGAATTAGCTTGGAGGATATGTCAAAGCCTGACTGAGACTCGTGTACAGGAGCGTTACTCAACAGTCGTTCACAGCCTTTATAGACTCCACATGAGCAATATTTTTTTTGGCTGCAAAGTCAGGAGCTTATTAGAGGCGGAACAGCACTGTGAGCTGATTAATGTGCCGTAGTACTGCTCTCTTCGTGCACAGGAAAGCCCGCTCCAGCTCAGCCAGTTGGGTTTTCAATATCTCAAGACTCCTGATTTTCTAAAGGTACCCACTATTTAGGAGGCTGAGACACAGCAACAACCAAGCCCTGCCCTGCCCTGCCCCGCCCCGCCGCATCTGGCCCCAGTTAGTCCAGGCTGAACCATTCCTGAGGTCAAAAATGCAACACTGAATAACACACAGTGGGTCAGGCACAGCTGGAATTTAGGGAGGAATACCAGCCCTTAACCAATTCAAAACCAATTTCCCAATGGGATATATTATCTTATATAAACATTATACACATCGCTATTAATCCTAAATTGCCCCCGTCCCAACTTTTTTGGAACATGTTGCATGCATCAATTTCAAAACAAACGTTTACCTCGTCTTTATACGTTTTTTTTTTTTTGTTGTTGTTGTTTAAATACAAGACAAAATACATTTACACGTCACCCCTCTTTGTTTGTATTAGCATTTTCCATACTGTCCCACCTTTCTCGGAATTGGGGTTGTAAACTAGAGCTGTACATTTAATCATGGTTTGGCTCTCGCAGTAAACTTTGTGTCAGTGTCTATTGTTAAAAGCAGAAGTTAACTTACAGGCTCATGTCAGACAGGTGTTTACTCCCTTGTCTCCTCACCTACTTACTTGTATTCTTTACTTGCCTGCTTTCTTACTAGCCTATTTACTAACTTGATGGCTTACTTGCCACCTTATGTGCTTGCTTATTTGCTTTCCTACTTACATACCTGCCTCTTCGCCTATTTACAAACTTACTTGCATACTTACAGTACATAGTACCTACTTACAGACTTACATGCTTACTCAAACACTGGACTAAGTACTTACATACTTGCCTTCTTGCCTTTCTTTCTTATTTACTTACCTACTGCTTTGTCTGCTTTCTTGCTTGCCTACTCACATACTTCCTTGGCCATTTACTTACTTGCCTCTTTGCCTATTTACATACTTACTTGCCTGCTTTCTTTCTAATTTACTTACCTACTTATTTGCCTACTTACCACTTTGCCTCCTTGTCTGCTTTCTTGCTCGCATTCTGTACTTCCTCGTCCACTTCCTCACGTGCCTACACACAATACTTGCCTCATTTGCCGACTTTCATACTTACTTGCGTACTTAGTTTTCATTTTCCGACTTAAATACTTGTCTACTGACTCACTTGCAAACGTCATTGCTTTCTTCCTTACCTGCCAACTTACACACGTACTTGCCTGAAATCTGTGATAAAATATTTCATCCCATAATCTCACGGTCATCATTCTCACCATTCACAAGGCTGTAGGGACCTGAAGGCCTGCAGCGCTGCATCCATCCCGGCAAAGTCCCAGAACTTGACGTCGAAGTCGAAGCCACCGGTGACCAGCCGAGCGCCAGAGGTGTCGAGACCCAGCGCTGAGACCTGCACCACAACACCAAGAGGGAGATTTTATTCATCGGTAGTGAACAAACTGATCCACTGGGATGTTATTAACACTTGAATTTATATATATATATATATATATAAAAGGTACACTTTATGGACTTGGAGAGGCAGAAGAAAGGAAAAAAAAAAAAAAAAGAGGAGGAAAGAAGAATCCAACAAAAAAAAAAATTAAGAAGAAAAAGAAGAGAAAGGAGGGGAAATTGTTATTCACATCAACAAATGAGAAAAAATAAATCTTAAGCCAAATTTAAAGACAACAGGACTGACGAGGCTTCTGCCCACAGACAAACCTGCTCTATAAAAAGCCCTGGTATCTTTCTACCGCTTTAAGGAGGATTTAGACTTGCTAAGACTCTGCGTGGCTCAGATGCTCGGCTAGGTCTGACCGAGGAGCTTTTACAACCCCGCTGGAGGAAACGATTAGGCGAGAAAACCCACAGCGGCCGAGCGTTCATAACTGGATCGCGTTACATAGTCCACCTTTATTACATTTGCAGGCTTTACAAAACTAACAGGCAGAGTGGAGAGAAAAGGTCAGCAGTGTTAAGGGAGGGGAAGGAAGAAAATAAAACTTACTGTCTTTGTACCATGCTGAAGAGTGATCTCATGAGTGTCTGGAATCTTCTTTACTGGGTCCTGTAGCATAGACCGAGAGACAAAAGAAGAGAGGAAGAGAGCGAGAGATGGATAAGAGCTATATCTTTATACAATAAGGTCCAAAAGTCAACTATCAGGAAGTGACGAAATAAAAATAGCGTTCTGTATCGCAAGTTTTGTTTTTGTTTTTTTAAAAATCTTTTTATTAGGTATATTATGACTTCCTTCTGAGAAATTATTCCTGAACTAACATCTGTAGTTAGTTGTCCTGCACCTGTGATCGTTTACGGAGCAGATCTCGGGTCAGGACCGGTGCTACTCACTAACCGATAAAGGTCACCGCGCCCGTAACTTTTCACTGCGCTCTGTCTTGTTGGAAGACGGCATGGGGTGACAGACTGCGAGAAAGTCTGGACCGTCACTCGAAACACAGAACAAGCGGCAGGAGCAGGAGCTGCACCGGTTCCGTCACCAGCCGAGCACGGCGCTGGAACACGCACGCGTCTCTGCGCTCTCTTTCAGCTCTGGTGTTAAGTCAAAAGACACACTCGGAGCGCCACAAGGCATTACACGGGAGTGTGTAGGAATACACACTCGCTTAATCATGACTAAACATGTCGTTAATGGGAAGACACTTTCAGGAACCTTTGTTCCAGTGATCCTCTCCTGTCGAGCTTATTATTACAGGATACTGATTATTATTATTATTATTATTATTACTGCTGCATATAAATCAGAAATCATACAAGCAGATCTTGTGAAATCAGAGAAGCCCGAAAACTGGCATGATGGGAACGCGCTGCCCCCTAGTGCAAACATCAAGCTGTTGCAAAAGTTAAACCTCGAACACTTTTAACTAACAGACCACATCATGAGTGAATGTACTCGGCGCTCCGATTGTTCCGAAGGTGTTTGGCTTAATACCGTTAGGAATAAAACACTTCACGATGTGCTTTCGTAGAAAACCAATCAACTTCGGGGTGTCACATGACCACATCGTGGATTTTTCTCAAATATTTTGCCTGATTCCTGGGGTCCACTATATCGTTCATGCTTTTTATGAAAAAAAGATTTAATGGCTCGAGTAAGTAAATATAATGCTAGCTTATTTGTTTTTGAACATTTGTACAATTGATATGGCATTATGTTAAGAAAATAAAACGTTTGATGACGTATTATGAAGAATTCTGAAAGGTTCTACAGCTTGCAAAGACTGAAAACCAACACGTACATCATCCTCCTCCTCCATGGAGTCGTTGTCGTCGTCGCTGTCGTCGCTGTCGTCGCCACCTTCAGCTGTGGCGCGGCTGAAGCCTGGTGGGAGCGGAGGTCCGATCGCGTCATCGTCGTCGTCATCGGCCTGTGCCGACAGAGCGGGTGGAGGAGGAAGAGGGGGACCGATGAGCTCAGAGTCGCTGCTGTCGTCGCTCTCCTTCTGCCTGCTTAGGACAAAAGAGCACTGTATGAACTCTCACAGTCGGGTGGCTGATGGAAGGAACGAGAAGATAGGACTTTAGAAAGCAGTTTGTACATCTCAGAACAGATTTAGAGTCACCTAGAAGTGGAAGCTGCTTGTTTTTGGCTGGAGGCAGACGTCCTGGAGGAGGCAGCACTGGGACCAGAACTCTGAGACTCCTGCTGCTGACGGTCTTCTGCTCTCACACACACACACAGCCGGCTATACCACTCAAATCTTTCTACCCATCCCATTGCTTTAACCAGGTCACATCTACAGTTGAGGTCATATGTTTACATACACCTTGCAGAATCTGAATAAGCGATTTCACACAACTGATGTTTACATATCGCCCACGAGACACAATAATAACTGAATTTACACAAACGAACCAGTTCAAAAGTTTACACACGCTCGGTTATTAATACCGTGTGTCGTTACCTGGATGATCGACGCCGTGATGCGTTTATGTTTTGTGAGAGTTCTAAACGAGTCCCTCGTTTGTCCTGAGCAGTTAAACTGCCCACTGTTCTTCAGAAAAATCCTCCAGGTCCTGCACATTCTT
>JANDJT010000060.1:25122089-25133625 GCA_024331685.1 Stegophilus panzeri | reverse complement strand
AGAGCCGGGGGGGGGGTGTAAACTTTTGAACAGGATGATCGGTGTAAATTGTTATTATTTTGTTTAAAGATCTTATTTGTTTCATTTAGTACTGCCCTTCAGAAGCTATATAGGTAATTACATGTTTCCCAGAAGACAAAATAATAGCAATTTACACCGATCATCCTGTTCAAAAGTTTACACCCCCCTGGCTCTTAATGTGAACTTATGACCGCAACTGTAGGTGGCTCTGTCCAATGTAACCAGACACAAAAAGTGTAAGACCCTTAACCTATTTAGCCAAGTATTCAGTACATTTAGTACATGACCATTACATTTAGTTATGTAATATTACATTACATTAGCATTACTACTTTGCAGTAAAGATTGTTTTATTGTACTGTACGGCATGTTGTATGATTCATAGTCTGTTTCTAAATGTATTTGTGTTTACTGACTGTTGCATTGTCTGTCCCTGGGAACTATATTTCATCCCTGAAACATTACATTATATTATCATTGTGATGACAGTTAAAGCCTACTACATGACTCGACTTGACTCCAATGCCGACCTAAAACCCGCTGACTCCTTTCGATGGCCGTCCTCCGAGTCTGCTCAAAAATAGCCTCCAAGTCGAACGTCCGAGCTTTTCTACCTGTTAACATGTGATGGACACATTTCACATTTCAAATAGAAAAGGAAATCATTTACATGAGTGAGAATTCAGGAATAAATGTACTTACCAAAACCTGAGAAGCCCATGACTGAGGACACGTCCTCTTCGTCGCCTTGAAAACAGTAATAAATAAATAAATAAACAAACAAACAAAATTTAATAAGTAAATAAATAAATCCCTCTCTATTGCACATATAGTGTAGTGGGAGGCATTTGAGATTTGAGTCCCATACAGTATTAGTCTGTTTTGTCCAACAGATAGATAGACAGACAGACAGACAGATAGATATATAGACAGATATATAGAGACAGATGGATAGATAGACAGACAGACAGATATATAGACAGATATATAGACAGACAGACAGACAGATAGATATATAAAGACAGATAGACAGACAGATATATAGACAGATACATAGAGACAGATAGATAGATTGATAAATATATGAAAGCAGATAGACAGACAGATAGATAGATAGACAGAGAGAGAGAGACAGAAAGACAGACAGAGACAGATAGATAGATAGACAGAGAGAGCGACAGAAAGACAGACAGAGACAGAGAGATAGACAGACAGATAGAGAGATAGACAGACAGACAGACAGACAATGCTAATTTTTATCTTAAGAAACACTGTAAAAATGTAACATTCAAATGAGTTACTGTTGCTAGCAGGCTATTAAACTAAAAACCGAGCTGACCAAATTATTGTGTATTGCCGGTCCGAATAATAATAATAATAATAATAATAATAATAATAATAATAATAATAATATATCGTCTATACATTACAAAAAAAACGTAAAAAGGATTTACAACAGAATATAATAATGAAAAACAGACTAACGGCATACCATCACTATCTCTCTGTGCCGCCATTTTTCCTCGAGTATCAACATTAAAAATTACTTCCGGGTCACATCTGTGGTAGCGGTCAAAATAAAAGCCGCTAACCTGTATTCAAAATTACGGCTTTGACAAACTCTAGGTAGTCTCTATCTGTTAAATGAACGCTTCCTTTTCTCTTCTAAGATCTATCTCGGTTTAAGTAAAGAGCATCCTCAATAAAAGTGGATGGAAACTAAACTTTTTGAAGTTTCCTAGGCGCCACAAATCCTCATTTATCCCTACTTTAAAATAAATAAATAAATCAGCTACCTTCTGCCAAACTAGTAGACCATTTTCCAGCTTCCTTATTACTTGAATAAATTGATTTTAAAAAATAAATTTAAAATAAAAAAATAAAAAAAAAACCCAAACAACGCCACCCCCCCCCCAAAAAAAAAAAAAAAAAAAAACAGATCAGTGGTTATTTTCTTAGATACAGCATTAGTGGTTTCCAGTGTGACCAGTTCAATCTGGTGTCCATTCATAAAACTGGGTGTTTTAACAGGGATTAAAGGTGGTATCAGTGATTTTGAAGTTTTCATACAACCCTTGGAAAAATCTGTCAATAAACCATCTGTTGAGAGGAAAAGCTCAAATGTGGTGTCTCATATGTGTTTGCTTGTAAACTGGAGAAAAGACAAATGATGTGGACCACCAACATCCAGTCCAATCCAATCAAGACGTGTCAGTCCGGTCGTGTTGTCTGTTACTTCACAAAGCTTCTCCTCTTTTAAGGCTATAAATAGCTGCTAAATGGCCAATTTCTCATTTTTTAGTGAAAGAGAAAGCCACAGTCTTGTAACACATTTGATGAATCGCCAAATATAGCTTCAGATCATTGACTGTACCTTTCAGTAATAACAAAAAGTGTGAGAAAGCAGCCCAAGTATTCATCCGTCTTTGTTCTATTCGGCATCGATGTGGATCTGGAGCGTATCAGGGAACACTGGGAGTAAAATGGGAATACACCCTGGATTGTACGAGTCATTGCTGGGCACCATGCAACACACACTCGCACACTCAACTTAACCACCTATTAGTATGGTTTTGGGAGGTGAGGAGAGGAAACCCATGTGGACATGGAGAGAAAATGGGGAAACTCCACTGTGCCTCACCATCCCATGTATTATTACTTTAAAGTTATATCGATGTTGAGGAATAATGACAGCGTGAAGGAATGTGAAAATAAACTTGTATTAAATATACTCGGTGCAAAGCATATCAAAACAATTTACAATTTTTATACCGCATCCCCAGATCATTTTGCATCTTTTCTATTAGACTTCATTTTTATTCACGTACCCTGTTGCTTTTAAAACCAGATAATGCTGAATGTAGAGGTAATCAAATATCAATAAAAATACGTTCTATATAAAAAGTACAACAGTCTAATTCACTTTCGCATGTACCTTAGAATTTTATCATCAAAATATCCAGCATTTGATAAAAGCACCTGACAAATTATTAAAATGCTACAAGAGTGCTTATTCTGTGCACACAGTCCCTCATATATCCATATATACAAACAAAAACTACACACGACGACCAGTTCTAATAGGTGCACATTAGCAGCTCCTCAAAACTCCTCAAAGCACACATATTCATGCTTTTCAAAGTTTTAGCTTGAATCTCATCCAGTCAGACGTCTCCTTCTTCGGCCGCTATCCTCTCGATGGCCGCCCAGTCCATCTTACTCAGAATGCTGCTGGTGCTTTGGGAGAGGGCGTCCTTCCAGTTGACATCGTCATCCACCAAGCCCTGGATAGTCAAGAAGTACAAACAGCAAGAATATGTAGAGAAATACGGTGAAAATCGAAAGCATTTAACGCTTACGAAACACGAGCAAGGTTGGTCATTTCAAGCGATGAAATATCTGCCGCTGATGGCAGTTGTAAGGAGCTAAAATTTCAAATATCCAATACTTTTGGGTGTAATTAGGCAAATAATTCGTTCAGCTACAGTAGTACTGTGTTAATTTGGAGGGTTTGACTCATCATCTTACATGCCACTGTGGAAATAATTCATTGCTTCATACCTGTTCCTCGGCACTGCTGTCGAGCCCAAGAATTCTGCGGATCTCCAGAGGAACGCTCCATGGACTCACCACGTCCCTTTCCTCTTGGTCCTCTAGCCGTGACGCCTCTCTCTGTCTTACAGTCCTCAGCTCCGTTGGGGATTTATTTAACCCGGTTCTGGGGCCTAGGGTTTGCCAAAAACAAACAAACAAATAAATATTACAGTAGCGCTAGTAGTCGTTTAGTCAATATGAATAGTCAACGTATATGAATAAAAGCTTACGCTGGATGGTTGTCTTCACCTTCGGTCTCCCTCTCAGGTCTGTCAGCATGCCTCGCCGTGTGACCTGGGACAGCCGGTCACCAGGAAGTGCGCTCACTGATTAAGTATAATTAAAAAAAATTGTATTCCATATTATTATTAAATACCATAATTTATATCCATAATAAATTGCTATAATCTATCATCTATGAAATTAGCAGGGGTTAATAAAGGAAAAGAACCAGGTCTATGAAGTCCAAATTTGCTGCTCAGGGTCCCGGGTGGAGCTGATGCGCCTCTCTTCTGCAGTACCACGGTCTTCCCGAGTGTTGAAACAGAGTGCGCTCGTCCCCTTTGGCTTTTCCTAAGAGGCCCTTTAAACCGGGTCCGACTCCTGTAACACACAAAACACGATTCTCCGTTTCGGTGCCATTTACGTTCAATCAAATATAGTGTGCCGAGATAAGACCTCGAGAAGTCTATGGTGCATGCTGACCCAGGCCGGGAGTCTTGGGCCTTGGTCTTGGTCTCGGTGGTGCTGTTGGAAGGAGCAGGGAGGACGAGCGGGGTGGTAAGCATGTCTGTGATAAGCCTGTAGGCCTCGTGTGCTCTCTGGGAGTGATGCTCCAGAAGAACTGCCCTAAAAATACAGACATGAAACAGACAACGGTTATACATTACAATAAGCGAGACTTGGTCGTAAACCATGTTATACCACAGTGTTGCTGAATTCTCGAATGTGATTGGTCAGAACAGCAGCTCTGGCTGTCAGATAATTATATTAACGCACTCGTTCTTTATTTATCCATTATCGTTTCTTTACACTCAAATGTATTTACACAAAAAAAAAAACCTACTTGTCTCTCTCCTCTTTAGCTTTCCTGTTGATTGCCAGGTCTCTAGAGGACAAATTCTGTTAAACAAAAACAAACAAACAAACAAACAAACAAACAAACAAAAAAACGATACAAATTAGACACAGGCAAAATGAACTGAATAAAAAACACACAAAAAAAATATCAGTAAATACAAGGAACATAAACAGGAACGCCCGAGCCTGACCAGTGGATTAGGAGGAGTGAAGGGAACGCGCTCCCTCTCTCTCTTCTCCGCCCTCTGTTTGTAGTACTCGACCAGTCTCTCTCGCTGCTTCCTCCTCATCCAGGTCCTCAGTTCCTTCCTCTCCTCCTCCATCATGGCTCTCCTCCGCTGCTCCTCTGGTTTGCTGCTCCGCAAAACACCAAGAAAAACAATCTTCACACACTTTTCTTTTGGTTTCGTAAACGTAGTCGTTATATCTGTACGTATTCGCGTTACTCATTTTTTCAAGTGACGTCACATCCTTCAAAATAAGGTCGTACCTTCTCGCCCAGGTCGCTGAAGGAGAGCGACGGAACGCGGAGGGCGAGAGCGCCCCTTCTTCAACCAAATCTCCCAAGATGTCCGCAACATCGCTCAGTCCAGTCAGACCCAAAATGTCTTCATCTAGCCTGATAATTAATTAACACCAGATTAAAAAATATATATACATAAATACAAACAATCCTGCCCATCTCCACTAGTCGTGACACTTTTACCTATTACCTTTGTTTGCTACAAATAGCTAGAAACTTCCAGTTCTCTAAAACCATGTTCAGAATTTCCTTTCTGGTCGTTCTAGGGTTAAAATTCTAAAGAAACACGACTCAGCCTTTACGAGACAGAAGGGTTTATTGTAATAATTAAGAAATACTTACAGGTCTGAATTCTCCATCAATGACTCAGTGACTTCTGGAATAAAATAACGACGAATGCATTAGGATTTCTGCCATGACACAGAATGAGAAGCTCTAGTGAAAAATACCAGCAGGTATATGGTTACTCTATGTGTGTCAGGAGAAAGAGCGTGCATTAACCTTGGCTCACATCCCCGAGAGGCTGCTCCGATTTCACTGCCAAAAAAACAAACAAAAAAGCATCAGACTCATGCTTTCAGATTAAGACTAGAAAGATGGAAATCGAATACTCTTCAGTCAGACGTGTAAGGGAAATGCATCGTAATACCTGCAGGAGTAACGTGGCGTTGGTGGACAGCGTTGTGTATGGACGGTGAGGCTGGGTAGAGAGACGAGCGGCCCCTCTGACGTGGAGGAACACCACCATTCGGTGTGGAAGACGAAAACCGTCCCTGCTCTTCTTCCTCCTCGTCCATGTTCACGCGAGCTGTGCGTCTCTTTCCTGAATACAAGTACACATCGGACACTCTTATAATCTCCGTTTCTTCATTATATACGTACGAAAGTCAACCTTATCCTGAGTAAAATGAGATTTTCTCTGTCAGCACAGAGAAAATCACTTTTAAATGATAACTTCCTTCAGTCTTAGTTTATCCTATACTTGTACTTGTTCACCTTATTACATTATTATATATGCATGTTTGGGTTTTTTTTTTTTTTTTTTTTTTTTTTACAGAAACCTCTTTAAAAAAAAAAAAACTCACCATGTTTGCTGAAGATGTACAACCTAAAGTGCTATATATCTGTAACATGCACAAGGAATAAAATATTTAAGTGCGTGCAATGGGGTGTTCCTGTTACCACCCCGAAGTTAATTATTTTCTACAGCAGCACATCCTGACGTCTTTTAGTCCTCTTACACCACAGCAGTTTGAGAACAATAAAAGGCAAAAGTTCTTCTAACCTTCCTTTGTAACTCTCAGCATGCTGGAATAAGCATGCTCCTCTTCCACACTGGCCATCGCAACCGGCGTTAGAGCGTCTATGGTATTTACCAGCTGTTTAAAGAAAAACAAAACAGAAACAAAGTTGAAATTAGTCTTTAATATTATATGGTCCAGGATTTCATTCTAGATAAAAAGGACCAAGAACAAGATCAATAGTTTAGGTTGTTTTTTTTAAATTGTGCTTGATTTTACTTACCAGCCTGGTGCTGGCAAATTCTCTGTCCATGTGGTCAGCGATGCTCTGGAGAGCTGCCAGTCGGGCGTCCATCTCAGAGAGACGAGCCGAGACCTGGCTGCGAGAAAACGCACGGTCTACTAAACGGCCCGCTGGCACGGCTTCCTGTTCGGTCCCGAATTCAGTCAGCACGTTTACTGTGACTGGATCTCCACCGGTGTCCGGCATCGAGAGCACAAGTGCAGGAGGAGTGAACGTCACTGAATAACCTGGAACATGAAACATACATTCAAAAATGAAGAAGAAAAAAAAAAGAAAGAAATGTCGTGAGGAATGTCAAGTCCTTAATATCACCCTGTCGAACGAAGAAAAGTACTTCTGCGTTTGAAACAACTTAAAGTGCGCCTCGCCTTCCTACAGGAAGCCCATTAATGTACCCATTTTATTTTCACAGACATGCAAAAATCATAACCAAGGGTATTGGTTTTGTTTTATCTTTTTTTGTTATTGTTACTATTGTTGTTATTATTATTATTAGTAGTAGTAGTAGTAGTAGTAGTAGTATGAAATTAAAAATAAAAAAGACTGAGCATTAAAGGAATGGTACAAGGAGGCTCATTTAAACTTTTTGTTCTGTAAACACATACCCAAATCTTCATACAATTACTTAACATGATTCATCAGTCATTAAGAGAGACAATCTCATTTTAAAATATAAAAATGTCAGCACCTGGCGATTCATCAGTGTGCTCTTCTGTTCTGATCTCGGTGTTGTTCTGGGTCACAGAAGCTGCTAGAAGGTGAAGCTGAGCAGATGTAGGCGGAGAACAGGACTGGCTCTGGACAGGGGTTTGGGAAGAGCCCTGTAACAGAGAGCAATCCTCCCGGCCGTGAGCGCTCTTAAAGAGAGGGAGCAATCGTTTAGAGAACGGCGTTCGGCGACCGAGACATTCTGTACATGAAAACTGCAACACTAACGATACCTTTCTGTCACAGGAAATGTTTCAAGACAAAATTGTCCTTCTTTACCGTACGGGCTTTTCCCTCTGCGTCTCCTGAGCTCTCTGGCTGCTCTGGAACCATTTTCTCAGAGGTGCGAAGGTTCAGGAAGACCTCAGGGGGAACAGCAGGAGCAACGTTAATGTCCACATGTCCAGCACCTAGAACAGTGACAGAAATTAAACTAAAATCTATCAAATTACTTTTTTTATTTATTTATTTATTTTATTTTTTTTTTTTTTAAGAGTTGAACAATGCTGTATTCAACTACAATACATTCTAGGATAAAAGTAACTGAATCTTAATCATCACTTTGTGCCGAATTTTAAATAAAGCAACGACCATGAGGGAAAGTGCAGACTATCAGCTTAATTTCTAATTCAGCCTAATATTCTAGAAAGCACATTTCATTACATGTATTAATGTATTTTAAAAAAAAAAAACAACTAGTAATCAAATATCCTATAATGAAATTACCATGGAAAATGGTGGATTATGTACAGTATTAAAAGGGCTGTGATTTATAAATATTTAATGTTCTTATTCATAAATTTAACTAAAAATATAAGCAGATAGCCTCGAATTAAAGCGGACTTTCTTCTTTAATCTCATAGGCATTGTTTTGTTCCAAATCCAATGTGCAATTTAATCCAAAGTAAAGCTGGGGAATGGTATAGAACTCACGTGCAGACGGAGAACGAGGAGACACGGGAGACACGGGAAGCTGGGCTGAGACGGCTTTATCGGTGGTGCTGCGAGGCGAGGCTAAACGAGACAGAAATGAGAAAAATAAGCACAGTTCTCTTAAAATCATCTCCAAAATATTGAGCGAGGTGCCTCTAAAAAGCACCACTCACCAGGGTCTGTGTTAGTGCAGGCATCCTGGATTTCAGGAGGTCGTTTGCACGTGGCTGCGAAAGCATGAAGCTCTGCCGACGTGGCCTGAGCTTCAGCAAGCAATCTCTGCCCAGTCAACGTTGACTCAAAGGAACCTGAAGAACCAAGGTGAAGGCAGAAGGTAAAATCTTTAAAGTGTAAGCTTTAAAGTTTAGAAAATATCACTAAAATATAAATAAAAGGCTAATATGATGATCAGCAAAGGAATCTTAGCTTTTATATAATGTAAATTATGCTAACTTGTTTTACAGGCAACTCCGAGTGTCCCTAATTAATACAAAAAAAAAATATATGTATTTTGGGTCTAAACATCCGTTTAAGAGTTTTTACAGAATTGTTTAACATACTAACCTAAAGGAATGGCATAGCCATCATCTGGAGTAGATTTGTCTTCTTCAGGCTCCTGGTTAAAAAATAAAATCTTGATTATTAATAAATTGACTCATTATAAAGCGCAATTCAAGTAAAATATTTTTTTTTAAAAGTTGTAGCTGTATGTTTTCACTAGCAGGCAGAGGTTAACAGTCTCAAAAGATATATACACATTAAGTACACACATTTTATACTGTACATTCAATTTCATTCATATTTGTTCTAATCCTTCTAATGTACAATCATTTAATCTTCTTTTTTTTTTTTTTTTTTTTTAATCTCCATTTTGGCTTCAAAATGGCTGTTGCTACTCTTTTTTGCTTTGCTGTGTAGTTTTGCACAATTACATGCGAACTGTATTCAAACTATTCCTAAAAGAAATACTCATCTGTCGAACGTGTAAACAGTCAAATAAAAATATACGTTCCAGCCCTTCATTTCAAGAAAATCCTCTCTGAGACCATGTGGTGTTCTCTTAATGATTGTTTTACCTGAGATGGAGGGATTATAGAATCATCTGGTCTGAAGGACACAGCCTTTTCCTCGTTCTTTTTCTGTTCTCTCCTCTTAAGCCTTAAAAACAAGCATTAACAGCGTCCATCATCAGAAAACGTGTTTTACGGTCATGATCTGAAAGCGTGTTCTGATCCGATATGGTATGCGAGCCGACTGAACAACGCTTTTAACGTAAGGAAATACAATAATAGTGTCTTACAGAATAATAATTGATGTCACGATATGAAACTGAGTGACCAGTGAGCGCTATATTTATAAATACAGACCCAGATCTAAAAATAAATAAATAAATAAATAAATAACTAGACACGTAATTAGGACTACAATTTAAAGAGCTCACCTTTTGATGGAGGGCGTGGCCGTGAGTTTGCTCTGCGTCGTTGTGTCTGCCTTGAGAAGTTGGAGCGTAGAATTCACTTCCTGTTTTGTTCCCGCTGCCCAGGCCATCAGCTCCTCCAGGGGGATTAAGCGAGGAGTGGGCCGAGGAGGTGCGCTGTATCTCAAACCCTATCCAAACCACACAGCACACAACCAGGAACTATTACCATTCAACCGATAAACACCTGGATGCTCCAAACACAGTGTTAACTGCTGACTCTTCTATGTGTCTGTTATTCATTTTTTAATAATATTTACAATTTTGTCTGTGGAAATACGCATTGCCTAATATTTTTTGTGAAATGACCCACAGTGAGCGAACTGTGTGGAGAATGGAGAATGATTTGAATAGATTAAGATGTGCTTACAGTACGAGATGGCTCAGGCTCGACACGCAGTAAGTGAGGTTTGGGAAAGACGCACTCAGAAACAGTTCCTACTGTGTGTAGCCTCATGGGGGCAGACAGAAGGATCCTGGGCAGCTGGATGGGTCGGAACTGGGCGTTGGGAGGGAAACGCAGCAATGGGAGCCCCATATCTGGTACTGCCACGCAGGGAGCAGGAGGCAGACGGACTGCTTCTCTTTCTGTCCCTCTGTCTGACGAAGAGTAAGCTCGAGTTTGTATGCTGTACTGATTCAGATTTCGTTGTGCGGGTTTTGCTGTTGGCTCAGCACACCTCTGATAGCTCTCAGACCTCCTGTACATGGTAGGCTTGTGCTGATTCGGGCCCCAGGCCTCTCTCACTGGGGCAGGAGGAGATTGAGGACGGGGCAAGCGGAGAAGTTTGAGCCCCTGTATAATCGGAACCGTTTCAAGAGGATGATTCTGCTGGGGTGCCTGCAGCGGGGCTTGACTGTCTATTGTGTTAAGAAGTCTTTGAGAGGGAGGAATAAAACGACTTCTTTCTTCCCGGCTGTTCTGTGACCGATCAGGACGAACGGTCGGCTGTTGGAGTTCCTGCGGCCAAGCAAGTAGAAGAATAAGTGAGAAACCTAATAATAAGGCAGATCTTGGGAAAAGTAGTCTGTTTAGAGGTTTTACCTGAGTGCAGAGTCTTCTCCTTTCTTCAGGAGTATTCAAACCAGGATCTGTTTCCATCCACTGCTGATCAGAAGCTCTGGGAGTCCTGCTCTGTAGCTCAGAAACAGTGTCTGGCTTCGTCTCTAATCTTGTGTTGTGGGGAGGAGGATCTGAGGACTGAGCCACAGTGGGTCGAGTTTGTGTTTGTGCAGGTTGCGATGCAGGAACACCGAGCTGTGAATGCAGCGAGTTGGCGTGGGAGAGGGGCATGTTGGCGAAAGAGGCTCCCACCACTTGCATAAGACTCATGAAGTTGAGTTGCTGCAACTAAAATGGAAATATTACACAATATTACACAAGAAAAGAACAATTTTGGGTATAATAAGAGCGCAACCGGGTATTTGTTACAGTCCATACTTGTACTAATCGGAAAAGCTCATCCTGGAGCAGCTGTCTGACTGGGTCGGGGTGAATGTTTTCTCCGTTCTGGACACTTTGAGGATGACTTACGGTCCCTGGTTCAGCCGGAGGCTTTGACACAGAGTGGAGCTGCTGCTCACTCGGCTGAACAGGCTCAGGTTCAGGAGCCTCACGTACAGGACTAAAATATAAAAGTACATTTTAGAAAAAA
>JANDJT010000060.1:25109454-25119892 GCA_024331685.1 Stegophilus panzeri | reverse complement strand
CGTCTTCTTTTAGGACTTGTGTGAAAATCTGATGATGTTTTAGGTCATATTCATGCCGAAATATAGAACATTCTAAAGGGTTCAACTTTCAAGCACCACTGTACTCCAGTTAATAATACAGAGGAGTATATCCACACTCTCTTGTTTGAATATAAAACTCACCCTAATCTGAGTGTAGTGTTCGTCGGTCCTCAGTTGGGCTTTGGTGTATCTCTGCTCCAGCAGCCTCAGAGCGGAGAGCACCGCAGGAGCCGAAGTTTTAGCCCTAATCACCACTGGCTCGACGGCATTCCCTCTCTTCTTCCTGCTGGAATGAGTGAGCAGGACACTTCTGTCTGCCCAGCGTAGCATCCATTCCAGCAGCCTGGCCAGCTGGGGAAACCGGGCCTCCGATTTGGCGTCCAGCTCCAGCTGTAGGTCCACATCAGGGCAGGGGATCGTCTTAAAGGGCCGGCGCTCTATTTGAGGGATCCCTGGGATTAAGTTCCGAATAGGACCGGACTCCGTGGTTATTACGTTCTGTCTGAGCGGCGTCTCGTTCTGTCGTCGAAGGCTAAACAATCCTGGTTGTTTCCCAGGAAGAGGCAGAGCTGTGCTGATTTGAGCCGTGTGAGTTTCACTGATGACGGATGGAGGAGGACCGATAGAGGCGAGCGGCTCGGGAGACTCAGGAAGAACGTGAAAGCAGCCGCCAGCACGGAACGCGGGAAGCCGCACACCCTTTTTCCGGCCAGCCTGCCGTCTTTTGAGCGCCGTCAGCACTTCAAAAGCATCAGAGCGAAGCTCTCGGTCGCACAGACATGATGAGAAGCTACTCAGCAAAGGAAGCTCGGATTCCTCCATGTCCGGGCTGTCCTTTTCCAACACGTAGCTTAGGAAAAGCTCCAAAAAGCATGGATACTCCTCGTCCTCAAGTTCAAACGGCCATGTTCCCACAGAGGGTAAGGTGAAACGTTTATGTTCTTGCTCTGTTACATCTCTTTTTCTTGCATCTTTTGATTTGAAGGTGTTCTCAGGTTCGGGTGACACGGAGCTGAAAAGGTAAAGATGAAAAAAGCAAGACGAAGCTCTGAAAACATTCCTAGATGAAATCGGTGAGCCAAAAACATGGAGTAATAAAAGTTTACTTCATGTTTTCCAAGACTTACTACTAATAAACTTAATATTTTGCCTATTTACACAAATACAATTCAATTAAGATGTAAAAGTAATGACAGCGAGTACCTGGGATGAGACCTATTCTGCAGTTCCGGTGAACGAGGCTCTGATATTGTATCAGCAGTGTCAGCCTCACTGCTCACTGGGGGGCGCTCAGAGTCTGTGAGTGTACTGTTACTCAAGCTAGCGCACCGTGAGAACCGGTCAGATATGGCGTTGGCTCCTCCCCTCTCCTCGTCTTCCTCCCTCTCCCAGATATGCCGCTCTAGTGTGATCTTGCTCCTCGCCAGACGGCACCCCTCTCGAACCCGCTGCCTCCGCTGCTCCTGAATCAGCAGAATCATTGTCGTTCCCTCCTTTTCCTCTTGCGTACTACTTGCCTGTGTGGCTGGACATAAATTGGAAAGTAAATCAATGCGTCTCATCCTGCTAAAACACTGTAAACAGTGAGAAGGTGCCTATATTCATTTTCATATAATAAAGATACTCTAGCACTGTTTTACTGTAGTGTCACAATATTGTATTTAAAATAAATAAATAAATAAATAAATAAACAAACAAACACCTTAAAGGTGTAATATGTAAAATCTAAAAGTGGTTCTAGACCTATAGAAATCAGTTTCAAAAAAATTCCTTTACAAAAAAAAAAAAAAAAAAAAAAAAAAAAAACACTATTACTGCCATGCAAAAGGTTTGGTTAGTTTATTTATTTTAGGCTTATGTTGACATTTTTCTGGTCCAGAAATTAAAGCTGCTCAGCTCTGTCTTAAAAGACAGCACTCTTCAAGGTGGGTTCAAAGAACAATGTAGTATATTATATGAGAAACAAATTAGTCCGTGACTAATAGCTAATATGGCGCACGTTCACACTTATCCATTAAACAACTGCTGTTTAACCTTGCGTTGACGTATTATCCTGCGCAGTGCTGGATCTTAACCTCTGCAGCAGCGAGGCGTACTTCTCTCTTAGAGGCACCCGGACGGATTCCTCCTCATCAGGAAACACTGTGACTAATGTCTCTGCCACCTGGAAATAAAGGAAATAAACGCAAACAGGGTGTTTAGAAGGGTAAGTCGAGAAAACAGCAAAGCAATAGAGCGTTGCGTGTGTGCGGTTTTTGTTTTCACCGTTGGAATAGCGGGCAGCTCGGCCACGAGGCTGAGCACCAAGTCCTGTAATGTCTCTTCTGCATTAAGGAAGCGAGAGAAAGGCAGAAGGCGGCGAGCCCAGCGCAGGACCTCCTCACGCAATTCACACATGCTGTTATCTGTAACCTAGAACCGAAACACGCACACGCTCAGAACCTTTATTAAACCCAGAGGTATAATTCTGTTAGAATTTTGTTTACCCGAGTGTCTTTAGTCTTGTTCCTTGCAGCTTGGTACTTTCTACAGAAGACTGTGAGCTGGTCACGAACATGCAGCATCCAGCACAGCCCACATAATTCCCTAAAGCACACTGAGATTGCCACACACACAGTTTGTTAGTAAGAGGTTTTCTACACATTAAGGCTATGTTAGTACAATCTCGCACATACGGTGCACACCTATTGTTCGTATGACGACGCTGTTCGTGTCTCTGGACCCCAAGCGGAAAAACCCGTGGCGATTAGTGAACTTCTTCAACCCTTCTGGAAGGTCATCCTTAGGCTGCTTGTTTGCCTTCTTGACCTGTCGACAAACCCCAAACCACAGCAGTTGATTCTCTATTATTATTTTTTTATTTTTTATTGAAGAAAAAAATTAAAGTTATCCAACACCTATCACCCGTGTGAAAAACAAATTGCCCCCTTAAGCTTAAATTCTGTTTGTGCCAACTTTAGCAGCAATAACTGCAACTACTCACCTTCTTCCTCATCATTTCTGGAATTTCTTTCAGTTTTGGCATAGTAAGGCCTTTTAACCAACTTTATACTGTTTAAAAAGTTCTATTTAAGTGTTGAGACTTGGGGAATTAGTAACTATGGGGGCAAATACATTTTCACACAGGCCCAGTTGGTATTGGATAACTTTTTTGCTTCAATAAATAACATCATCGTTTAAAAACTGTATTTTGTGTTCACTCAGGTTGCCTTTGTTTTATCTTAGATTATGTTAGATCATTTCTGAAACAATTCAGTATGAGAGACACACAAAAACAGAATATATCATTTCTCACAGCACCGTGTGAAGATAAAACATTTACCTTGCGAAAGACTTTACGGCATCGACGCAGGCCGCTGACGTACCACTGCACAGCCGGCCGGGAGCAGTGAGCAGCTCTGAACAGCAGCAGCACTCGCTGTAACACTGCAGCTACATGACAACGTGATTCCCTCTCCAAAACCAATAACACGTCACCAATGCAGTCCTGACAAAAGCAGACGAGTTAAGTGGAAAAAAAAAAAAAAAAAGCACTTTAAAGAAGGATCCAGTTACTGTAAGGAAAATGCTGTGATGGCTGATGCGTGCCTGCCAGCCATCACACTTTAGAAACATCCAAAGCCTATGCCCAGTGAGGGCTCTGACCAGAGTACCTGTGGGTCAGGAGCAGGCTGTGGACAGTACAAAGGAGGTGCAGGGAGGTAGAATGCAGGAGGAACCAGAGCATTGAACGAAGAGGCATGCTCCTTGGCTGATTCCAACAGCTTGGCGAGAGGCCGTGACACGACGTCCACCTCTGCCATGACTGAAGCCTTCAGGATCTCCTGTGCGGACACGTGGAGCAGCTCCGTGTCCTCGACCTCAACGACATCTTATAAAATAAAACAGACAGGAGGCTAAAGCAACAGTCATCACTGTACCACTCTGTATTGCTAAACACACTACATTATGTAGAAACCAAATAAAGCACAAACCTGGGAGGCTTTTCAAGGCCTTGTCTTGTCTGTTAGATGACACTTTGCAGTCCAATAACGACTCCAGCTGAGTCTGAAAGATAAAGCCAGGCTGCAGCTCTACAGGAAGGTGCAACTCTTTCCATTGCAACCTACAACAAAATGTAAAGACTATACTGTGACCTTTGAAACGGTCCGGTTCATTGAGATACGTCTTTAATGGGATTTGACCATAGGCATGTTTGTATCTGAGTAAACAAATAGTAAGTAAGCAACCTGCTGAAATCATAGTGCAGTCTGCAGTATGTGGTATAAGCAAGACCAAGAGAGGCAGCCATCTTCCAGTCACCCAAACTCTGAGCCAGCCATGCTGCTTCAGGAATCAGCCCGCCCAGCAGGAGGAGCTCCAGAGCGTACTCCACCGTCCATACGTCCGAGAGGTGCTGCGATCTCACGGCGGCCGCCACCCGCCACTGACTGAGAACCACCGTGCGCCGGCCTGTCGCTGTAACAACAATGCGGGTTCGTGAGCGAATTTGAATTCGATGTGAAATATGAGGAGTGTCTGTGGTTATCTTTACAGAGTTGGTACTCACACTGTGGCAGATGTAGAGGAGGCAGGACGTCCACGTTGTGTGGTGGGAAGACGGCTAGTGGCTGATTGGTGAAGTAGGACGCCATGAACCTGCCGAGAGACTGGACCACAGCACAGGCAGCCTCGCTATTCACCCGCTGCGGGAGCCACGACTCAGACTGAGCCTCGACTGGGAGTGTCGCTGATGGCGAGAAATACCACATGTTCGATTTAATAACCACATGTACAAGATTAAAAGTTTCAATCCAGCTACGTTTTGTTCAGGTTGCCTTTGTTTTATCTTAGATTTTGTTTTCATTTCTGAAACAATTCAGTATGAGAGACACACAAAAACAGAAGAAATCAGGATGGAGGCAAATACTTTTTCACAGCACTGTATGTTTTTAGCAATCTTATAACTTCTCTGAAACTTACCTACAGTATCTTCTGAAGTCAGCTGCTGCTTGGCCATGGTGTCGCACAAGGCCTGGGCCTCCCTCAGCCTATACTGAAACAGCTGGTCAAACAGAAGAGCCAGACAGTAGCGCGTCTCCAGGAAGACTGTCCTCGGCCCAGCTGCTCGACAAAAACGGACAGGTGCTTATGACAGCAGCACATGGCAACGCAACCTAACCTCATAGTAAAGGATATTCACTGACGATAGCACGATATAGCAAGAAGCATACCTTTTGCTCTCTCTTCCCACAGCTGGTCTCGCCAAACCTGGACACACTCGCTGTAGTCACCAGAAATGAAGTGCTCCTCTCCTGTACACAGAAAGAAACGGAATTTCATGGTTTGTTGATGTGTTTTGCACTCATGGGCCACCGACCAATCTTCTTGTACCAAAAACAACAACAATAAAAAAATTTTTAAAAACCACTGATGAAGTCTGGCTTAATTATCTTTAAATAAATTCATCGACTGAGTCTAACCTGTTACGCTGTAAAGTGCAGGACTTTCCTCCAGACGGTCTCCGGCTCTCTGTAGCGATTGTTGGATTTGAGAGATCACCTTCGACATGTTCTCCAGTTCCCTGTTTCGACTCACTAAACTTCTACCACTCCGTAACTCGTCCTGGTACTGCAAGGCTTGTCTGTAGATGTCTCGCCATACTGCCACCAATCTGAAACCCAAAGAACGTCCGTTCGTACGTTAGCAACCGTTCTAGAATCCAACTTTATCGAGCGATTCGGTTTTGACGTTTAAAAAAAAATAAATCAGCAGTACCTATTCGACGGTCTGCTTAAGAGAGATATCTGAGAGCTCACAGCTTCAGTATCCTTGTCATCCTGTAACAGTGAGATGGAGAAGATGTCCTTTACTTGCCGCGCTGCTTTCTGTGGTAGACTGTAGGTCTGGTCCAGAATCTTCGATGCTTCCCGGAGGACATAAAGCGCTGCTATGAAGTTCTGAGAAGAACAAACTGACGAAGGGAGAAAAAGATGAACAAAACGTCGCGCGAGATCCAAAACGACCCCTAAGCAGCTGGTGCCACCTTTGCGGGTGGAATCCCACGGCAGAAAGGAGAGCAGAGACCTGAGAAATTCAAACACGCTATTTTGTCTGGAAGGATGTATCAATGGATCGGCAATCCGTAGAAGGCGGGCCAAACGAACAGCGCAGGTGACGGTGTATTTCAGCATGCGCTCCCTCTGATCCGTAGCACGAACGAGCGAAACACCAAGAGCCCAGGCGGTTATCAAACTCCGCTGTGCCCTGGTCAGTTCCCCCAAGAGAGCTGAGGAATCTCGGTCGCAATCTTCCGACTCAGCCTGGGACTGGGCGTGAAGGGTGTCAAACATCGAGGCGAACTCTAACCTGCCGCCGTCCTCCGGCACTGAGCCGGCATAACGAGCCTCGTCCGAGTCATCACCGTCATCGTCCTCAATCTGAAGCAACAAATTTTTTTTTGAATTGAGAGAAATGGATAATAATATGGAACGATGGTGAAGTTACGCATCAAATTTCAAACGCTCATTAATACTGGAGTATAGCTTGGGATTTTTATCCGTTTCAGGAATAATGTTTTTGCTGTCTCAGTAAATAATTAACCTTCCCTTATATTAGTTAAGAACGATTTAGCGCTGTTTGAGAACTATACGTTTAGAACATTATTCTAATTACTTCTGAAGCTAATTACTTCTCAAAATGTACTAAAAAAAGGCAGGCAAGTAAGCAGCAGAATTACCCTCTCTGTCATCAGCCTCGAGCCTCCTGTGCCTCCTCCACCTCGTAAAAATTGAGGCAGTGTCGATTCGGGCGTCTCTCTCTCTTTCAGTACCAACAGACTGGCTGTGAACTTCAGAGTAGACATGGACTCCAGTTTGGACTTCACCTGGGGCTGAACAACCACACAGATCGAGACGCGATACTTTTCTATCCAATTTTTTTTTGAAAAATAAACCCAGAGAATTAACCGTGTACACAACGGCATGTTCAGACCACTCCGGCCCTGACTCACCAGCTCCGAGTGGACGATCTTGCGCACTCTCTCCAGCGCCTGAGCCGTCTCTGTCAGGAAGCTGCTCACCAGTGAGGAAGAGGCGGGCCGGCCGGACATATTCAGCGCGGTCACCATGTAGCCGTCAGACACGATGAGACAAGGCAGCCTCGGGTGCCAGGTCACAGAGTACCGCTGTCTCATCGGGTCACGCAGGGACACGCTGGAGCTGGACAAGGCATCATCTGGTGGCTGTGAAGGCACTGGAGGTCTATGAGGAGCGACATCAGATGTGTTAAACGTAATTGACACAAGCGCTGAACGTAATCACAGAAGTTCTACTGCTCCAGTACTTACATGAGCACAAAATGACCGTGTTGGAAGAGGAAAAAGAGAGAGTGGATGACTAGAGATGTAAAGAAAAGGAGAGAGAAAGATGGTAAAAGAGGACAGGGATCAGGGACAAGAAAAAAACGCATGAACAGCAGTGAACAAAAGAAAATGAGTAATGGGTATGACCTGAAACAGCACTAATGCAAAAGAAATAATGCACTAGGTGTACTAACGCATTCATTTATGCATGAATATGACTCAAATATGACCGCTTGTCGTCTTTGATACAACTGAATTCTTGAATCTGATTAGTCGGAAGCTTTTGATTCATTCTCTGCACGCTCTGACAATTTAAATCACAGGTTTACATTAAAGCATTCGCTCCATCACGTTATTGTTTCTATAGTAACAGCTCGTTGAATCGTGGTGTAATTGTAACGAGGTGAGTAAAACGCCTCGGGGCGTGTTGTTATAGGAAAAATAACGAACTTAGACAATTATGTGCCTTAAAGTGATTCATTCCTTACTTATTAGGTATAACAATTCATGTCGGTGTCGAAATACCACAACGCTGCTCACCTGTACGTGACTAACGGATGAAGAGGCAGGAAGTGTGCGGGGCCAAACTCAATGTCACACCCACTTGTGGACAGAGAGACCAGCCCTCCTAAGCGGGCCAGCATCAGGACAGAGCCTCTCTTCAGTATACAGGCCAGATAGAGACCTTCTGGTGTCCAACTCACGCAGCTCACCCAGTACGACCTTCAGGAAACGACAAGCCGTCAAAAATGGCTTCTGTCTTAAGCTTAAGAATAAATGAGTATAAATCCTCCTTCTTCACTCACCGCACATATTTGGGTGGGATTGAGAGCTTTCTACTGCCACATCCTCCCAGTGAGCTGGATACAGTCACAAAGTTCTGCACGCTTATGAATAACGCCTGAGTAGCCTGTTCATTATAAGGACATACATCACAGATGATTCTATCAGTAATATGATAACAGAGAAATAGATACATGGTTCAATCGATAATTGAACAACTCATACACGTTACCCTTGGGTCTTTCTGGTTAAGGATTATCGCTAACAGTTGTCCATCGGGTGAGAATGCCGGCACTAGCGCTCCTCTGGATTTCACAGGCCGACATGGGGGCACAAGATGGCCGAGAGCGTAGGACTTAGTGACCCAATCGACGCTGTATTCTTTCAAACTGTTAGAAAGACAAAAAATGTTCATTTATTTAATCTATTCCGAGTTCTACCAAGGATTTTGCTTTCCATCCGCTTTTACAGAGTCCAACCTGCTTCTCCAGGCCTCTTCCCATTGAATCTTCAGGAAGGTGACAACCAGCTGTTCTCCAGCGGTGAAGACGAAAGCACTCAGGCACACGTCACCTACAGCCTGGAAAAAAGCAGAGAAAATGGGACATTTTGAAAAGATGTACCGACACACCGTTGCAGCTTATCAAAATCCGCACACGTTCATACAAACACAAAACAGCCAAACCTCGGCAGCTCTCACCTGGCTCTGGACAAATGCGCAGTGAAGACATGCTTCCTTATCTTTAACAGAGGGAAGCTGTGAATTTTCAGAGGGTGCTATCTGACACCAGCGTCCCTTCACGGTGTTGTCCCGGAAGCTGTCTAGATCCTGAAGCACCAGGCATTCCCAGAGGAAAATCTGTCCGGTGAAAGAGGCCACGAGAACCCTCCGTCCGTCCCCTGAGACCAGCAGAGACAGGCGCTGGGAGGTCCCTGTGTGTGTGTGTAAGACAGACCTGGGTCAGCGAGACACGTTTACATGAAGCTAAAATCTCATTTCCAATACAAATTCACACACAGACCTTTACCAGCAGAGGCTAGCTCATACACCGCAGGTACCGATGCGACCATCTTTAAGGAGTCTTTATCTCTGTCCCACAGAAACACCTCTCCGGAGACTAATATACCAGCCAGCCACGTACCTACACACAGCACAGAGAGATGCATGAGATGTTTGGATGTATAACAACGTAAGTTCCCATTCCTAGTCCTGGACGTCCCCGCTGTCCTTCATATTTGACTCCCCCCCCTCCTCATTTGAGATATCCTCGCTCACCGTTTTGAGAGCTGGACATTGTCAGCACTCTTGGTAGCAACTGCTGCAGTTTTGGGATCTTCTTCTTGGTCTGTCCTGAGGGTAAATTGATCTCACTGATCCGACTGTCATCCAAAAGAAAGACGCCTTCCTTCTCCTGGGAAAAATAAATAAATAAACAGAACAGCCAAACTACATGTGTATGGAATTAGAGAAATCATAATCATGCTGTGACAGAAAGAACTTCCTGGTCAAATCACACTGAAGATGTGAGCCTCACCTTTCCCAGCCAACACAATCTCGGCCATGGTTTTCTCCTCTTGATGCTAGACGACACCAGCACCTCAAACTTCACCTCCATGTTCGATGTCTAAATCTGAGAGAGACTTCAGATGCTCGTCCGCGTTTTCTGCTTTTTAATTCACTGCAAGTCATGTCTGAAATGAGGACATATTGGAGCTAGCTCGCTAAACATCTAGATAATTCCCAGCTAACGGTCAGAATTTCCCGTCTAGCGGCGCAATAAAAAAAATAATAATCATGTAGGTAACAAAAACATACACTTAAATTAATCTAAATGAATAAACACATTAAAAAAAAAAAAAAAAAAAGCTACTGCGTCGAGAAAATTCCAAGCCATGTTTGTTAGCAAACTAGCTAGCGACATGAGATGGAGTTCTATGATAGAAGGCAGACGTTTAAACAGGCACAAAAAAAAACCCCAACAACCTTTCTTATTTATTCAATAACGGTTCAATTTCCATCTCTGAAAGAATTCAACAATTAACCAAATACCACAAAACAAGTAAAGTTAATATGTGTTTAGAATTCATAACGGTTTTTTGCTCTTTTCTTTCGAATTTCCCTCCACTTCCGGTACTACACAGATTCCCAGTTTCGTTGCCATGGAACAAGACGCGTTCACGCCGACACAAGAGCGCGCAGCGCGCCCGCGTACAGAAACAGTTCACAGATGTCAATAAGGATTATTAAAATGAACAAATCAAACATGAATCTGTTTATTCCCATTATATATA
>JANDJT010000060.1:25058860-25104024 GCA_024331685.1 Stegophilus panzeri | reverse complement strand
TGTCAGATCCTGATGACGTCATTATCTGACAGTTTAAAACCAGCGTACCGGACTACCAGGATCCCAAAACACCAACTATTTTTAAGCAGTTGCACCGCTTCTTCCTAGAGGGAGACCTACTTCCTCCGTAAGATGGATGTGAACGAGTGGATAAAGGCTTTAATAAGAGCATCCATGTGCTTTTTCGGAATCCTTGGTAACAACTGGCTGGTTTTTCGTTCCCTACCAAAATCCAGATCTCAGCTCCGAACTAACGACATCCTATTTGTTAACTTGGCTGTATCCAATCTGATCACTAATTACCTGGTGGACCTGCCCGACACCATAGACTTTGCAGTCCACTGGACCGCAGCCAGAAGATACTGCGGGATGTTCAATTTCTGCTCCGACGTCTCAGAGTCCAGCAGCATCTTCACCACTATGTTCATCACTGTGTACTGGCATCAGAAGCTCGTGGGCTCTCTGAAGCGTGGAGGAGCTCCTGTGCAAATGGACAACCTCCGCCTCATCACCGCACTGCTGACAGGAAGCTGGACCTTCTCCATCATCTTCAGCATTCCTCATTTCTTCTTCATCTCCAAGGACATCTTGAACCAAAGCTTCAATGACTGCATGGAACAATTCCCAACCCAAGAGGCCAGGCAAGCTTACGAGATGTTGTACCTTACACTGGCAAACCTTGTTCCGATTATTGGCATCATTGTTGCGAGCATCCAAATTGCAGTCACACTTGTACAGAACGAGAAGCGGATCAAGACCAACACAAACGTGTTCGCTAGAGGAGGAAATACCAAGATAAAGAAGCCTCCAGAACCCACATCCAAAGATGCAATGTCAAACGCTGCAAATAAAGTCCAAGACCAACAAGGCATCCAGAGGTCCCAGGACAAAACCAGCTCCTCCTCAGGTAATCAGGTGAGGGCTGCCAAGAGTGTGATGACAGTCGCCACTGTTTTCCTGATCTGCTGGCTAACGCACCTCATGCTCAGCATAACCATCACCGTTTACGAGTCCTTTGTAGTAGCAGAGATAATCAGCTATATAGGAGCAACATATACATGTATAATCCCTTATATGTACTTGCATGGCACGAAGAAGTTGAACTGTTCCTCCAAAGGCTGAGCAACAGTCTGAAAATAGCACACGCGAATGCACGGTTCTCCCAGACACGGCAGGAGAAATGACGCACGAAGCGTTAAGCTACAAAGTGGAGTGCATCCTCGAACTCGCCTGCAGTGGATTTAAGTGCAGATCTAAACACGTTTCAACTTAAAACCAGGAGAAAATTCAGGGTTTTTTTTTTTTGTTTTTTTGTGTGTGTGTGTGTGTATTTGCACAGCACAAGTGATTGTTTTATTAGTAATAAGTCCTTTATATTCCCCCTCTCAAGAAATAAAATGAGTGGTGTGTTTTACTTACATGTTGATGTCACTTGCGGAATCATAAATTACCCCCTGGGCCTAATTATACCTTGTTATGAGCAATTATTGTCAACAAAGCAGCAGGGAAACAAACCTGGCACATCAGGAACTACAGGATACTAGGGCAAATGATTTCTATTATTGAATTAATTTTTTTTTTTTTTTTAAAAACCAAACCCACAGTTTGAGACCTCTTTAATTCTTATTTTATTAATGTACATTACAGATTCAAACAGTTATTCCCACCATCCAAATGGAGTATTTTATGTAAAAACTTTTTTAAAAAAGGTATGCAGAGTCTGTCCAAAAAAACAAAACAAAAAATAAACAACAACAACAAAAGATTCAATGACTGCCTTCTACTTTTTTCACACAAGCTGGCTATATTATAATAATAATAATAATAATAATCACAATAAGGAACAATACTTGTTATTCAGCAATTAGATTTGTATTTTTTTTGTTGTTTCCTTTTAGTAGTCTTCAAGTCCTGAACAAATATTACATACAATTCTTTTTACAATATCTTCGTCCAAACCTTTTAAATGACACCTCTGAAGTAAACAAATAGAAGCAGATTATCATCACTCTAAACTTCTACATGCACTATAAGAGAGGGAACTGTGTAGCTCTGAGTGTTTAAATATTTCATGTCGCATTCACGAAGGCAAGAGTGTGAACTTTTATTGCCTCAGCATCCCCTCCATGTGACTGTATTTTCATGTCCTTACTGCTCCCCTCTAACTCAGCTCAGAGTGGAACGGCTGTGAGGCAAGCTCGTGCACACACGCAGTGTAAATGTAAGACACCCCTAACTGGCCTCAGTGAAGTTTCTCCAGTTTGGCTTGTAGAGATTTAAAGTTGCGTATGATTTCCTCCAGGGCACCGCTGGGGCTCAGGGACTGAAGCTCCACCAGATAGCCGCAGATGTTGTCCAGGCAGACGTTGGTAAACCTCCGTCTGAGAAACGAGACAAGGAATTTCATACGGAACGAGGCTGAATGATTTGATTCCACGCGAACACGTGGTGCCGATGTCCGAGATGTTACCTGTCGTAAGTGGGCACTCGGCTGGGGTCGTCGACGTAACCGGACAGGAGCACGTGGATGCATTCAACTAGGTGCAGAGGTTTCTTCAGCCGCTGCCAACACGGGTCCTGAAAAAAAGTCAGGAGGAATCACGAGTTAGATCAGTAGATGTTGCGTTGGTCATTTATCTGTTTTTTTTTTTTTTGTTTTTTTTTTAAATGGTCACTACATCAATCTAAAAAATATTTTATATATATATTTTTTAAGTCATGCATACAGTAGCAGGGATTGATCAAGCATAGAGCACACAGACTCAAACAAAATTAATCGACTGCTTAGCTAAAGTTATTTAACTGAATAAATATCGACTTTTATTAAAGCTTACATAATAATGTTTTATTTGTCCAGTTGATTTCATGAATTGGTGCAGTGTGGTGCAACGTTTAATCATCTGCAGCTGGTTACACATGTGGTTGCAAGGTGGAGCAAAAAGGATTTATTTACTTACATATTAGGTTGCAGTGTAGCGCAATATTTGTTTGTTTGTTTATTTATCCATTATATTGGTAGCCAATCTGGACCGGTGTTATCGTGATTTAAGTATAAACGTACAACGTAATAGAGAAGACTGCTGTCGGTTCTAACTTGGATGAATAGTTGTGATAATCATGATTTCAATAACTGCATTAATTCTGGAGACAGTCTGGGTTGAAACGGTTGGTTAGAAGACCGTATGTTCGGACTTCTTCGAATCCTGTAGAAGACTAATCTAGCCTGTTACGCATAAAATTAAAATTAAAACACTGTATCTGAATGAAGGAGCGCCTCGTACCCGAGCTTTGAAAAGCTGATCGTATACTTCCAGCAGACGTGGAAGCTGGACGCCAATCTCTTGCATCGTGACGGTGACGAAGCCCACATCCCAGCTCAGCTTACACACTTCCTGCTCCAGAAACTTGACCAGGAAGTCTTTAAGAAAAATAAAATTAAAATAAACAAAACAAAAACAAACACACACACACACACACACACACACACACACACACACACATGCTGAATTAGGTCTTCTAAAAGCACAAAGCAGTAGATTTTAAAACTAGTTTAAATTTACAGGGTAAACAACAGGCTAACCAAGGTAACTGTATTTCAAATAAAAGGTAACAAAATCCAGAGGGAACTAAATGCTTCCTGACTCAGACAAGCAACGCATCAGGGGAAATAATTAAACAATTATAGTTAACAAGTGTTGACTTCAGAGAGACGGTGTTGACAGAAAATAAAAACGATACCCAGTGGAAAATATCGTGGTGTCCCTGCATACAGCTTCCCTAAAGAGATCAGCTTTAGATTCAGGGCTCGCATGCGGTCCGCTGGACTCATGGCCACGCTGTCGTTCAGCTCTGCAATGAAAAAGAAACGCGAATTAGCCGCAAAAATGACCAGATAAAATAACCAAATAAATGAGCGTGTTCCAGCAGGGGTGTGGTCGAGCATCAGCTGTGGACGGAGAGGATGTGGGTTGAACCGGCAGCTGGAATACTTATACACAGCTGCATCTCAAAAAATTTGAATATCATGGAAAAGTTCATTTTTTCCCTGTAATTTAATTCAAAAAGTGGAACCTTCATATATTCTAGATTCGTTACACATAGAGTGAAATATTTCAAGCCTTCTATTGTTTTAATCTCGATGATTACGGCTTACAGCTCACGGAAATCAAAACTCCCGAGAAGAGCTCTAAACAGCTAATTAACTCAAAACACCTGCAAAGGTTTCCTGAGCCTTTAATCTCTCAGTCTGGTTCAGTACACAACCACCATCCATTTTCAGCTGAAAGTCAATTTCGCGTTTCATTTGGAAATCAAGGTCCCAGAGTCTTTCAGTGACTGTCGTGAGAGAGTGGCATAGGGCACGCGCACACACACAAATGCATGGAGCATGATCTTAACCTTGAACCAGGTGAAATATGATAGCGATTGGGTTGCATTTCCATTAGTTTGGATTTGAACCTACTAAGAAAAAAAATTAATAAATAATTGAGCTCAGAGCCCTGCTGAAATTCCTCCCACCTCATGGGTCTTCCTCCATGCCCATACACACCGGGTACCACAAAACATAATATAACCATATAAGAGAGTCTCCGCAGGTCAAAGCTCTCCACCCTGAGAGTTATACATTCAGCTGCATTTTTAAGCACACACCCACCTTTTTCCATGATCTCTTGCCACAGAGAGTGAACCAGAATAGGGTCCGAGTGTCCAGCACAGTGAATGATGGCCAGCTTGCACTCGGACAACCGGAAATGGTCTGCAAACTCTCCATAAAGCTGTACAATAAAAAACCACAACAATTTAACGTGACTGAAATCCGTTCTGTCGATTCGTGGCTACGGCGATTTCTGCGACGGCTTGACCTTAGTGATATCCATTAACTCCGAATCCAGCTGAGATATCGCTCCATGTACAGACGGGTGGTGGGAGTATTGCCTTCTCAACGTCTCCTGGATTTGCACCTGAATCCGCACCACCTGAGAAAAGGAGGATTTTCAATATACGGAGGCTCTGTTTTCTAAAACCTTTCCGGGAGTCGCGGTCGAAGTGACGGACTGATTTTACAGACCTCCATCTTCTCTTCCAGTTCATGCAGGAACTCTCCGTCAGCTCCCATCGACGAGATGCAGGACGAACTCTTGGCTGAAAGGATGGCCCGGGAGATGTACTCCAGCCTCTGCTGTAGAGAGATCTCTGTGCTGTAGATATACAAAAAATATTTTTTATATTATATCTCACACACACTCTCAAGTCCACACTCTTACTTAGCACATTGGCTAGACGAGCACATCGTCGTGTACCTGTGCATATCGGCCAGACGGGCCAGGACGTGAGCCGCTTTGCCAAAGCTGCGATTCTTCTCATAGTATCGCCACAGGAGGTCCATGTTGCGCACTTTGCTCTGGTCCTGCTTGATCATGTGCATCAAATGATCTTCGAGATATTGAGAGTTGACCTACACGAAACAAAAACAAAACAAATAAGGCTTGCAGAACCGACCAGGGCTTCACGATAACGGCTTAAACGACGATCAAAATGATTTGATCAATACTGAAATCAGGATTAATTAATTAATTAATTAATTAATTCCTTAAACTCGTAAATACGACTATCTTTGACTAATTGTGCAGCTTTCTTAAGAATGTGAAATGTTCAACTGGCTCAGTCAAATAAAATTAAAATAACAAATTGCACGCACCACATCAAAGGACTTAGAAATTACACAACACACACACACCTTATACAATGCACACACCACAGAAGTGGGTTTACAAATTTTTATATGTAAATTTGTGGGCCATGCTTAGTTAAGCACGTGCCGTGGTTTGCTTCATCGGTTCATTCCAAGTTACACATTTTACTGAATGCGTGATAAAATGCCCAGTGGTGGCAACCGTGTAGAAAAAAATGTCGGCATCTGATTTTACTTCGAGTAGATATGCAAAAATAAACAAACAAATGAATATTAAAAAAGGTAGAGCGAAGAGTTCTTAGGGAGAGTGAAGCATAATAATACATGTCCTACCTCCAGGAGTTTGTCAGTGAGGTCAGCCTGGATCAGCCAGTTGTACAGGGCAATGTGGAACAGCTCATCCTGCGACCTCTGAGCTAGGCCAAGCATTTGCTCAAACTGCAAACAAAAATAAAAACAAACAAATACAATAAATAAGTAAAAAGAGCAAATTAATTCGTTTAAAATGTCTTCTTGTCAAAATATATATAAAATAAGGAAATAGAAGAAGAAGAAGAAGAAAAAGAAGAAGAAGGCTGTGCTATAATTGTTGCACAAGCAATCACAGAAAAGCAGAGCCAAACCTATAGGCTAACTAAGAGATTCAAGAATGATTTGTAATTTCACGCATTTGCCAGATCGTTATGAGCGAACGCTTTTGAAAATCAATATTCTTTTGGGAACTTTTGTTTAGAGAGGTCTCAAGATGACGCGAGGCAAATTTGGTGAAGATTGGACAAAATCTGGAGGAGGAGGAGCAAAAATGGCACTCAGATGGAAGCATTTTTTAGCAAGTTATTGTAACTTTTGACCAGTAAGTGGCGCTGTCACCAAATTTGTCGTATAGCCTCAGGGCATGGTCCTTTTGTGAGGCTTACTCTGAAGACGCAGTTTGCCAAATTTGGTGACGACTGGCCAATATTTGTAGGAGGAGTGGCGAAAAAAAGAAAGGAAAAAAAAAAAAAAAGAAGAAGAAAAAAAAAAAAGTTTGACATAATCCAAGATGGCGGAGAATCTAATTGGGTGGAGATTGACATAGGGTGGGTTCAACTCAACTTGGCCCGGGGGACCCAGGGATGCCTGGCTTTTTTTTTTTTCTTTTTTGGATACATGGTTCAAATGTTATGACCCAAATTTGAACCGTTGGCGGCACTTGGCTCATATTTACCAAGAATGTTCCAAAGACCCTGCCCAATCAGTGTGCCAAATTTCATAACTTTTTACGAGATGGTTCTATGGGCTGTGCTAGACAAGCTAGCCAGAATAGGAAGAAGCAGAATAATAATAATAAGAAAAGGTACAACATACAATTGAGTGCCTATGCACCTTCAGTGCTTGGCCCCCTGATATTAATAATAATAATAATAATAATAATAATAATAATAATAAGAAGAAGAAGAAGAACTCACATGGGTGGCAGCATCCTCATTGCTGAGCATGTTGGGGTCAGAGGTCATAACCGGAGGCCCCGGCTGCTTAGGCACACTGGGGGACTGTGGAGCTGCTTTGCTGTGATTTACCAGCTCCTGCATGGTGTCCGTGACGCATTTATAACACGAAAGCCTCGACGGGGAAAACATTCAGCTAGTGTTAAATAAGTGCAAAACTTACTAAAACATATTCGTATTCCTGGTGTAATTCAAACAAACGTGTTTACACACCTTTCCTGAAAGGCTTGCTGCCCAACAGCGTCCTCCTCAGGTTCTCCGTTCTTATAGAAGTGAGGACCCAACTTCTGAGGGTCTTTCTTATCAGCAGCTGTAAGGCACAGCTCCATGACGCCCTCGTAGAAGCGCACTAGAGAGAAAGAGAGAAAGAGAGAGAGAGAGAGATTGACAACATCGAGTTTTCTCACTGCATCCTCGTCATTCTGTAAAGACTAGTCGGCTACCCTTGTTATAAACGAGCGTTCACCTTGTCGATATTGTGAACACACGAGTGGCAGGTCCGTGTGATTGCTGATCTGTTGGTACAGCCGCAGTGACTCCTTGAGCATACGCTCCTTCTCGGCCTTGCTCTGGATCTGCCTCGAGGCCTGCAGTAGCTCGTTAGCCTGGGACGAGAGCGATAGAGGTTTTGTACAGGACACGTTCTATATTCTTACCCAGGGAAAAACCGGGGCCAGGATTACCTTGGAGCACACGCTGTCATCACTGCTGTACAGAAGAGGACAGATTTCTCGTAGGAGGGTGCTGATGGCGTCCACAGAGGCGCTGTCTTTGATGTACACGTTGATGAGGGCGGTGATGAGCGCACCGGTCAGCTCACGGCCACGGATTACCATGTCCTTAAAGCTGATGGTCTTCAGCTGCTCCTGGAAGTCCTGTTGTGTGAAAGGACGGCGATTAGGGGCTTGACATTGACAAAACTTGACATTTTCTCCCTCTCATGGGCCATCAGGCTTGCATCAAAGATTCCAGTGGTGTTTGTTTTGTCATCCCCCCCGCCAAACTGCTCAAGATTAACACGTTGACAGACTAATGATATTTAGGGGTGGGGCTAGAAGCATGAAGCATCAGTGAATGCACTGAGCGTGTGCCACAATGACAGAAACTGTGTTTGTTATAAGGAGAAGATATAAGACTGTGTTGGTTGAAGACCTTGGGCAGTTCAGAGATGATGAGGCTGAACTGGTGGTCGCAGAGGAGCTTCCAGAGAGCCAGAGTCTGAAAGGAGCGGTGCACCAGTTGCTGAACGCCCTGCAGAGACGTCTTCTCATAGAACTGGGCTTCAGCTGTGGAACAACAGCAGCACAGCATTACGGCAAATCTTTTCTGTTCTCTTTCTCCCACTCAGACACATTTTAAAATTAATTAAAAAACACAAACAAACAAACAAACAAATAAATAAATAGTCGTACTATGGTATTTCCTCTGGAGCTCTTGCTGGACTTGCTGAGAGCTGGCGCCGTCTGGACGCATGAATCCCAGAAGCCTTTGCTGCAGGTTGGCTGGAGAGCTGAAACTGCAAGAGCGGAAGAGTCAGCGTCTCTGTAACCCGACACACAAAATCATGCAGAGTGTGAGGAAATGTACTCAGATACGCATGCTCCTAACCTGGCTGCGCCCAAGGACGTAGGGCTAAACTGCGAGTTCTTGTCAATGAACTCCTTCAGGCCTTGAAGCTCCATCAGAACCGCCTCCAGGTCGGAAGAACTTGCCGTGCTCTCCATCTGAAACACACACACACAAAAAAAAAAAGAGTCAGTCGTTTAACCAAAATAAACCGCTTGGGTTTTCAGAAATTACAATTCCGCAAACTTTTAGGCGGCAATAACGGTAGACGGATTTCAGTACTAACAACACGCGAGGTTTGTGAAAACTACTAAATCAGACATTATTTAAAATTCACACAATACAGCCTAAAGCTAATTGGTGCAACGTAAGTGTACTTACAACAATCACAGTTTGGATTCCTTTACTGATCAGCTGCTCCAACACCAGGCTCCCGTCCCAGATGTTTCTGTCGTTATTTTTAAAAAGATTAGCATCGAGCAATCAAATCAGAGCGGGAGTCACGTCCGTATTGTCATATACACGGTTATTAGCTCTTTACCCAAGAATACGGGAGAAGTAGATAACAATGCCGTTGTGTTTGCCAGAGAAAAGGACCTCAGGACCGGAGGACAGCGCGGGCATGACGGCGCTGCCGGGGCTCATGGGCGTGGCAGGGATGAAGGGAGTGGACACACTAGGAGGCATCATACCTGTACCACAGCGGCACATAATAAAATAAATAAAAAAAAGAACAAGATGTGAACATCATAAAAGGACTAAGAAAGAGACAAAGAAAGCAAAAGTAAGAAATATTGATGCATACAGTCCGAACGTATTAAATTTTTACAGAAAACGATCAAAACAACAGATTTGAACCAAATGCACATATATGAACTTTGCCCTGATTTCTAAACACATTTTCCTTTGATAAACAAACAACTTTCTAATACAATAGGATTTGTAGAAGCATGATATTTGGAAGGAGTATATTAGTGCATTAAAGGGGTACACAGAGGGAAGAAGGTACCTGGGGCTGGTGTAGCTAGGAAACTGGGATTAGGAAAAGGACCACCAACAGGCATAGGAGATCCTATAAATCACAACGACAGCAACATGTTATGGGTTAGAAACAGGTTGCGACCAAATCTCCACAAATCTATACTAAACACACACGTTAGTAAGCTAATTCGTGTGAATGGTGAATTTATGAACATTTTTCTCCAGTTACCTGGTACAGGTGAGCCGAGGAGAGGTCCGACGTTGCTCGGTGCACTCATGGCAGAAGGGAACCGCATTTGAGCCTCTCCTCCATACCTGTACAAAGGGAAGGGGGAGAAAGAAAAATTTTTTTATAAAAGGAACACAGGTACTCCAAATCACTAAGGAGAAGTGTGTGTGTAATGAATTTAACAACAACAAAAACGTGCGTACCTGAAGAAAGCTCGTGTGGCCCACACAGAAACTTCTCTATCAGAGGCGGCAGTGGAGCAGGCCAGGATCAGAGCGGTAGCACAGGCCTGCTCCTCCTACAGGATCAGGAAGAGAAAAAGACTAAATCGATGCACACACACACACACACACACACACATCTATCAGTGTATATAAATGCAGTCAAAATAAATAAATAAATAATAATAATAATAATAAAAAAGTGGTATTCGTACTCTATGGAGCTTGAAGAATCGCTCAATTTCATCACTCTCCCCACCGTTGCTGCTCACCAGCAGATGGCGCAATTGATCCACTGGTCTCAGCTTATGGAATATATGACTTCCCTGAGGAGACCCAAAAGTAGGGGGGGGAATAAATAAAATCATCATCATAAATGCATAGATGATTAAGAAAGGTGCTGATCTGGGGAAGGGGGGAGGGAGAGAGAGAGAGATCTTTACCTGGGCAGAGAGGAGGACAAATTTCTGAGGTGGGATGTTGTGCTGCTGAACCACCACTGGAGAATCCGTGAGTGGGATGAGGTCCTTATTTAACGGCGTGACAATTTTGGACACTTTCATCTCTTCGATGGCACAGAGTGCCCACGAGTGACCGTCTACATTCGAGGTAATCTGTTAAAAATAAAAAATCTTAAACAGACCAAAAAAAAACAACAAAAAAACAAACAAACAAAAAAAAAACAACACCACACGATACACTATGGGTCAAAATTTTGTGGACACATGACTGAAATGTCACGTTTCATTTCTTTCATTAGAAAACATTTTATTTACAAAAAAAATTCATTTATTTATTTATTTAATTTATTTTTTTTATTTTATTTTACACGGACGACTCGGAGCGAAACATTCCGAAAAGCAGCGGATAAGAGTCCGGCGTAGGTGGGAACTCCTTTAATACTGTTTAAAAATCATCTCAGGGAAATTCCTCAAGAATTCGGGTGAGAAAACGCCAAGAATACATTTCTGGAAATTCTATGCAAAAAAGCGTGTCTACTCTGAAGATGCTAAAATACTAAATTATTTTGATTTATTTTGGATTTTTTGAATATAATTCCATTTGTGTTACTCCAGAGTTTTAATGACTTTATTATTATTATTATTATTATTATTATTCTAAAATGTGGGGGAAATAAAAATAAAGAATGAGGGTGTAAACTTTTGACCGGTAGTGTATATGCAAATATACATGCAAATAAATGCAAGGCAACAAAATCATGACAGGGATCAGACTACGTTTAGGGATTATTACGAGGAAGGAAAATTAGAGAAACTCTAACCTGAGCCTCCATGAGAGGCTTCTTAAAGGGGAAGGAGTCGTGGTTTATACACCACAGAATATCGCTGTCCTCCGTCTCCGATGCTGCCATCAACAGAACGCCTAACAAAGAAAATAAAATAGATTATAGTTACACAGTTACACCACTAACGTTAGGGATATACAGGATTAATCACCTAGAACAGCTACAACTACAAGAACGAGCACGCTAGTGCAATGGATTTAAACACTGATGCCAGCTTTAAAAATGTGAAGCTGTGAGAAATTGGCGTTTCATAAAGATCTTGTTATGGAGCTGCATTGTACTACAGTAAACCTAGAGTTATATCCGTGTGTGTGTGATGGACGGTTTCATGCGTTACCTTTGTTATAGAGAGCCTTGTGTACTTTGGCGGGTTTTTGCAGGGTGGACGAGGCCGAGAATCCCGGAGGCAGCCGAATGTGAACCAGAGCCAGGAAGCTGGGTCGGGAAACGCTCTGCCTGGCGTTGGGTGGAGCGAACGGAGTGGTGCTGAAGTACAGACGTACGCCTGTGCAGCGCATTAAAAAACCACCACGGTGACTATGGAGCACACAATATTCTTTGCAACGATGATATCATCAACGTCGATTCTTACCGGCGTGCGTCACAGCCATGAGCTGGCAATCCGACGACTCGGAACGATCGATGACGGCAATCTGGACGATGGGTTTGAAGACAGAACGATCCATCGTCCTGTGAAAGGCACACGCAAGCAACACGCTGGCTTGGATGACGCACGTATTAAAAAGGTTGAAAGGAAGAAATAAGCGTGTTCGGAGGGCGTGGTCTTACCTGGCGATGTTCCCAGCAGCTGAAACGATAGCGTTCTGAGACATGGCTGCCACCCGGCTCATTCCCTGGCCATCGGCTCCCAAATCGTAAACCTGATGCAGACGTTAGCTGGTTACTCACACGGTCAAATCAAAGAATTTCACATCATGAGACACGGATGATAATTGAATCCGCTGACCTGCAGCACACCTTTCTCTGATCTAGTGTACAGAGTGTTGCGTGAATTGTCGATGGCGATCTGAACCACTGGATCTACAACAGAGGATGAGATTAACAAAGGAAAACAAAAAAAAAAGGACACCTTTGATTCAAAGAGGCAAAATAACCGACCGTGCACTCTGAAAAACCTGACGTGTAGACGCTACGTTCTTACCGTCTTCTGAGAAGGAGAACTGCAGAAGAGATGGAATTAGGAAAGACAGGCTGCTCTTGGAGTGGTTGATCTTCCTGCAGCGCTGACTGAACCACCCGGCTTCGGCCTGATAGGCGATTTCGTACAGGCAGCCGTCCTTCCCGGCCAGGAAGATGCGGCCCAGGTCTGTAGAGGTAATGGCGAGCATGTAGGTGTTGTCCGTGGGGATGGAGTAGAGCGGGTCGGGCAGCAGCTGCATGGCTCCTGACATGCTGTCATTTAAACCTGCCGAGGAAACGCAAGAACAAGCAAGAGTCACCACAACATAAAAACATGAGCTTTCATTTTCAGAGAGAGAGAGAGAGAGAGAGAGAGAGAGGGGAAGTGAGAGAGAAAGACATGGAGAGAAAGGGGGAGAGAGAGAGATAGAGAGACACAGAGAAAGAGGGCGAGTGAGAAAGAGTGAGAGAGAAACAGACTCACCTGCCTGAGCCTTAGGGAAGCTCAGTCCCAGTATAACAACATCTACAGGTGTAGCCAGCACCAACAGGAAGTGGATGTGAGGCTGAAAAATCCCTGCAGTGACGGGACGTCCAGAAACAGTGCATTAACTACAAACTCACATTCACAGACAGAATTCTGCACCGGTGTGCTGTAGAGGAGGGTTCAGTCCTTAACGACGAGTCTCATCACACCTACTCACCTGCTTTTGGTTTGACCAGCCCGACTGAAAGGATAGTTTCACTGAGCCCATCGAAATACGCCACATCGCCACTAAAGTACAAAAACGCCGAACGTTAAAAAGACCTCAGACACGCCTGCGGAGATTTAGTTCGGGTTTATTTCAGTACTCACCCGTCCTCATAGTTCCACATGAATATATCGTTATCGATTGTAAGCCACGCCCTGCTGATCTCAGGGAAAACACCCATCATGCAATTGCACTGCATGTCTGCAAAGCACACTAGTTAAAGTTTGCCAACTTATGTCAATGAATTCATTTACAAATTAAATCAGTTCACATCATTTTTTTTTAACAAAAATAAAAAGTGTGTGCTATTTTCTAACATTAAAAGGAAGCAACGTAAAAAAAGTTATTATTATTATTATTATTATTTTTTTAATGTGAGAGGATACGGCTAAACTGCTCCACCAGCTCTGGAGGCAGAGGGACCCTGCGGACGGCGCTCAGCTCTGGTAAATTTGGCACGCTGATAAGACCGGGGCCTTGTAGAGGGTAATCCATGTCAGACACACCAGACAGAGAAGGCATATCTGCAAAAAAACAAAGTCATATAAACATTATTTGTAAGGTTAAACAGCCCAGGAGTGTCTGGTTGACTCATCGACTCATACCCTATACCTTGGTTACCTCATATAATGAATACAGCGCACGACATGAGTGACGGAGAGGCGGAGACTTACTATGCGAGGGCACGTTGAGCAACTCTGACAGGTCAGGAAAACAGCGGTCTTCCTGCAAGTGACGGTCAATCAGTCGAGCTGAATTTTCCAGAGCCTCTTGCAGCGCAGCTGCCACACTGCTGGGGCCCAAGCTGGAAGGCATGGCGAGCTCGAAGACACAGCGCTCACCTACAAAACAGCAGTGCACAGAAGAGAACAAATATATATATGTATATGAATCAGTAAGTCACAAAAGAAACGCTTTTGCCAGGATTCTGTGCGAGCAAAATTGGGCATGGGATGGCGTTCCTCTCGTTCCTGCCAACCAGAGAACTGTGAATCAATCCTGGCTGCACGTGAGATTATATACACCGTATGTGAGAGGATAGATAAGTTGAAACGATGCGGTTGTAATAATACGTAATACGTAAAAAGAAAAAGAAAAAAAAAGTAACAATACTTCACCAACCTAACAGCATAGCAATAATTATCTTTAACTTTTTATTTATTTATTTTTAAACCAGAGTACTCCGATACCAAGGACATTAAGTAACCTTTTAATCCAAAAAATAAAGAATACTAGTATTAAGTGACAGATTAGACATCCTACAATATAAAAATGTTAAGTACTTAACACTTTTCTCAGCTACTTTATAGTCAGGGTGCTTGTAATTCAACTGCTTTACTTTGCTAGCTTTGTTTAAATACAGAAGTCGCGATAATCACGTTCTCCCGTCGAAATATCGCGATACTTTATAACAACTTTTTTTTTTTAAACTTACATTCTGAAGCGTGCGGTGAAATATTAATATTTAAAGCAAACGTCAAATTAACAACCTGTACGGATACTTTACAATTTTTTACTAAACAGCAGTGTAAGTGAAATAATTTACTTAAAGCTAACAGCGCTACCACGTAATTAGCGCTATTTATTATGTATGCTAATGTTTTTGTATCCATAATTCAAGCAAGTTACAGTTAGCGTAGTTTAGTTAGCTACACACACGGCTAACTCTTGAAAACCTGGAATACACGGACACGTTAACGGTGTAAAAAATAAAAATAAAAATCATATCGCACATATATAGATATATATCTACAGAACTCGCATGTCGGTACGTGAACGAATTGTTTTTCCGAAGTCCGGAGTCGTTAACTTACAATTTCATAAAGCAACAATAGCCCACTTAGAATTGAAACACTGTCCCGCCAAGTTCGCGTGCTGCTACAGTGCTCCTGGGAAAGGGAAAAAAAAAAAAAAAGTCTTTCGCGCTTCCGGTTCCGGGTCAAATATTTAAAGCAGAATTGGCCGTTGTAATGTAATAAACGGGTACCACAGATTGTAAGAGATTGATGTAGTATTTACAGTCAGTGATTTGTGCATGTGTGGTTTGAGGTTTATAAATGTGGATACTATAAAGATTTACACAAAAATAAATAAATATATATATATATATATATAAATAAAAAGAAAACATTTTAAACCCCAAATTCATCCTAGCAAGTAATCTCACTTGGATGCTGTAGTCATAAAGACTTCAATTTTATTTATTTATCACTTTTAACACCAGACGTTGTCACAAAGCAGCTTTACAGATGTGTGGATGTAGATCTAGATTAAGATTTATCCCTAACGAGCATGCCAGAGATTTCGGTGACAAGGGAAAACTTCCTGAGAAGACATGGGGAAGAAACTTCGAGAGGAACCAGACCTCATCTGCGTGACATGGCCTATAGTGAGAATATAAAATCATACTCAATTCTACTGTACAACTCTGTACAATAGAATTAAGTAGTTCTCAGTGGGTTCGAAAGATCTTCAGCATGGGGTCATTCCTACATTAACCCAGATTCAATATTCCGTTAAGACACATTAAGTAAGCTTTTCAAATGGTTTTCTGTAGTCAGGACATACATTCATTTAAAATCCATCCACAATTATGAAAGCTGTGAACTTGGAAAATTAACTGGATTGCATGTGCTGAACCCTCATTTGTGCTGCTCTTAAAAAAATACAAATAAATAGCTGTTAGTCTGCATTCATACAATTCACCTCCATGCATGAACAATAATGAAATGTATACGCTAAGCTGAAGAAATGCTGTACCGTAGCCTATAAAACACAGGAAACGGTCATAAAAGGAGCACAATGTTAAGTACGAACATGTCCCAGTTCTCACTTATGCTGAAGCCGAACTTCAGCGTTAAATAACCACGTGTTTACATTTATTTTTATTCATTTAGCAGACACTTTTATCCAAAGCGACTTACAAATGAGGAAATACAAGCAAAGCGATATATCAAGTGGAGAACAATACAAGCAGTGCTACCATACAAGATCTTTAATGGGGTTCTAGAAAAGCAAAGTGCACAGAGTAGAGGTCTAAGAGCCAGAGTAAGTTGGGAGTTTTTTTATGTTCATTATGTTCCGGGGAAATATGACCTATATACACTCCCCTTAAGCATCAGGGTCATTTACAATAAAAAATAAAAATTGAGTAGAGTTTTAGCTGTAAGTCTATAATGTCCAAGTGAAGTTATCTATTATATAATGAGCACAGTTTTTAGCATGTGCAATCATTAATCTGTCCAAGTGAGAACATCCACAATCATCTTTAAGGTACCATCCACAGCAGCTTCATGGTAAACTTTAGGCAAGTGGTCACCAACCCAGTTCCTGGAGATCTACCTTCCTAAACACCTTAGCTCAAAAATAATGGTGCCCACCTGAGCATCTAATCATTGTCTTAAGAAGTTCTTGATCAACTAAAACAGGCGTTTTAGATTTTTTTTTGGAGATGAAACCTGCAGGAAGGACGGTACTGTAGATCTCAAGGAAGAGGGTTTGTGCCCACTGCTTTAGGCTTTCCACACGGGGCTATCCTCAGAATCACCGGGTGATGACTCAGTAAATGAGCCAAAGCTTCGGACGTGACCCAGGAAACTTCGGTCATTCTTAATATTTTCAACATAGACATCGTTACATCTTTCATGTTCGTTTCGAATTTTTTTGCTATGACGATGTTCATCTATAAATGAGTAATTGTGAAAAAGAAAATGGATTCATATCTATGAATATAACCAGACCCTAAGCCTGTCTCTAAATTTACGAACATTCAGTTCAACGTTAGATAAGAAATTGGTTAATTATAAATTTAACACTTATTATAGTTGATTTCTCATGTGATTGGTATTTATGCCTTTTTTTTTTTATTGGAAAGTTTTATTAGGTTAGGCTCGGATCCAACAACAGGAAACCAAAACCATGTCTTGTAAGATCATTTAAACTCCAGTAATTGATTTGGCCTTTTTTTAAAAAAAAAAAAAAAAAAAAAAAAAAGAAAAAGAAAGAAAGAAAGAAAAAGGTCAACCAGAAATAATTTTATGCAAATTGTATCTGTAGACAGGTGAAGATTTTTAATCGTTGTTTTGTTCTTTCGTATTTCCATTAGATTTACTTATTTGGCTGACTTCTTTACTCAACGTCATTCAAAATACGAGGGGGAATACAATCCAAGTATTTAGCTGAGCATTTAAGGGTTAAAAGCACCTTATTTAAAAGCACCCAACAGTGGGTTTCTGCGAGTCCCCCTTTTTTTTTTTTTTTTTTTCCCCTCTTCTGTAGGAAGTTTTCGAAAGAACTCTGGAGAATCATATAATAAATATATACCATTTTCACAGAATACCACAAAACCCAAGAATCCCTTAAAGATTAATCTGACTGCATGTAAAATTTTAGAAGCCAAAAGGTCACTTTTCAAGCCAAGGTCTTTTATCCTGCCTCCCACACAGGTGTACACCAAGGGGACAATAAGAAAAATAATACAGCATTAGTACCATTACGAGCTCTAATAGACCAGCGAGTCCACCACGCAGGCGGCAAGAGGTAACGGAGCGTCTGAAAGTAAAAGCCGTAGAAGGTCCATGCCAGCATCCCGCCATGTTGTTCCTCCTCTGCTGTTGGAAACAAAACAAAATCAAACCCTTACGATTTATAGAACAAGAGACATTTTTTCCCCCCCTATTTGATTGTCTTTTCACATACATCTATTAAAAAAATAAAAGTCAAATGCAAACAAGACAAGTAACAAAGAGAAGTAAAAAAATTTATTGCAGTATTTGTTCCGCCAGAAGTGCTGGGGATCCCTTTTTTTTTTTTTTTTTCTCTCTAGGGTGACCTAATACATCAAAATCTACATTTACAAAAAAAAAAAATAAAATAATAAAAAAAAATAATAATATCAATCTCCCCCTGCATGTAGGCCACAGATACTGCATGCTCTGCTTTTTGAACAGAATAAATTATGTCCAGGAAACTCCATTGTACAGCATGAGTAAACAAAACAAAAAACAAAACAAAAAAAAGGAGTAAAACATAAAGCAGAGGAAATATTTAAAAGGTTCTTTCCCTGGACACTGAGCTAAGCTAAAGAAATCCATCCGGTGCTAGGTTTAACTCCAAGAACACTTTATTAAGAACATCAACAGACTAATTTCCAACATTCACTTTAAGTTTATTTTTTTTTTTTTTAAACAGATTTTTTTCGTCAGAGATATAAACATTTTTGTTTTTGTGTTTATTGTTTTTTTCTGTTAAACTATGATACAGTGGGAGTAAAAATCACACGACTGAGTTGCTGCACAACAGCGAAGGAGCTCCCACACGTTTTCCAAACATTTCCCTCTAGATGCGTTCGTCCTGTTTAACTTAAAATTGTGTCCACAGAATGCTTTCCTGCAGGTCCTCACCATTTTTTAAAACGCTCCCCCCCCCCCTTCCATCTCCTCACTCATTAGACAGCCAACCGCCAGCTTTTGTGAGTCCGTGAGTACTCTTGCCGCACTGTCCGAGTTAGAAAATGTTGGATCCCGATAAAGTTTGGCTGCTGAGAGTTCCTGGTGGAGTAACTGTAGTCTGATTAGCTGGAAGTCCCCTCCTTGGCTGCGTACAGTGAGCGTAAAGTCTGCACCATTTTGTTAGTCAGCTTGTGCGCGCTCGTCAAGGCGATTTTCTTGTAAATGATGTCCGATTCCTTGATAGTGTCCACCCAAGGCACCAGTTTGCGTCCGTCCCGTTTCTTGGCCTCGGCCCAAGTGCCGGAGTACGAGCCGGCCATCCAGTGCACGCTGTAACCGTTGCTCGTCTTCTGGATAACGCGAGCTATCTGCGGCCGGTCCTTGTACTTGGGGCAACAGATGGCGATGACGTCCATGGCTTCTACCGTTTCGTTCATGTGACCTGATGCGTCTGCGGAATCGCCGCCTCTTTTGGATCTCCGTGATGACTGGGGGGGATAAATAAATAAATAAAAATCGCAAGTTAAATATTAATTTAATACAAATATACTGGACATTTGCTACAATTTGAAATACTTGAAACACCATAGATGTAATTTGAAGATTACAGCCTTAAATCAATTCTACACGTTTCCGAAACCGCAGAAAGGACTTACTCCAGGCATTTTCTCGTCTCCGTCGCTATCCTCGTCGTACGACTCGGCGGCGTTGTTTTTCGGGCTGGAGCCTCCCAGCAGAGCGGTGATGGCTTTGTTTCTGGCGTGAGCGCTAGCCGACGCCTCGCCTTCCTCGTCCTCTTCGTCGGGATCCAAGTGCTCCATCAGTACCTTAAACTGCAGCGCGTGAGGAAGTCAGTACGTTCGAGTCGTCAGCAGTACATCCAGCAACGGCCGGTAAATATACAGTAGAACTCGACCCAATGCTAAATCTCTAATAACATCAAACAAACGTTCTCGATATCTCGGGATCTACGCTGTTCGTTTATCAATGCTACGACCCAAAAGCATTTTCGCCTTCTAACCTTTTGAATTTATGTTGTGAAATAAAATAGGTCCAGTAATAAGACGAGAAAGATGAGAAACCGACCTGGTGTGTGTGAGAAAATGAATTTAGGCTTTTACTGTACAATGCGAGTTTTAAGCAGGAAACACTAATCTTAAACTCAAATTTTTTTTACATTTTATTTCTGCACTAGGATTACTTACGTCCAAGTATTGCCTGACGATCCTTCTCTTGACTTCGTAGGTAAGCTCTGCGTTGGACAGACTGTTGGTCAGGAAGTCCAGCGTCTGCCGTGGGTTAAAATGCACGTTGGTTTTCCTGTTCACCGCTTTGTCGTACACTTTCGCCGACTCGGTGGGTGAGTATTTCTGGATTTTGCTGCGGAGACAAGAAACACGGGTTTTAGACCGGCGGTGTAGTTTTAGACCAGGCCGTAGGGCTTGAGCCGGCATACGTTTTGTTTCGGATACCTGTCGGAGAAGCCGTAGAGGTTCTTTAAGTGCTGTTTGAGCACCAAGAGGAGCAGGATGCCTTGAGAGGCGTTGGCAAAATCGAGCAGGGGCATGGGGTTGTCCGGCAGACGGTCCATGACCTTGTCCACGTCGTCGGCCTCCAGATCCGACTCCGAATCGGAGTTCACCGCAGCCCGCTTAGGCTTCTTGGACCTCCGGACGACCTCGTCGTCTTCGTCGCTGCTGCTGCTGCTTCCCCTGCCGCTCTCAGGAACCTCTTCATGCACGTAGTCGTCGTCGTCTTCTTCCTCGGAGCAGTATTTCTTTTCCCGTTCCTTCTTTTTCTTCTTCTTTTCCCTCTGCCTAGAGTCCTTTAACAAAGACTAAAAAGGGAGAAAATGAGCATATGAGAGAGTGAGAGGAGAGAGAGAGAATGAGGTAAAACACACACACACACACACACACACACACACACACACACACACACACACAAAAGCCCAAACAGGAGCTCACCTCTTTGAAGGACTGCAGGAGGTTGCTGCCGGACACCGACAGCGTGATGTCGATGTGATGCATGATGAAGAGCGGCTCCTCCTGGGTCTGGAACGGGAAACACGCCAGGTTGTCGGCGATGAACAGCAGCATGTTCACCTCCGTCTTCTGCAAGGGAACGGACGTAGTTTAGTGAGAAAGTTTAGTCGAAGCAACGAGTCGGGCTCTCGTTATAATCTCGGACTCGTTCCGATACTTGGTCGTTTGTTCTAATGAATGTCTAACGAATAATCAGATTAGAGGTGTAATTAGATTTCAGAAAATCTAATAAAATTGGTGGCCTTGTCCCTCTGTCCAGAAATGATTCCAGCTTGATAAACTAGAGTATAAGAAGGGCGAGAGGGAGCGATCGTTTCAAATCATCCGAAACCCTTCGTAGACAAAAGAATCGCAGAGAAAAGCTTCAACTGAACGTAACAAACCGACTCACCGCGCTGTCGTCGAACAGATTAAGCAGAGAGATGAGGAAGGCTCTCCGGTGCTGCCGGTTTCCCCGCACCATGGTGAAAAGGTGCGAGCAGAGCGCCGAGCTAGACTCGTCATGACGGAAACCCCGGATGATCGTGTTCCGGGACGCCATTATGGCCTGCTGGACTTGGTAGGACATTTTCATCCCCGCCACAGCCTTCATCTGATTTCCACACAAAAGATCATAGGACAGAGCTCTCAGTATTCTGATGCTATGTAGATTGTAAACATGATACGCTGAAAGTTACTCACGTGAATAAATCCTGTGTACTTCTTATCGATTTCCACCAGCTGCTGGTCCGCTTTGTTCCTCATTGTGGGCTCAGGATCGGTTCCCATGGCAATCAAATAGGGGACGCACTACGCGCAAAAAAAACAAAAAAAACAAAAACAAAAACCCAAAACACTTATTTAAACTCACTAGATCAAAACTCTGAGAAGTATTTAACACTACAGACACAGGTTAAAGTTGTATCGTGTACCTGTACAGGGTGAATGAGACCCTGGTTGAGTGTCAGAGCGATGACATTGAGGGCAAAGTGACGTACACTGGACTGTGTGTGGAAGAAGGCCTCCAGGACCTGCTTGAGGTACAACTGCATGATGGAGCTGCTCATACCCGACGAGATGTCACCCATCTCCTTCAGGTCCTCCTGCTTGGAGAGCTTCTTCCCTGCGGAGACGGACAACAGTCAGGGTTAAAAATGTAGCTAACGAACCAAGAGGAGAATTCTGGCTGTGCGACAGACAGACAGACAGACAGACAGACAGACAGACAGACAGACAGACAGACAGACACTCACACTCCCTGTCAGCTTCCTGCATTCGGGAGTCCTCTTCCTGCAAGTATGTCTGTAAATTCTTCAGCACCTGGATCTTTAGGTTTACTGACTTCTTTCTGTCGGACAGGAGGCCGTTGTACAGAGTCTTTACGTCTGGGACGAACATTAGGCCCGGGTGCTGGATGAACAGGAAACCTGGGGAACAAGGAAAGCAAATTTGTCTGAATAAAAAGGACTCGGGACTTGGAGTGGCAGCACGACAGAGCTGATCTTTGAACCGATCCTTCCAATTAGTATCGCAAAGCCTTGAGCACAAAACCACTGCTGTCGTTAGGTTACAAAACCCAAATAGAAAGAACCGACGCTTACCCAAACCAATGATTGCCTTCGTCTGCACCTCCTCATCTTCGTTCTTAGTGAAATACAGAAGCAGTTCCAACACCTTGTCCTTTATGACGACCTGGGAACAACCAATAAAACATCAGCGACTTCTTTAAATTTAAAAAACCTCGTGTGGCCAATACGAGGTTCAAATAGCAGACCTTGTTGTTTCCTTTAAACTCCTCTCGGTCAAAGTCGAAGTGCCTGCAAAGAGCTCCTACGGTGAAGAGAGAACGCAGCAGTGCCGGCTTGTTGGACACTAGCACCGTGCTGTTCGGGTCTTCCTGGTGCTGGGTCTTCAGCTTGTTCAGAGCCCCTGAGGACATCAAGTCAATTTTTAACATCCAACGTCCACTGTACGCTCAACTCCTAGCCGTTCACATAAGCTTGGATAGGTTAGTGCTGTCTTTATTACATTTTTAGGCCATGTTAGCATTTTTATTGTATGGATGGGGGGGCGGGGGGGGGGACTGGGTGTGTATCGTAATTGAATTAACACGCATGCCACAGAATCAAGAGTCAACTCTCACCATAGTACCGGTTAAAACAAGCCCAGACAAACTTGTAGTTGTGAGTGACCTTGTTCACTATTGCCCCAAGACAGCTTACACAATGCTGCACAACCTGAGGAGGAAAGAACAACACACACTCATTTAAACAAGCGTACTGAACTGGAAACAGAAATGGTTTCCGCACTTACGCGTACAATTATTGCCATGCGAGATGTTTTTCAATCCATGCTTTTCCATCAAAAACAACAACAAAAAAGCAGTGGGAGAGCGGTACAGCTGGACAGAGGCGGGACTTTCGAAGTTTAATTCCAGAAATTCCTCTGACCTTATTTATTTTTTTTTTTTTAATGTATACACACACACACACACACACACAGGAACTAAGTGAATTATGTTGTGATAAAAAATATATATATATATTATATTTTAGCATCATCAAAGTAGACACGCTTTTTGCCTAGAATTTCCAGAAATGTATTCTTGGCATTTTCTCAACAAGACTTCTTGAGGAATTCCACCAAGATGTTTTTTTAAACAGTATTAAAGGAGTTCCCACCTACGCTGCATACTTATCGGCTGCTTTTCGGAATATTTCCCTCCAAGTCCTCCATTACAAATTTTTTTTTTTTTTGTAAATAAAATAAAGAAATGAATATGTTGGCACAGTTATATTTTTTGTCTACAAACACCGATTTCAAACATTTAATCCTACACCCTCAGATCAAAAGGTTTTCAAGATCACGAGAAACATTTCAGTCGAGTGTCCACAAACTTTTGACCGGTAGTGTGCGCACCAATAAAACGACAATTTCTTGTCATTTCTGCGCAGTCATCTTTGAACATTAACTGTGGATGTTAAGCCAAGACATGTTTCTGCATGAATCCTGACTCTTTACTAACCGTCATTCCGTATTTGATGATGAGCTTCATCAGGTCTTCCTCAATGGTGGTGAGAAAGGTCTCGCTGGGATGGTCCATCAGAGGCACCACCAACTCTAAGATTTTAGCTACATTACAAATGACCATGAAATCATTCTGGTTCTGTGAACGGAAGAAAAGCACAGGAGGGGCGTGAAGATTTTCAGCTTGAGAGAACAAGTCTCTAACCGACCACTAGAGGGCGGCAAAAAAAAAAAAAAAAAAAAAAAAAAAAAAAAAAAAAAGATTTTAAAAATGTTCAAAACAGCAGAGGAGAGTTTGATGCTCACGTTGCACTTGGTGGTCAGGTAGGGCTGCATGGTCATGGCGTGTTTCACCATCAGCTGTGCTCGGATCTTGCTGAACAGGTACAGGGTGGTGATGCAGGACACCAATCGGTTTGAATTCACCCCTTTACTCTCACAGTCTGCAGCATAACAATGTCAGCATTCAGAGTCTATCAATCACTAAAACTGACCACTAATTAAACATTTATTGGGTGTGTGTGTGTGTGTGTGTGTTAGCAGTACCAGTGAGCGACTCCTCCTCATATTTGAGGATGTGCTCCACTAGATTGTCGACGAGCTGGACACAGGCTTTCCGGGTTGGCTTGTAGGAGGCGTCTTCCTCCGTCTTCAACAACTGCAATTAAATCAGCACGTACATCAAACTGAGAAACTAGCAAAAGGACAGTGTTGCGCACACAAAACCGATCCACTGTACATCATATCCCGGTATGAACGACAGAACACGTCACTCACGTTCTGAAGCAGCTGTTCGAACCAGTCGTAACCAGAATCCCTGCATGCAGACACCTGTCGAGAGAAATCCCCTTATGCTTTATCAGGCATGAACAGAGACACTGTCTAATAAATCCTACAGGCATTAACAGACAGGGAGCAGTACTTGAGTAATAATTGTTCCTCGTGACAATGCAATACATGCACGATTGAACCTTTAAGGAAAGTATTAAACTATTAAAGCCGTTTCGCACCGACTTAAGTCTAGCACCAAGAAAGACCGATCCTCCTGAGAAGTTCATTCTTCAATTTTATAACCGGTTACGTTGGCATTTTGGACAAAGACCGCACGGATCGATCGTTTCAGAACGAACAAAGAGTTGTGGCGCGCTGACAAACTTCAGCAAAACACAGTACAGAGTCTATCTGCTAGTCTAACGTGCCATGTAAACACACGCCGCACAAAACCGACCCAAACAACGCTTTCTAGAAAAGACTACAACAAAGAGTCTGTGTGTGATACGTGTAGAGTTCAGAGAATAACGCTAACAACTAAAACGTTAACCAAAACCACAAATCCTGTATTTCTTATCACCTCAGGAATTTGAGTGCTTAAGTACTTGCTCATTTTCTCGGTACAGAAAACAAACATTCCCCCCCCCCAAAAAAGTAAATAAAATGAAGGGGGTTCACTGCTATCAGCTTACCACATCAGTGATATTGATGATCTTCCTGGTCATGGTTTCCTTATCGTGGTTTGGAGTCGGAGTGAACCACAACTTCTGGAATGTTTCATTCACCAGTTTCTGTGGAAAATAAAAATAAATTAATTAATTAAAAAAGATGACCAGATGCCAGAACATACACTACCGGTCAAAAGTTTGGAGACATTTGACTGAAATGTTTCTCATGATCTTAAAAACCTTTTGATCTGAAGGTGTGTAATTAAATTCATGAAATCGGTGTCGTAGACAAAAATATAATTCTGCCAACATATTCAATAAGTGTCCAGCGTAGGTGGGAACTCCTTTAACACGGTTTAAAAAGCATCTCAGGGAAATTCCTCAAGAGATACATATCTGGAAATACTTTGAAGATGATAAAATACTAAATTCTTTTGGATTTTTTTATTTTCCCCCCACAACATAATTCCCATAGTTCCGTTTGTGTTACACCAGAGTTTTCATGACTTTATAATTATTCTAAAATGTGGAAAAAGAAACAAAAATAAACGACGTGTGTGTATGAACTGACCGGAAGTGTATATTAAAATCTGAGGGCATCCTACGCATCCAAACCGAGCATCCACGAGGTGTACGGAACGAAACGTAAACTAAATTAAAATTTGCAGGTAAGCAGGCGGGACGTATACCTTAATGCCTTCTTCGTCGTTGACCCTTCGGATCATCTTCACACACATCTCGGTGATCTTGTTGAAGGTGGGCTGCTCCAGACAGATGTCTCGCAAGATCTTAATCACCCTCTTTCTCACACTGATGCCCGTATCCTGCAAAGAACAACCTGCGCATGAAGGCTTGAACATGCACCATTTTCCTACAGCCTGTAGGTGGCAGCAGAGTGTCACGAGAAGAATTTACCCAAGGTGAACTTTCATACTTTGAATGAACTTTAATCTGGAGGGGAAATAATGTGTCATCAGCAGAGCTGTCTTATTGTTCAGGACTGCTGTGGAAGCTATTTGACATGAAAATAAACTCTGCTTCGATACGGTCTAAATTTACCTGACGTATACGGTAGTACATGGTAAATTTCTTTGTGATGCAGGATTCTATAAAACTACTACCAGACAGCTGTAATCACACAGCAAATTAAACTCACGTGCTAACCTCTTATCTTTGAGATTTGCAAGTAAAGCAGTCAGATTGAGAGACAAAATATTAACTCACCAGGATCCTTTCAATGAGCATGTCGTAGTACTGCTCCGTCAGCTGAGGACGACTCAGCACGAATCGGCCGAGCAGCTCTACAGCGGCCTCCCGCACGCTGGTGGAGTTATCCATCAGTCGACCATGGACTCCGCGCTGCATGTCCGACTGTGCAGGAATAAACAATTCTCAACAACAAATTCTCCCCAAAATCATGCGCGTCTTTGTACGCTAATTCACGAGCTGATAAATACGGTCGCATTTCTCATGACCAGTTTGTTCCAGGGACACGTTTTAACGCGTTTTCCTTTCTGTATTTGCGCCTCGTTTGCGAAAACGCACTCACCCGAGCCAGAATGCTGGGATCCACAGCCACCACCTCTGACAGACACTTCATCGCTTTCGTTCTCACAGCAATAGCACTCTCTCCCAGCACTCTCAAGATCTGAGAAACACAAAACAGCAGGAGGCTTTTTTTTTTTTTTTGTAGAAAGACACACAGAACGCTGAAAACATGTAGGAATCCTTTTTTTTCCTGACCAACTTAAAACTCTAAAAAGGTTATCTCCGTATTACACATCACTCGGTTTCCCCTCATGCAGCGTGAATGTAGGCGATGCTTTCTTACCTGCGTTAAATAAATATCAAAGCTCTGTGCAAACGGCCTCATAGAGGCCAAATATCGCACGACTAAACAGGCGTCTTCGTAATCCACAGTGTCCGAGTTCATTCTGAAGAGGAAGATGAAGCATTTTATATAAGATTGAACTCTGATTACATACGCGCACAAACAATAAAGTAAGAAAAAGTTCTCCCAAGCTTACTTCAACGTGCCAAACTGTGCCGGAGTGGTCCTGATGATCAACCGCAGGAACTGCTTGCGCTTCTCGGCTCTCTGCATGATCTCGCCCGTGGTCTCTATGTCCTTGGCGTGGTGCGCTCCTTCCGCGGTGTCGTCTTCCTTCTGGTTCTGAGACTTCATGGCCTTCTCGGTCTCTGTAGTGGTGTCTCTGAACCACTGCGCAATGTAGAACTTCCTCGCAAACTGGCAGGTCACAAGAATGCCGTTAAGTTACAGTCCTTTGCAAAAAAAAACATTTCACTTACAAGCCAGGTTTTATTTTTCAAATCGGGTTAGCTCGCCTTAAGACACAACCGGTTACGTATATTGTTAAGGGCGCTCTAAAAAGATTTGAGATGTATCTGAACGTAGGCCTCACCACAAGAGAGGGGTCGGTCTCCACGTTTTCATCCAGGTAATCCAACAGAGCTTTCTGAAGCTGCTGGGTCTCGTCGTTGCCGGACACCTGCAGAACCAACACCGCGATAACGATTAATAAGGAACGTACAGAAGAAGGAAAAGATCCAGCAGGTTCGTCGAGGATCAGTATAAATAACAGTTTAACCTCTCTGAGGATGCGGTCTATAGATCTCTGGTCCATTTTGCTAGTAACGGCGTCTTTGCGCAGACGAGCAGCGACCGTTCCCAGGTAGTCCAAAGAGGCCACTCTGAGTGCCATCTCAGTCTGTTTGTTACTGAACTGGTGCACCTGAGCACAAGAGACAAGGTGGTGGTTTGTACCATTCAAAGAAAGAAAGATAAAAATCATACACTTAACATTTATTAGCCGGCTGACAGGGAAAATAATTACGCCAGTGTATTTATAGTGTGCTTACTAGTCCCATCATTAACCTGGGTAAAAATTGGTAGCTAACATAACGAACTAATAAACGCACGATGAGCTAATTAGCGCTTAATAAGCATTTTTGCACGTTGTCCGTGCATTCGATAAAACATTGCGGCGATTAGATTTGGAGTTCTGTCCTCATAATCGCACGCAGGAGATATTATTCGAGTCTGGCGCTAGCTTTCGAGGTGAGTCGCATCACGACGTGTGAAGTATTATACAAGCTTTTCATGTACAAGAGTCTATAACAGGGATTTTTAAAATTCTTTTTCTGGTTGTTAAACCTACTTGTCCGTAAATCTGCTGGCGCGAAGACAGAACCCACTTACCAGTAACCGGCCGAGGAGACTGAGCAGCAGTTCGGCAGCGGGCCACTCCGGTTTGTTGACTGTCGAGAGAAGGTCCTGCACAAAGTTTTCGAACAAAGGCCGATAGTCCTCCTCTCCCTGTTTGCTGCCACATCTGTAAAAAAGAAGGCGGGGTTGAAATAAAACAGGTCGGCTGCGCTGGAGCGTCGTGACAACGCCCAAGTGTCCGAGCGCTTACTTTTTGAGGAAAACAGAGAGGAAGTTCTGTGCTGTCCTCATTGCGGTTTCATAAGAGTTTGTGATGAGGACATCCTGGTCCACCTAGAAACAACAGCACAATTCATCGGTTACATTTAAACTGGTTAACATCGTTACGCTACACTTTATTTGGTCTGTCCGTTTAAAGCGTGTTCGCTCTTACTTTCTTCTCGTACTCGTCATCTGTGTGGTCCTTCCCGCTGGGAAGATGCACCACGCACTGGATGAGCTGCAGCACCAGAGCAGTCACCATCTGGATGTACATGGGTTCCCCGTCGACGTCGCTGCTGTTCAACCTGATAAACGGAGCAAATGCGGGTTATCGAATATCAGAAAGGCATAATATGGTCAAATTCATGAAAAGGAAATAGTCAGCTGACCTGAAGTTCCTCAAGCTTCTCTTACTGGTCGGGAGCCTGGCAAGAGAGGTGAAGATCTCCTCTAGAATCAGCTGCCTGTGTTTCTCGTAACGGGAGAAGACCTGAGGATGAAAGACACGATCGTTCGTGTTGAAACGTAAAGACCGTGTCCGACGAGGGCGTTAAGATGACAAGCTTAAAAGGTGATGAAAACTTACAGCGGTGACCAGCTTAATGGCGCAGAGCTGAAGCTCGCTGACGTTCTCCACGAAGAACGGCGTGATCCCCATCGAGGAGACCTGAAAGTGGAGGTGGAACCGAGGTTAGCACGGACTTCCTTTTTTTTTTAAAAGGACGAAGCAGACGAAGCAGAAGCTCACCTGCAGAATTGTAGTGTCGGTTAGTAGCTGGATCTCCAGCAGCTCTGAGATGTTGCTGACGATGTCGCACACTTTGTTGTAGAGCATCACGATAACCCTTTGCTTGTGTGTGGAACACTTGGCCCGTTTGGCTTTTGAGCTCAACATGCCACCTGGCAAAAAACAAAAACAAACCCCAGAAAGGTGAATCACCAGTATATTGATGAGAAGAGTAATATATGAGATACACTGGCAAGTTTTTATGGCAAAACTTCAGTTATGCCACTAGAGGGCAATGTTGGCTTAAATTTACCAGATAAAAAAGAAAAAAGTTATGATTGCCTATGATCCTGTTTTATCTTTTGGTGACAATTTAACAATCACCCATATTATTATCAGTATGAATGAGATTTGAGGGCCCCCCCATGAAAAACGTCGAATTTGTTGCACGGGATCTCGTCACTGACCTCCGTGTGGGTCCACTCTATAGACGGGGTCATACTGAGGGTATAAGGTGTTCTGCAGATGGAACTTGGTGAACTGCAGCACCCTCTCGATCACGTCCTCGATGTAGACGGCCTTCGGCATGCGCGACGAGGTCATGATGTTCAAAGCCATCAGGCAGGAGTCGGCCGATTTGGTCACCCGCTCCATGATGAGGTCGCGCCATAACCGCTCCTCGTCCTCTGCCTCGGTGTCCTAAGGCGTAAACAAGAACGACGCTCTTAAACGTTATTAACCGTGTCGCAGCAGAATTATAAGTGGGAGTGTGAAAACTACACTCACGTGGTTCATGAGCGTGGACAGTTTGGCGCCGTCCTGTATGTTTTTCTCCAGTATGCTCAGCACTTTTACTAGCTTATCCGATGGAATCTGTAAAGCGCAAAAAGACTGGAATTGAAGCGACGTCTGGCAAAATAAAGTAGCTGACAAATACAGGAAGTAGCTCATAACTATCGGGTTAACATCTCGAATAAACACACAATCACTTAGCGTAAGCGCTGCACTCATTGTACGGTTTATACCGACTCTGCTTGTTTAAACGTCTTGCGTGATCAGCATTTATAAGAGGGGAATTGTGCTGTGCTGTTGCAGTTAATGTGACGGGCGCATCGCCGGTTGTGAGCTGACCGAACCCCAAGAAGCAGCGTACCCTGTACGTGATGCCCATCGCTTTGATTTTGGCCGATTCGCTGCCCAACTCAGACAGCTGGTGTTTCCCAAGGAGCAGCTCCTGAGGGATCTCGTCATCGTCTGCATCTGTAAGAGGAACGCAAGATTTCTGGTATATAAAAACCCCAACTCGCTCGTGCTCTGACGTCACAAGCCAAACCAATAAAACATTGCGAATTGGGTTTAGCGGTAAACTAATTAAAACAACAGCGCGACTGCTGAAAGTTACATACTTAACGACGTGAAGTCCACATCCTCCAAGTTTTCTAAAATGTTGTCCACACTTGCCAAGAACCTCTTGAATGTCGAAGAGTCCATCATTTCTGTTTGGGGAGGGAAAAGCATTTTTTATAAGTCATATTAATGGTGGAAACGGTATGAAGATTGCAGCAGCAGCATCCTGATCGACTTCAAAAACCCGAGAGTACCTTCCGGAGTTAGCTTCGGCTCGTAGGCTTTCCTCTTTTTCTGCTTCTCCTTCATCTTCATCTTTTTGAATACTGATAAGAAAAGAGATGTCTTACAGGATGCAATGCAAACACGTTGGAATGGAAAGCATGATGGAAAACAAAATAAAAACGCTTTGTGCATGTGTGTGTTAGAGACTTACCGTCACTCATGCTGGGAGGAGGAGTCTCGTTCCCGGAGTCGTCTGGACTGTGGTCTCGGTATCGGCTGCCCGACCCTCTGCGGCCCTCGTTGTAGCCTCCGCTACGCCTGCGCTCTCCTGAAACCTTTTTGTCCTCGTACTCCCACGTCCGATCCCGTTCCTTCTTCGATCGCTTCGGGGCCGCTACGATTAAAATTTTTTAAAAAAATGAATAAAATCACAATGCTGAAATCTGGGAAACCGAATTCTCTCTCTCCTCTTTGCTGACCCCAACATGGTTGATGAAGGAATTTATGATTTTTACTCACATTCTGATACACTGTCATCATCCGAGCTGACCTCGGCATACTTGGGCTTGTCGTTGGCTGTGCTGCGTTTGCGTTTGTTCATCTTCACCCTCTCACACAGAGGCATGGTGGACTCGATTTCAGCGAGCAGATGAGGAGGAAGCTCCTTGAGCACAGACTCATCGATGGCCCCTTGAAACAGGTTAATAAAAAGACTGTTACTCCTTTATTTAATTCAATCATGACTCTCCGAGGGAGTCTTTACACAATACTTTCAATCTTTAAGTCGGTGTATATCTTGTTTATATTTACAAAAAAAAAAAAAACACCAGGTGTTCGGCGAACATTTTTGAAGCATGCAAGTGAACCGTCAGGAGTGATCGTCACGATCGTCTTACCTTTCGAGGACTTCCCATACGAAGGCCTGTTCTTGCTGGATTTGGAGCTGGTCGCATGCCTCTCCTTGATGATTTTCTGCACCTCGTCGAGGGAGAGCTTCTGAAGCACCACGACAGGTTTGGACCGTTTGCTGATGTCCTCTACCAGCCCGAGCCTCTCTAGCTTCACCCGTGGCTGGCTCCAAATCTCCCCGGGTCGTCTGGGTTCCGCGTTCCCGTCCTTGTCCCGTTTCAGCTTGGGAATGACGAAGTTCTTCAGCGCACCAGACTTGCCGCCTAGAAGGAATTCGGGAAACTCTCCAGCTCTGCTGTCGGGGGGAGGCAGCTTGGAGCCATCGGTACTTTTTCTAGTACCGTCAGAGCTCCGCCTCTCCTCTTTGCTGTTGGGAGATTTGAGGTCGGTGCGGGGTCGACCCGAGTCCGGCCCGCTTCGGCTTTCCTGTTTCACGCGGGGACTGTCAGGCCGGGAGCGGTGCTCGGGAGAGCGCCTGTCCCGGTGATCTCTGGATTCAGACCGGTGTTTACGCTCACGATCTCGGTCTTTATCTCTGTCTTTATCTCGGTCCTTGTCTCTGTCCCTGTCTCGACCGGGGCGCTCCTGCTCTAACCTGCTGGAGGATTTGGGCGTTTCCGGCCTTCGGATTTTGGAGCCGTCACTGCTGCGCTCCCTGTCCCGCTCTCTATCTTTGTGTTTTTCCTCTCTGTGGCCGTCCCGGGAAAGCTCCGGGCGGACGTCTTTTCGGGGGGTCTCGGGACGGATTTTGTCAGGCTTGCCGTCGTGCCTGTGCTTCGACGGGTCCGGCCGCTTGTCCGAGCCCTGCACCTTTCCTGAGGAGTCACGCCGGTTGTCCTGCTTGTGTTTCGGTGTCTCGGGGCGGCCGTCTGAAGGCGTTTTCTGCTGCTTTATAACCTCGGGCCGCCCGTCGGCCGCCCTCTGCAACTCCTCGTCCGTTTTTGACTTGAGTCGCAGTACCCCGGCTGAGTCAGAGCCGTCCTCGGCCCAACGCTGGGCCTCCTGGGCAGGCACAGGGCATTCGAGCTGCCCCTCGGCTCTTCCTGCCTGCTGCAGGTCTATGCTGACCATAAGTGCTGGACGGTTAGCCCCGTTGCTGGCAGCACTAGCCTCCTGAGGAGTTGGTTTGTTCCCTGCACTGCCCCCACCGCCTACGCCAGGGCCCCCGGCAGTACCAGCAGCACCAGGCTCCTGAGGGTAAGAGTCCTGTTTCCGCTTCTTCAGGGGTTTGTCTAAACAAAGCAAAACAAATCGACATCATTACATCATTCAAAAAGGTAAGAAGGAACCAGATTCCTGGATTCAGTTCGACTTTATAATAAAGCAAATTTTTAAATAATTAATGCTAACAATCAGGAAAACCGCTCTACCTTTATCCTGAACCTCCTTAGAGCAGCGCTCCCGTTCAATTGCCGATTCGCGTTCTATCCTTTCGATCTCGGCCAAGGCGTCCAACTCAGCCTCGTCGTAGGGCGTCCCGCTGACCGCTCCAGGTTGTTTGGCAGCGAGCGCCCCCGTGTTCTGCAGCACCGGGACCTGCTGGTACCCCGACTGTTCCCGAAAGCTGTTGCAGGGCAGATCGTTCTCTGCGTCTGAGCCTTGCTCCATGCCGCCGGACATGAGCTCGCCGGCCTGCTCCGTCTCTGCCGATTTGACCCGCGACAGCTTCAGCGTCAGCTTGGTGGAGTCTTTGGAGGGTGAGCTGACTATGTCGTACATGGCGCCTTTCTCACCCTCCTCCTTGATCATTTTCTTCTGCTTTTTCTTACGCTCAGGTGAGTCCATGAGGAGGTCAGGAGCAGCGTCTCGCGGTGAGGTGTACGGGGGCGGGGACTGGAGGATCAGAGGCGGCCGTGATCCAACTAGAAGCAAAAACGTTGAAAGAAAAAAAGAAAAAGAAAAAAAAAAAAAAAAAAAAAAAAAAAAAACACAACAGTTGCGTGTATATCCACAAGCACCATTTAAAACATCAGGATTACTTCAGGTTCACCCAAATAAGTGATCTATTCCCATTCCGATTGTACAGCAACAGTTACCCGATTTCCCACTACATACATGCAATTACCCTTCAACGCTGGCTTTCAAATGGGAGGGGGAGGGGACTTGTCTACAGTCAAACAGCTCAAATTGGATTTTTTTTTGCAAATCCAATTTGATCAGAAAGACTTTCTGCAGTCTGAACAGCAAGAGAACATTTATATTTATTTATTTATTTATTTATTTATTTATTTATTTAAACTTTCACCTGCACAAGACTACTCAGATGCATTTCAAACCAAAGTAACACACTGGGTGCGTATAATTTATCGTAAACGCAACAGAAAACGATTTGACTACGATGCGATATTTCTTGCAAGTGGTTTGTATCTACCTTTTGGGGTCCCTTCGCTTCCAGCAGGCGAGCACACGGATTGGGGCGATCGGAGGGGGAAGGAGGCGTTTCTAATAGAAGGATCACTCTCCTAGAAGAAAGAGGGGGAAAAAAAACAAACAAACAAAAAAACAAACAAAGAATCATTCCATAAATGTGGAGTCATAATCTTCGTTTCCTGTGCAGTGTAAGCTTTTTAATTCACACTGCTCACGACTCATAACTCACTCACTCATTGAATAAAGAGGTTTGTTGATGCACTCTTGCAACACACACACACACACACACACACACACACACAGCTAACTGACAGAGACTTTGCTACCGAAGGTGCAAACATGTCATGCCTTAATAAAATCGGGAACAGCCCCTGGGAATTAAAGAACTCAGAAATGACAAATACACATTTCTGGTGAGGTTAAAAATAAAGAAATAAATAAATAAGTGTTTGACCAAGGAGGCATGATGATAGATAAAGACACCCTTGGGAAGTGCATAAAGTATGTGGTGCATCTGCGCACCTCATTCCCCAGTCTGTGGACTATGTTCATGTACTCTTCATTGGAGCAATGCCGTGCGTTGTGATTGGCTGAGTTACTTGACATTTGCCCGGAGACCTTGTTGTCGTGGATGTTTCTCATACCAGGTACCATGGGACTAGCCACAGAGACTGGAAAAAAATAAATAAATAAATAAATAAAAATGAATAAACTTCTAGATAAGTTTTGGCAAACTGGTGGTGTGAGAAATAAGGAAAAAAAAAAAGATGAATCTTACAGCAGCATTAAACTTACGATTCTTAAACAGCGGCACGTGAACTCACCTTGGATCTGTTGATGCTGAGAGTAGTTGGGTGGATGAGGGTACTGCATGTAACCGGCAGGGCTCTGAGGGGCATAAGGGCTGGGCACAGGGCTGTTTTGCTGGGGTATGAACCGGGCCCCGGAGCCCGTCTGAGGCTGAACAAAGCGACTACAGGCACAGAAAATAACTTGTCAGCATACACTAGGTGTTTGCAAGTAAATGCCATGAAAATTGCATTTAAAAATAAATAAATAAATAAATACACCTTGCAGAATACCTAGGAGGGCTGGGAGTAACAGGGGTTTGCTGGTAGTTTGTGGATGCCGGGCTGCCATGCATGGAATTTTGAGGCATCTTGTATGGCGGCATCATTGGCTGTTGCATTATACCTTCAATTACAAAACAAAACGATCGATCGTCTATTATACAGAACGTCATAAGAAGTGTAATTTAACCACCAGGTTAGTTTTACCAGCAAGATTAGTATACATAGCCTTTATCGTATGCAAGAAACAAAGAGCAATTCGTCATTAGTCAGTCTAACTTTAGGATGCAGTGAAAGGTCATTCGTGTCATTCCGTCGAGCGCGTGTGTGGTGAAGCACCACTGGTTACGACACAAAGTTTAACAACATGACAGACAGATAGACAAGTTTAGGGGGTTTTAGGACAAGGACATGAAATATGTTAGAATGTACATCGGAGTACAATTCGCACATTGCTTATTGATTCGTTGTTGAAGACAACAAGGGAACACAAGGAGCACAGCGCTGCACGGGCGCGCTACAACGGAGACGTCTCTGTGGATCGGAAACGCCTCGTTGGGCCTTCGCTTAAGGTAATCGGTAGGTCTGATGATGAGCGTTCCACTTATGAGTCATTCTCGTTCAGCCTTTTCGTCAGCGGATCAGAGTAACAGGGGTTAATAACAGCATGACTGTAAAATTAAATGCAGCTAAAATACGTTCAGGTGTCCAAAGTTTGCTTCTTTAGCGTTGCACTGGACCAGCAAGTCGAATGTTTCTAGCATGTGAGAGAATCTTACAATTACCACGCACACCAGCGTTGTGCAAACTGCATGGCTAAATTGATCCTGCATCAAGATCTTAAATGACCTCATGCTTTCTTTTGTGGTTTCTGAAAATGTGTGATGATTATCTATAAAACAAGACATCTTAAACTGAATGATCTCCTCACAACATCGTCTGGTATCACTCTGTATGAGGAGGCGTGGTCCAGAGTATGATGATGGAATTGGAATTGCGTGCCCAACTAAACTGTTTATGTACAAAATGGTCTTGCTGAGCCAAACACGAGCCGTGCGCGCGGTATACTAAAAATCAAGCAACTGTGACCACACCACTATTAATAGCTCATCATCGCTGCACGAAAGCCCACGTTTCAGACTTCTGATCTGAGAAACCTTTAAAGACAGATGGAGCTATAAAAGGCTCGGCTGCGGAAGACTGCCGGAGCCGCGCCAGGCCTCGCGCTGTGCTCCGTTGGGTTCGGAGTCAAGGGCAATGTCTCCATGTCTTCTCCTTACCGCCCTGAACCCCGAATCGGGTGGGCATACTTTTCTCCCTGAAGATGTTGGGGTTCCTGGACAGCACCGTCTGCAGCAGCACCGGCATGTCGCCCTCCGGGTCATCGCTGCCCAGGTTGTCCTTTAGCTCTCTGCCATGAAGAGCGACATGGTGAGAGTGAGTGGAGCAGTTCATTCGGTCATACAGTAGAAAAGGCATAGAAAAAATTTATGGCCCTGACTTTACTGCTCTATTTTCTCTCAATTTTTAAAATTAATTAGATATTTCAATTCATTTACAGCCTACAAGAATACGAATTCTAGATATTTTTTGGTGAGCCAGATTAAAACCTTTATTGGGCCAGTTCCAGGCCCACAAACTGTTATTTCAGACACCTCTAGAGTATTTCATATTTATAACAAAATAAATAAATAACGGTGGTTGGTAATTAGCAAAACTTGTCCGAGGCTGGCGTCACTTTCAGCAATCGTGTGAATATTTTTTCCAAATGACTCAGTTAATAGCTGCTGAAATAGTTTGCTCATTTCGATGCCACAACTTTATACAGTCTTTATACCGATCAAATTTGATCTAAAAAGAAGTTCATGAAAGACAGCTCTCCAATCCAAAGCCCTAGAAGGTTTGGGGTGAGCCGTGTTTTCGCTCTTCCCACAGGAATCGGAAATGTCGCTGTATATTTCTATGTTAGAATCGCTCCAAAAGCAGAAGACGCCCAAAACAAAAGTGCCACACGCAATCATGGCAGGTTTAAAAATATATATATATATATAATAATTTTTTTTTTTTTTTTTTTAGAGAGGTTGAGACAGCAGAGATACGCACATGTGCTCGGTGGAGACCTGGTTAAGGCTGTGGACCAGCTGGGAGACAAGGTTGTCGTCCCTGCGGGCCAAGAGACAGTTGACCTCCTCGGCGATCCTCCCATTGTACAGCAGGCTCTTAGTGGTGGTGGCAGGGAGAGGGGAAGGCAAGGGCAGCTGGTTTAACACTGCAAAAAAAACACGAGAGATACTTTCTTCAACATGGATTCCCACAGTGCCTGGTTTAAAAAAAATACACCAAAAAACCAAAAAAAAACAAACAAACAAACAACAACAAAAAAAAATAATAAATAGGCAAAACAGGGTTGTTTTTTTTTTTTTTAAAGCGGATCGGATGCATGCTGAAAGCTGTGATGCTTTTAATTTTAGATATATATTTTAAGTATATTGGAGTTTTGCCTTAGTTAAGTAGCTGTTAAAATAAGTGACAGTAAGCTGGAACGGTGGCCAAGCAGGTGGCCGAGCAGCACGGTGGCACCAAATAAATAAACCGAAACGCTTTTGTTTCGATGCCAGCATGAAGTGAAAAACGTGATTCAAGAAAGATGGCGGTCCTAGAAGGACAAACGTCTGCACTCTGGTTTGGAAGCGATATTAGTTCACTTGGATCACGTAGGTTAGAATTGAAAAATGTGAAGGATGCCATCTTACGCCGTCCGTCAACGCCGTTTTGAAAAAGTAGCCACGCTGTTTTAACACCAGCAAAAGCTTTAGAAATGAATGATGGAAAGGAGCAGAGACACAGAAGCAAGCCCCTCATCAGTTTTATTCCACTGACTGTCCTAACAGACATTTTCAAGTGTGTGAGCGCAGACAGGGTTGGTTTTTTTTTTTTTTTGGTTCTGACTTGATACGGTAGTAGAAATACATCACATCTACTGAAGTATTCATACATTTGCCAGTGTTACGCTTGTTTAAATGTATTTTAATTTGTGTTGTAGCCAAACCTAAAAATAAATAAATAAATAAAATGATGGATTATTCACTTTACACCACAATTAAATTGCACTCATTAGATTTTTAAAGAAGTCTTCGTTCAAAAACTGCCTTGTTTCTTTGTCTTTGTATCGCTTGCTGCTTTCAATTGAGTTGCAGTGAAATAGAAAAAAATGGTTGCATGATGAAACCATTATTAAAATAAAAGCCTCATAAAATAAACAACAATAATAACCACTCAATAATAACAACAACAACAACAACAACAGCTTAATAATAATAATAATTAAAGCATTGATTCATTCATTCATCTTCAGTAAGCCTATCCCGGATGGGAAAACACCCCAGATGAGACGCAAGTACACTGCAGGGAACCATGCGCGTGCGCACACACATTCACACTGAAGAGCAATTTAGACTAGCCAATCCACATATCGTGTTTTGGGACGTGGGAGGAAACCCAGAGGACACCCACACAGAGATGGAGAGACTCCACACAGACGGTAATCCGAGATCAAGATGGAACCAGGGAGCTGAGAGGCAATAACGCTACCCAGACTGCCACAAGTAGATGAAGAAGAAGAGTGGTGTACATGGTGTCGTTCAAACTTCTATTCGTTATAACTGATTAATCTGCAGAGAGCAGAAGACAACTATCTCTCTCTTCCAATCTACACTGTATTAAACTAATCTATGCTGTATGTGACGTCTTCTGTGAGTGGAGCTACACATCCAGAAGGACGTGATAAAACGTTAATCGTAACGAGGTCCTCACTTGATTCAAGCGTCCCTCCGTTTTTGTTACTTTTCCTTTACAGAAGGAAGAGAGCACGTCGTCCCACCAGCTCACAGAGTTTACAGATCCACAAGTTTAAAAATTGCCGAAATGGGACGGAGTGATTATTTACCGCTGCGGGAAGTTCATCAGAATCTCGTCAACTTCGTCAGACTATCACGAAGATTGTCGGCACACGAGATTGGTCATTACACGTTAATTACTATTACACTGGTGTACTTGTTTAGGTGTCCTTTGCTCTAAGTGGCTGTTCAAGTCTGGTCGAAACAAACATGTCTAAAATTCATCCTCGCCAGCGAGAGAGAGACGTTTGTAAGAGTCCATGCCATGTTACCGGTACAATTCTAGACCCTGAACCACACCTCAGAATTTCCTGAACAGTTTGCCAACGTAACGCCGCTTCGTAAACGTGCGCCATGACGGAACGACGTTCATCATGTAAGCAGGGTGGGCGAGATGCCTAAAATAATAGATAACGATTCTCAAAAGACGTTTCTGCGATGCGATACGCTATGTATGACGATATACATGGGTTTGCTTAAAAGACTAAATAAATAAATAAAGCTGCCAGTAAAGTAGTAACACTGCATTAAAATAAAAAAAAAAGGCTGATACTTGATATTTAAATGTCTACAAAAATTTTCATTTCTATATGTAAAGAAAATTATATTTCATTTATATAAAAAGAAAGCTTAAGTAGATAATCGAATCAGTGGCTTCATGTCAATTTCTAAGGTCTTTTTTTACAAAATGAAAAAATGTAATAAAAAGATAATATACACAGTAGCTGAGAAAAGTGTCATGACATAATTAAGCAAATAAAAAAGAAATAAATATATAGATAGATAGATAGATAAGAGATCAAATGGTAGCGAACACTATTTTCCATGCGTTTTGAATTTAACCCATGATCAATCACCTCAGATTCTCCGCTAATTCTTCTCCCAGTAACACCTCAAGGTGTGTGATGCATTGTTGTCGTTATTTTTTTTCTACAACTGCTTCGTGTCTCGCAAGTTGCTAAAGCTGAACCACTGTCTTTTACAAGGAAGAAAGAGAGAAGGAAGCGCTCCTGCCGTTCGTGCCAGGAAGTCGGCGCTGTCTCTGCAACTCTGAAGCCAACTGCATTCCCTCAGGAATCCCCTGGCACGGACGGCAGGAGGGCACACCTCCACATCGCAACCAGTGGGTATTTTACCGGTGGGAGCCAACGAGACGAAATTAAACTAAAACAGCTTTATATATCACTGCACATGAGTGAAGCCTTCTCTTCGTCTCGACTCTCGAGCTTTAACGACAAACCAACACCGACAAAAGGATCAGAATGTCCTTGTGTAGGTATTCTTAACATGTATTCACTATCCAAAGCAACAAGATCCAGGCGAACACAAGCAGGACTGCTAGAGAGTAAAAAAATTCCATGATGTCAAAAGAGACCTCAATAACATGCGTAATGTAGGAGTGTGTTACTTACAGTCAGTGAGGCTAGCAATCCCAGCAAGAGTGGTAATGGGAACATGAGGCATATCCCCATTCATGCTGAAGATGGGGGTGGGGGGTCGTGTTGATGTGCAGGATGCTCAGTGTCGCTGCTCTCCGACCAGCCTTCACATCTCCCTTCTGCTGAAAGAAAAAGAAAAGCGGAATGAGCGAACACAACAAACTCGACGCTATCGATTAGGGACGCGCAAAGCAGAAACGGCGTAACTTTACACAGTTATTATTATTAAATTGTCTCCCGCTTTCAGAAAGTGTCACGTAGCAAACGAAGAGGACTTGAAACCTCATCCTGCATTACATCGACTGGTTTGGCAAACGGCTTTCCGCTGGGAGTCATCCTATTAGAGTCAAAAAAAATAAATAAATAAATGCAAAAAATTCTAATGTTTCGACTCCTTAGAGTGAAACGATTTCTCAGCAAAGATTTAATTTTGAGAACTACTGAGAAAATATGTAGCATAGTGTTAATTTAGTCGAGCTGGATCTACAGCATATGTAGACTTGAAACATTGTGCATCAGCTTATATACAGTCCAGGACCCTGCGGATACACGTCACGGTCTCCTGTGGGTCACCTGTGGCTCCCTGGATCCAACTTGGGTTGAAGAAAATTTTATAAATTGTACCTAAACAAAAAAAGCAAGACCTGATTTTATCGGTCAGCATCTAGGATGCCTAAATTGTTTAACAGATTTTGCAGATTAATCGGCACTGATAACCGGAACCGTCGTTATCGGCAAAAACCCACACCGATAGTTTTACCGGTTGCGTCAGTCGCAGGAGCGGCTGAGAAGGGTCCAGTGTCCTTATACAGTATGAGAGAGGCCTCTAGAAGTGAAATACTACGACCGACAAATTTTGTTGTATTATTTGGAGTGGTTTAGCTTGCATCTATATCTTTCATTTACTTTAATATTTATTCTTAATAGTTACTACATAATATTTGTATATTTATTTGCAATTTTAATAAGTACAGTACATTTTCATGGTACAGTCAGGACTGTTTATTTTTATAATAAAGTGCAGCAATAGTTTAATTTGAGTGTTATGTTTTCATTCAGAATCAATTTTTAAAATTATCGGGTTGATTAATCGGTTATTGGCAGGTACGTACCGCCCGACTTAGCTATCGCTGTCGGAAAAATCCATCATCTGTCGACCTCTACTAAATAGTGTCCTGAAAACAGAATACTCGAAAATATACGCATCCCGATACATAAAACAGTATTTCAAGGGAGGGGGGAAAAAAACCGAGAGGAAAAAAAAAACAAACAAAAAAAAAAAAAAAACAGTGCACATCAATGATATCAAGTGATATCAAACAATCCAACAGGTTAAACGGATCACTGAGAAGTGCTGTACAAATCTGTCCCAAAGCACTGATATTCACACCGATCGATGAACCATAAAAACAGGCAATAATAAAAAAAAAAAAAAGTGAAATAAAGTAAGGAGAAGTAAATCTAAGACCTGGCTAAAGCATGCCTGTATTTCAGTCTCCTGTCCGTCGCTTCGGACAAGCATCGAGGGCTAGCCGTTGTTCAGTTGCCTTAGCGTCATGTTGGATTCTCAAAGTGAGAAGGCGTCAAGGCCGAGCAACTAGAAACATCAAGAATGGAGTTTTGCTGAACCAACCAGCACGACACAAGCGATTCACTTGTTTAATCGCGGCTCCACTTGTGTCACATCGTCCACCTCCGTATGCAAAAACTGCCCTAAATACAGAATAGCTCGATTCACTGATGCATCACATAATCGAAATTAGCACAGACCTGATTCACTTACAAAGCATGACACGACACACAAGATGCATCTGTTTACATCTGCAATGAAACTAGAGTCAATACACATTAAAGATACAGCCAAAGCAAAAGGTGAACCCTGGACTAAGAGAGCTAGTGACCTACATAACCGACATAAGAAGCCACACATCACATGACAACTTTGCAACCGTCCACAAAATAAGTCTAGCTTATAAAACAGGAGGGAAAAGCGGGACACAGGTGCTAAGTGTGCATGGTGTGCACTAATAAGCAACGCTGCGCTGTTGGATATAGGCTTCATCTGCATCCCTAACACTGTGACAGGGGGTTGATCTGTCTGTGGCAGAGTGTGATGTGAAAACTGTCAGCAAAGAGGACTCCAGAGTCATGACACATCACAGGTGTCAATCACGTGGCGTATACGTGCCAGAACCTTTCAGGCGACGTTTAATGCTCTAGAACATCGGATACACCTTTCTAATGTCGCCTTAAAAGAAATTCAATAGAACAAGTTACGTTTTAATGCAATTATCCAGCTGAGTGTCATCACAGCGCAATAAAACGCTATTAACCTCTAACTAAACTGGAAATCGGATCATTTATGCAGTAGTGTGTGTGTGTGTGTGTGTGTGTGTGTGTGTGTGTATAGGGTTTTACGGTAATCACCAGGCACTTGGCGGGGGGGGGGGTCTGTTGCTGGTCTGTTGTAGTATGCATGTTTATAAACTTTTTTAGTGTATACCTCTTAGATAAAACAGATTACCGTAAAACCTCGTATACACGTGCATTCCGGTTTCTACCGCAAAAAGGTCTGAAAGCAGCGTCTTCCCCAATTGGCACATCTAGATCTTTTGTCTTTTGGCTGCAAATATGTTGCTTTTAAACATTTCTGGTTACATTCCTAATAAATATAGTTAACTGACGCTATATTAATCAGTCTGTACAACATTTAGCAAAGTTTTTTTTTGCGAAAAAATTACTCGATATTGTGCTTTTTTTTGTTTGCAGAAAACTACTTGAATTGGAGAAACTTCAACTACATGAAACAAGTAAACTTTTTAGCTGTACTTGTATTCGGCACACGTGAATTGAAGAGGGTTTCGGCTGATGTCACGTGATGCGTCTTGGCCCAAATCTGCAGAAAATCCACGGTAATCTTAAAACTGAAAGCTCCTGCGAATTTGCTCGATTTTTTGCTAAATCCTGGAGGGACTGAATAATAGCGCTTGTTTCGTATTCATCAACTTGAAACGTTCTCCGTTTACTGGACAAAAACGTCAAGAGTGTCGCGTCTTTTCGAACGAGAAAATCTAGACGGCAGATTAACGAGAGGTGGTGGGAGGGGGCGGGGCTTCCAGGGGGTGTGGGTTACTATCAGAGCATTCAAAACACATGTCAATCATTCCAGAGTGTTATGCTGGTTGGCTCGTCTGCTATTTTAAAGAGATGACTGCCCCTTTTCGCTTATTTTTTGAGGGATAACACGGAACAGCGTACTCTGATGTTAAAACGTGAACCTACACAAAAAAAACAAACAAAAAACATACCACTTGGCAGAGAAAAGTTCTTGCTCACCTGCCTTTATATACAAAGCTGCCTTCAAACTCTCGGCATATCCTCTGAGGAGCTTTTGAATCCTCTCCGTTGTAATATACGCCGCTCGTTCTCCGACTCATCTGCTCTAACTCCACCAGACTGAATATGTCTTTTTGACACATCTTTTAAAACCCTATCAAATGCCACTAACTGCCTTCTTCTAATAAAATCTGAAGGCTGAGATGTTCATGGGGAAAGAAAACGTCTTTTCTGCTGGCTTTGCCTCGACTTTTCGTCCTGTTGCACCGTTTCGCTTTTTAACATCCTGGAATTCAGGTTATTCCTGTAGCTCCATGCCAGGCAAAATACTACTGTGCACATTTAAATGACGTGGATATTTTTCAATTGTTTGAGAATCCCTGCTGTCTATTAAATAAATAAATAAATAAATAAATAAATAATAGGGGATGCTAAATTTTGCACTCAAATGTGTCGCAAATAAACAAAGGTAATTCTCCTTGTAACTGGTGTGGTACCATGAAGGTGTAGGCCTCTTTTGCACCTTTATGAGATATCTTTTACATGGGAAAGTGTGTACGGTGTACTTTTACTTAGCTATAAAAAGGTTCATAAGGGCTACTTATGTACCGTAAAGACTCCACAGCTGCAATTTACAAATTTTCAACGAATGCAAGAAATTAATATTAAATGTAAAAAGACATGCCAAAGGTACAAAAGATGTTGATTTTGTGGTACCACACCAGACCGAATTTGGAGCAAAGAAGAAAAGCCGCAGAGGTGTTTCAGTGCCTCGACAATGTCATAGTTTTGTGTGTGTTAACTTTTTTTTTGTTAAATCATCGGTACAATGAGAGTAGACACAGAACTAATGATCGGTTGCACCATTCGAGAGCCAAAAGAATACAAAAGTCAGATCACTCTCATTCATGAATCTATTGCTTTAAGGGGTGGGGATCAAATAAATAAACAGGAGATCTCGGATTACAGATAACGCCCCCCACAGCGACCTCCAGCAGAACCACACTGCTCAGGGAGGGAGGGAGAAGCGCAACACGCACAAAGGATTAGACAGAGAGTGAAACACACACACTAGCATAGACA
>JANDJT010000060.1:25031389-25056032 GCA_024331685.1 Stegophilus panzeri | reverse complement strand
GAGAGACAGGCCGAGAGAGAGAGAGACAGACAGACAGGCCGACAGGGGGAGAGAGAGAGAGAGGGAGAGACAGACAGACAGGCCGACAGGGAGGGGGAGAGAGACAGACAGGGAGAGAGAGAGAGAGAGAGAGAGAGAGAGAGAGAGAGAGAGAGAGAGAAACAGGCTAACAGGGAATGAGAGAGAGACGGCGGGGAAGATAGTCGCCCGGCCACTGGGAGACTTGAGTGTTTATCACCACATTACATACACAGATTTCACATCACGCTCTGTGTGTATTGAAGCAACAAAAACAAACACATTCCCAACAAAAACAAACCATTATAAACACCTTCCCAACAAAACCATTATAAACACCTTCCCAACACTGAAAAGCACAAAACTCAAAACAAAACCCCAGACTGATAGGAGCAGTCTTCCTGCTTGCTAGTTTCCTGTGTTAGCATCACAATGTGACGCGACAACTACCTCAACTACACTACACTACGTTATCTTGAAGCAAAATATAATTCACTTTCTTGATTCAGAGTGCATAAACACCGCAAGCAGGGGCTAAACTTTTTCCTCTTTTTTCTTGACGCACCATCGCTTTAAATCTGCCCATTTACATGAAAAAAAAAACCCTACTCACTACTTTATTTGGAAAAAAGCCAAATTTGCAAAGACAACGCCCCCCCCTAAAAAAAAACAATTATCCAAACGAACACAAGAGTTTCTTCTTATTTCAAAATAACGTCGCAACTAGGCAGCTAATCATCGTGCTAGCAAAATTAAAACACCACAAAACTATAAACAGTTTTTCCAAACAAGTTCAAAACGAGAAAGATTTCTGTCCATACCGTTAGCTTTTCCTTGCATTGTTTCCACGAAACGGCTAAATAACCAGCTATACTCGTAGCAGCGCCATGCTAACTATCTAAACTATTTTCCTCTTCTTCTCGCTAGCTTTCATTCTGTCACAAACACAGCGTCAGCTAACAACACTAAGCGTTTAGCTGTACACGTCTTACATTAGCTTTAAAAAATGGCACTACTTAAACCTGACCAACACAAAAAAAGCACAATTACCTTTAGTAAGTGTTAATTATCCTTAAAAAGGGCAGTAATTGCAGTTAAAAGTTCGCTAGCTCGCCAGTTGAGTCAGTCAGCGGGTTAGAGGCTAATAACACGCACGAGCTTTATTTTAGCCAGCTAACGCGCTTCTATTAATTAATTAATTAATTTAGGATGCTTTGGAGTAAAATCCCCGAGAGTTATACATAAGAGTTAGACACCAAAAGTCCAATTTCAACCTCGTTTCCGGGAGTCTACTTTAACTTTGAGATGATATTTTCGAATCGCGATCTATGCTAACGCTAACTACAGCAAGTTTTAACCGAAACTATGCCTCACGGTGGCATCCGCAAACCGCATAATTTACCCAGAAATTCTCGAATTTAATCATAATTCAGGACGAAATTGCGGTTTAAATTATTTCAACCAAGCCTAGCGTGTGTCTGTGTTTGGTGAAGCGTTATTAACACCACCGACATTATAACAACAACTAGACATTACTGGTGTTACACATAAGCTTCCAATTAAAATCTGGTGACTTGTGGAAATTTAGAAACGGGAGCTTGTTTATGTGAAAAGTCTCCGAAATGCCATGAAAATCCGACAAGAAAAAGACTTCATGAAGTTTCTATTTTACTGCGACTTTCTTACATACTCCACAGTATGGTAATTAGATAACTACTGCGCCTGGAGAAGTGAAATTAAATTTAAAAAAAAAAAATGTTCACGGCGTATTTTTTAATCCACCTGGACGACAGGAAATGCCTTGAAAGAAAGAGTGCGTTCGCTTTCGAGGATTTGAGCAGATCTCAAGCAAAACATACTCGGACTTCACTGGTGTTTTCTTAACCAGTGTGTCCCAGTCGTAAAAAAAAAAAAAACTTGGGGTCTCTTGGATATTTTCTGACTGCTTCCCTGATCCTAAACATAACTTTAACCTTTTAAAGCGATTTAAGTCTTCATGTGGTAAAGGACGAGGAGGGGAAAAAACACATTTAAATGTGCTATACATTGCCAGTCTAAGAAAACACAGTACTTAAAAAAAAAACAAAAAAAAAAACACTGTTAGCTAGGAAGCAAATCTGAAACCATTATAACTATACTCAGATTAAGCAAAACTTGCGAAATAAACATGCAGCCTGCAAACTTACATGACGGCTAAAAAATAAAATGAATGTTTACAGCGACTCGCCTACTGACTGAGCTAAACCAGCTAATTTGCCAGCTAGCTCTGTAGGCGAGTCAGTGTAAACAATGCTAACTGGCTAAGCTAACTACCAGCTAACCAGGCCTTTTCTTGTTCTCGTTTATAAGCAGCGTTTTAGCTTGCTAAGATAATGAGCTAAAGTTCTTTTATTTTGTTACGGCGTTCAAAACATGTCCGGGTTTCAAACAAGACTGACCATGAGGTCGAATTTGGGCATTTTTTTGCTTTCATTTGACCAGCGTGGCCTTGTAGCTAGCTAACAAAACCGCGAACCGCGGACTCGCCTAAGGTCACCTGCCCGTGGCCCCGTCGCCGCGGAGCGGCCACACAAGGCAATGTGCACCGTAGAGAACGAGAAGGAGCCAGCGGACCTAGCTTAGCTTAGGCTAACCCAATCCGAGCGAGCGATGAATAACATTGAAGTTTCGCACGGCCCCGGGTATGTTATCGGATATTTCAGGCGATTCTCTTTGATCGCCCGCGGATAAATGGAGCGATCGTGTGCGTTGGTTATTTACCTCAGGACTTGGGTGTTTTAACAAAAAGAAATTGTAGCAAACGCTTCGGATCAGCCTCTTGAGCTCCCCTCTCCGTTCCTGTGTCGCTCTTTGCAGCTACTCCGAGTAATATAACAACAATAATCCGGGTCGGGAGGGTTCGTTCTTCTTCCTTCTCACTGCAAACATGAAGCCTTGAGGGAGGTAAACAACATTCCTTTCAACCGGTGGATTTTCTCACGGTTTTACACTCCAGCGCCGATTAAAGATGGTTGTAAATTTCCAAGCGATTTCAGGGAAATATTTAGCGGCGGAAAAAAACCCCGAAAGACTATTGACGCGGTGATAAAAGAGATCCACTCAGACTCTCCCCCCCCCTTCTCTCGCTCTCTCTCTGGCAGAACAAAATGCCGACCGGAAGCACCGCTGCGGGAATGACTCCCTCCACCGGCGCCAAACCGACCAGCAGCAACTCGGGCCGAATCCCAAACGACTCCATTTTGGACCCAAGAGTGCTCCGTAGAGGCCGCTACTTCCTGTCAGAGATAGTGCGTGTATAAAGGGAGCAGGGAGTTATTTGGGATTCAGCCGCATTCTACTTCCGCTGTTTTTTTTTCTGCATGCTTTCTTTCCTACTACTAATTCTACAGTGGTCTAGAGAATCGTTATTGGTAACAAACCTATGGACAATCCTTTTCCTTTTTTTCAGTGTCAAAGTTAGGCATAGCAGGTTATCTTTACATATGCTACTTTTACAGGTTGAAGTATGTATTTTTTTTTTTTTACCTTAATATCTGTAAATCTACAAGAACTGATGTGCCTAATGCAGCTGTTTAAATTCTATTCCATTCTATTTATCATAAAAATGTTACTTTGATTTGATTTTTTTTTACTTTTACAAACCACATCAATACTGAGATTAAAATTCTGCAGCAAGTATGAGTTTTCTTCATATACCTAAGGCTTCTGTCATTTTGGATTTTGTTTGTTGACAGCGATGAAAATCTTGCTTGTTAAATATAATCAGGCATAGAGGAGTACTGGTATTGCAGATAAGAAGAAAAAAAAAGGATATAATTTACAAACAGCTTGTCTCATGCAAGATACCATTCTCAGACGTTATAAAGTTATCATTTTATGTGATCATACAATTAAAAAGAATAATAATTAAAAAAATCTTCTTGGATACTTCTTGGAAGATTTTTTTTTTAATTGACGTTCAGTGAAATATCAGTAATAGTTAATCATGTGCTCGTGTACACATTAAAACCGATGTACACACAACCACTGCTTTATCCCCGATGACTTTTTAGCATATTTCCTTTAATTGATAATTTATTAATTACTAGATTGATATACTTAATGAACTAGAACATTATGTATAGTGTAATAGTGGTATAGTGCACCATTATGACGTCTTAAATACAAGCTAATCACCGCCTTGCCTTTTAGAACAATCTTAAGATCATAACAACACCTTACTGATTTTGTTTTTGTTCAAAATGGCAACAACAATAAAATAAAATAAAAAAAATGTTTTGGAAAGTGATGATAAAAAGTTAATTTCTTTGCTGCTCAGTTTGGTGGAGCGATGAAACTTGATGAAAGTGCTGACTTTTCAGTATTTAAGTATTTAAGCATCATTATTGAAGCAAGCATTGATTAATGAATGCTTTTCATGCATAAAAATAATGAAAATGAGATCATATATACATACATACCATACATATATATTAAAGTATTTTCTGCTTTTCTTCATGAAGTATTAAGTATTTAAAACTACTATAATGACACTCATTATGTATGGAGAAAATGTCTCTCTAAGTATTGCCATACAACTCACGACTAACATTAAATGCTCTTTAAAATTTTTAATGCCCACTTTGCTCATTTTTTTTTAATCACTCAACCTGCATTGGTAATACATTTTCTATATATCTGTATGTGGTAAGAGTCTGCAACTTTTATTCTTTATTTTGGAGCAGTCTAGGCCTTTGTCACTGTTGTTCAATCATTTTAAAAATGTGGCTTTTGGGATTGTAGACTAGAAATCACAAGCTCAAGCTTAACCGCTTACCACAAATAATCTGACAAATCTTCCATGTTGTCAAAATCCTTTACAGTCATTTATTTTTGCAGACGTTTTTGTCCAAAGTGAGAGAAAAATGTCTCAGAATTCAGTCCAAGCTCAATGCAGTGATGGAGCTGTGGCTCTCTGATAGTTTTTCAGAGATTTGCAAAACGTCCAGTGTAGAATTCGATCTATGAATTCTTTGTGTTCTGAGTTTTTCCAACCTAAGCATACCAGATAATTAGATGCTTTGCAAAACACTTTGACATATTTGGTATTATTATAAATGTTACTACGTCAAGTAAGGTGTTACTTTAACAAACTCTGCATTTGATAGTTAAAAAAAAAAAAAAAAAAAAAGTCTCTATTTAGAGATGCATGAAACCGACAGAGTATTTCTCTGAAACACTGGATTGGTATCTAATTGGATTTGATATATTTTGTTTCACAGAAATTGGCATGCAGTCTTAAGATATCACTTGTTTTCAGCACTTTACCTGTGATGTTTTGCAGAATGTACTGTACATAGAGATTCGATATTGCTATCACTGCAAAAAAAAAAAAAAAAAAAAAGGATCTCTGCATCCTTACTAATGAATTCATACACACTAATGACAAATGCAGTTTTTGTATCATTTATTACATAGATTATTACTAGCCTTCTGCAAAAGCCGCCCATCTGTGACACTTCCCTTAACCATTTCCATGTTTTCTCTGCTTGTATAAAACACATTAAGTAACCAGGATTAGAATGATGTGTAACATTCAATGTACACTAACCCTATATTATTTTTTAAGAACAACAGTTTAAAAATTTGTATTAGCAAACCTGTTATAATATTTATTAAAACAACTTTGTTAAAAGTATCAAAAAGTATAAAGTATATTTCATATTTATATAATAATTCACAATACTACTACTACTACTACTAAAAATAACAATAATAATAATAATAATAATAATAATAATACACACTAATGACGCATGCAGTTTGCATACATTTCATCACTTAAACTTTTATTAGCTTTCTCAAACTTCATCCTCCTTTGACACTTTACGTTTATATTTACAATAATTTTAGGCATAATTCACTATAATAAAAAAAAAAATAATAATAATAATAATAATAGCACAAAATAATGTCACTGTTGTGATTGAACTAAAAGCCTTCTATAATATTTATTAAAACAGATATATTAAAAGGATCACCTTTAACTTTTGGTGTGTTTGTTCTTTAAAAAGAAAACCATCATGCATAACGTTATAGAAAATGATTATTAAATAATAACGCAATAAGCAATAACAATCATTATAATAATGTGTAATAGTAATAAAAACGTATAGGAATAATGTATAGAAATTTTAATTGTTTAAAAGTGATGTTGGTATAGCATGAGTTTGAAAGTGTAACTCTTTCAGAGTTTAAAAGTAACTTCAGTTTGTAACTTTGTTTTGAAATATTGAAATTTCTTTTTAGGTTTACATTTTTTTGTAAACAGCTCGCGGCCGCCCTCTTGCGGTTGAAAGCTTAAATTGCAGCACATATCAACCTACTGTAAACACAGATCAGGAAGTGCTTGACATTATCCACGTCAGAACTAACAACCAACTAATACACAATGCACACCAACGTACACTACAATATCTGACAAAACAATTACAAACAAATATTTACTAATTTATTAGTGTATTGGTTCTTCATTCAGGTGAAAATCCTTCATCAAGAGAATGCACAATGTGAACAAAGTGATATTTAAAAGTACTACTAGTAGGAATTTAACATTTACAAGATTTAACTTTTAACACTTTGTTGTGAGATGAATTAGACAACTTTAGTCAGAGAATTAATCCATTTTATTGTACATTTTCCAAGATTAAATTAATTTAGCTCATGATTGTTGTGGATAAGCTACAGTTCTTTTCAAGCAACAATTCAAAATTAAAAACAGAATTTCCTTTCAAATTTTTTTTAATCTTTACTTTTCCCAATTTATAGTATTTTTTTAATGTTTGGAAAAATGGGTTGCTCAAGGGTTCATTGAATGGTTCATTAATGTCTTTTATCTCCCTAAAGCTGTTTTGCTTGGATCCCTCTGTGATATTATAATATAACCTTATATTACATGTTTACACACCCATATAAATGCGTCAATACATTCTAAAACAAATAGAAAAATATTAATAATGGATCCTTACAAGATTAGACATACCACATATGGCAGTTGTGTCTGTATTAGAACATTTTGCACTTCCTCAGTATGATTTTTAAGTAAATGGCTTTGGTCATGTGACAAATGATATCATCCACAAGAACATTTCCATATGAAATCAGGATAATTTATATTGATAATCTATATAACTTCATTTCAAACATGAGTAAAACAAAAACAACTTTCAGTCACAATTGTGAATGCGATTAAATGAGTTAATGTTCACTTCTCAAGCTCCTAATCACCCAAATGGTAGCATTTGGAATTTTAAAGGTAAAAAAAATGAGGAATATATTCAAGATGTGTGTTTCTAATAATGCAGATATTCAGGCTTATAGATACGTGAGACATTTGCATTGACTAACTAAGGTTCTTAGCTTCCAAAAATGGCTCTAAGTTTAGGAACCCTACAAAAAAACATCTCAGCAGGTGAAAATATCTTGAAAATAGTCAGATTTATCTGACTATAGGATTATTTCTTCTTCTTCTTCTTCTTCTTCTTCTTCTTCTTCTTATTATTATTATTATTTTTTGCATTGGATACATAAGTACCACTGAAAATCCTTAAAGTGTACAGCAACCTAAAGTGTACTAGGAATATCATAAGCCCACATTCTGGTATAAACATTGCAACCAATGTTAAATTATTCAGTTACTTTATGGAAATATTATAAATTGTTGTTTGTTGTTTATTAGAACAGAAGACACTGATGAATTCGTAGCATTATAACTGTACTATGAAATATAACCGTTTTAAGTATACATGCTCACAACGTCCCAATCACAAATCTCGTGCAGACGAGAACAGGTTTTCTTACTGTATTTGGCTGCATCAAGCTTGCCATCAACCCTGACCTGTTTTCCAAGCTCTGCTGCTGAAAAGTATAACCATAACCCCATTCTACCACCATCATGCTTCACCATGAAGATGGTGAGGTATTCCTGCTAAATCTAGCGCATTGTGCCAATGTTCAGCTTGGGTTTCACCAGACCAGAGAACCTTTCTAAAGCCCAGCATTATGAAATGTCTTTGGTATGGCTGTCCTGTGAACACCTTCTCCCATCAGAGCTGTGGATCTTTCCAGCTCCTTCAGAGTTACCTTTGGCCTTTGGTTGCTTCATAGTGATCTCCTTAACCGTTCATTGACTTCTGCTCAGAGGCAAGATTACTCTTTAAAATATTGTATCATATTTCAACACTTTTCCAAACACAATATCTTCACTGGTCTCAACCAGGCAATATATGAATCTATAACAGAATCTTACATATGAATTCAGGAAAACACAGATTATCAACCAAACTGTTTGGGATATTCAGTATAATAAAAGTTTTGAGTGACCAAAACCTACTGATCATTACCTTGTACAAAAATATTCAATGCTTTATTAAACATGAAGCATACTTTCAGAAGAAATGTGCTGATGTGGGGTTAGGGTGTAGGAACATGATTGTGGTCATCCTTAATATTTTATGAACGGGCAATACTATTGCTATTGGATCAGATTGTCCACAAGGTGGCAGTAAAAGCCTACATTTGGTTCTCAGACGTCTCCCCCAGACAATAACCCTTTCCAGTTAATAAACAAATCCACACACCTGATTATTATCCATCACATATTTATTGTATTTATGTAACAGACCCAGGAATGTCTGGTATAAATGTATACTGTATACCCGAAGTGAGGAAGGGGATGATTTCTTTCTAGCCCAGTAATATTTCTTCTCACACATCATATATTCTTTTCTGCCTCTTGGTGTCCTCTCGACACTGGTACTGTCACTGGTACTGGAAGCTCAGGTCTCAATAGAGTCTAGTCTAGCACTTGTCTAGTTATTTCCCTAATAATTTTCATCATTTGTAATACATGTCTGATGCTGTTCTTTGAAACCTGTATCACAGCACTGGAAAATATGTCTATAAACATGTGTTCAAACGTAATACACATAATAAATGTGTTTTACACGTAGTATCCTGGGAAATATTTGTAGTAATGGCAGATTATATCATATTTAAGAACCGTATAGATACAGTAAAATTTCTGTAACAACACAGTAGCCTACAACATACCGTATCATTAACTTTAAACCGAGGTGCCAAAACATTTCCCTGGATCAGCAAATGAACCTTGCTTTGGCTCATTTATTTCTTTTTCTTTTTCTTTTTATTTCTTCTATTTTCTCATCCTCATTCTCAAGTTTTTGATTAAATAAAAGCATAGTTTTGTGATGTTTTAGCGAACAGCAGGGCAAGTGCAACAAAATGATACCTGAGGTAAAGCTAGTCAATGCTAGCTGGCGTTAGGCTAGGTAGGTAGGTAACGTTTGCTAGCTAGCCTGATATTTTAAATAGATAACCCACACAGATTACGTTCTTCTAGTTTTTTTTTCCCCCCTCTGATATTCTGGATTGTGACCCATTAATAGTGTCATTGTGTTGTTGTTTTTGTTGTTGGTGGTGTTGTTGTTCTTGTTCATTTGTGTAATATTTCATTTTAGCAGTTTTTTATTGTGAAATTTGATGTCTTATATCTGTATACTCATGTTCTCTTAAAATTAACTTTTATTTCATTATAGATAAACACATTAATTTCAGAAGAAACATTGAGAGTGCTTTAACTCTTTTCACCAGAGGCCCTTGTTTTGGGGTTGCCTATGTTCAGCATTCCAAAAAATGCTCCACAGTAGTGGTTAATGGCTCATGTGAAAGTTGACACTCAGGGATTTAAGAATTTGCAGTTTTTCATAAGTATTTATTTTTTAAATCTAGCCTACTAGGTTTAAATGTTATAATTTTATTGTGGCAGTTGTATACAGTGTTTTACTATCAAAAAAAAACTTTAGTTATACAGGCTGGTTTAACTCTGTACCAGTATTATTGTGGAGAGGTGTGAATTGTTTAGCCAGCAGGGGGCTCACACAACTCCCTTTTTCCATCGCCCTGCTCACCAGCAGCTAAAAACAGAGCCATGATACTCTACACACAGAAACCCAACAGTATCCTGACTAATCTTAAGTCTTTACAGACTTACGGCATTTGTTTATACTGATGATGACATGAAAAGACATACACATTCAAAGACATACAATATTTTCAATTTTATTCAAAACTATATTTACCATAGACAAACCTACAGTTTCATTTTATTCCATGTAGTTTGGAACGACATTCGGTATTTTATTTTGTGTGTGCGCGGATCTAAGGGGCAAATAACCGACAAGATGAACAAAATCCCCATAGACGCATCACAAAAAGAAGCAAAATCACAGTTTCTCTTCATTTGAGTGAGTTAGTAGACGCTCGGCATGTTTGTGTCTGTAGTGTCGGATCCTGAATTTTATCCGGTTCTCAAAATGACACTTTGTTCCAGCTCAGTGCAGTCTCAGGAGACTTCACAATATCGTTCACAATATCTACAATTAACTCTCCAAAGCTACGACTATATAATATGCTATTTATATAATATAAACTATTTATGTTAGCAAATGGCAGCAAAGGTGTAACATTCGAATGTTTCAAGTGTGCTACCAGGATGTCCTAGAGATATGCGAGGGAAATTAACACTGTATCCAGGATGTGTATGAAAATACTGTGAACAATTTGATGCTTCCAGCATTAAAATAAAGACAAGGTAAGTACAAAGAAAACAAAGCAAACAGTAAAAGAAACAGGTTGGTTTTTTTTGACTGAGTGTATAAATCAAAGCCTTATAAAGCTAGTTGATGCCTCACTAGAAACAGTTTACAACTGGTGGTTTTAAACACAGGGACAACATAGTGCATTCCTATCACGCAGTGTTTAATAAATGCATCTTTAACTTTTACTGCTGGATGTTAGGAGCCGAAAACATCAAACGAACCACCTGTAATTTTAATCCCAACCCCAGTGCAATGCTTTGGACAAATTATTAATCATCTCATTTGTCCGATCGATCAATAAATCATCGAGACACTACATAAAAATGCATTTCCGTGTATATATCACTGGATGATATCCAATTATGGGACATATGACCCTCCAGTTTCCATTCTGTTCTTTTTACATTACATTCTTCAGGTTAAACCTCATCGTTTTTAATCACAAGTCAAATCAGTACTTTACTTTCTATAGTCCACCATCTTGTCTTGCCTGTCTAAACCTTCTTTAGTGTCAAAACCTTCAAATCCCAGCAGTTCCTTTTCTAAAGCGTGTCCAGTCATGATATAACCAATAAGTCTTAAAATGTCTTAATTCACGGGTGATGATTAACGTAAAATGAGGAATCGATGAATAATGGAAATGTGACAGAGATACAGCACACAAAACATGTAGGAATGGTGAAGTACCAAAAGTAGCCAATGAAAAAATGGAATAGCAGTCATGCTCATGCACACACACACGCACACAGGCACACACGCACGCACGCACACACACACACACACACACACACACACACAGAAAGAAATCCCTGCTTGGGCACACCACAACAAGACTCTGGGATTCACTACATCTTTGTTTCGCTGTCTGGAGGTTTCTCGTTCTCGTACTCATTCTGTTGAGGAATCTTCTGGTAAGGCTTCTTCAACTCGTTCTCCTCCAATACAGAGTTGCACATCTCCAAATCGCCGTTCTGCAGCTCATCTTGGGACAAGAACTCCACAATGCCTGCTCCTATAGAGTCACCTAGCACGTTGGTTGTCGTGCGCAGTCGGTCCCTGTAAAGCCAGAGATTCATCATCATTTTTTCTTTCTTTCACAGTCTAAGGGAGCGTGAACTTCTTTTCAATGTATCCACCCCAGTTTAGGACTTTATCCTATCCAATTAGCTCTGTAATTTATGGTAAGGGGATTCTATTTGGAATGATTAATTTGCCTAACCTAATTATGTTTCTATGTTAAAACCAACTGAAATGACATGAAATTCTCCCCAAAAAATGGAGCGAGACCCATGGGCTTTTAGAAGTGTGTCACTAGGGTAGATACAGAAAAAAAATCAACCATGTGTTAGAGAGCGTAATGTAGGAATGAAGTTTCAAAGGAAAGCCATAGTTAAATATGTCAGTATTGATTTGTGATATAAGAATGTAATAATCATGTACAATACAAGACAATTAGATGATATGATAGATAGAAAAGACTGCAGTGTGAAACTGGAGGTACAGAGCACTCACAGGAACCAATCCACTGCGATGATGAGGCTGATGTCATCAGTGGGGAGGCCCACAGAGGTCAGCACGATGACCATGGTGACCAGTCCAGCCTGGGGGATTCCAGCAGCTCCGATACTGGCAGCTGTGGCTGTGATGCTGTGCAAATAAATAAAGAGGCCTTCATAGCATGTGTAGCACTAGTATATAGCACTAGTGAACTGGTCCACTCTCAAATGGATAGACAGAATAGCAGCATGCATATAGTCCATCCATGCCATTCATATTTGGAGAGATTTGATCAGATTTCACTTGTGAAAGCGAAAATTTTTCTAACATATTCCCACCTAATAGTTATGATCTGTCCGAAGTTCATCTCCATGTTGTTGACCTGGGCGATAAAGATGGCAGCCAGCGCCTCGTACAGTGCCGTTCCATCCATGTTGATGGTAGCGCCAACTGGCAGCACAAAGCGGGTCACCCTCTTGTCAACTTTATTGTTCTCCTCTAAGCACTTGAATGTAACGGGCAGAGTGGCTGAACTGGAAAAGGAGACAACCGAAGAAAAGACTAGTGTAAGCTTTAACACACACGTTTTAGAGATTTTAGAGATTTCGTCTCAGAAGTTGCTCTTGAGATCTACCTGGACGACGTTCCCAGTGCAGTGATTAGGGCCTGCAATATGCCAGTGATGAAGATGAAGGGGTTCTTCCGGGTGATGACAAAGAAGAGTGTGGGTAGAATAATACACCCGTGGATTAGGAGGCCTATGATGACCGTCACAGTATACATGCCTAGTTGCCCTCCCATTTCAGTGATGTCGTCCATTTCCACAATTTTGCCAGCGATCAAAAAGAGGATACCGATGGGTGCATACCTTCAATGGGCAACAAGCAAGCAAAGGTACTACTGACTGGTATGCTTGTTTTCAGGAACATTAAGTACAATTTTATGGACATTACCACTTGTATATAGTGATAATAATGCTCTCATTTGGTTCATACATGACAACACTCACCACATGATGATGGCGACCAGACGCATGATGGCCTCGTTGAGGGAATCGAAAAAGTCCCTGAGTGCTTGGCCCTCCCCCTTCATATTCCCAATGATCAGGCCGAAACACATGGAGAACACGACCAGCCCAAGGGCGTTGACTCCATTTGTGGTGCCAGAGATTGGGATGATCTCTTCATGGGTGATCTCTTGGGTGGCGTTGGTCAGATTAAAAATGCTGTCATTCACCTTCACATGTACAACTCTTTTGCTGTATTGGGTTTTGAACTGTGGGGAGGTGAACGAGAAGAACAAAATTAGAGAAATGGAAAAGAAATCTAGGTTAAGTAAAGACAGACAAGAGACTTTTGATTGTATTCAGAGAGATTTGAGGCCATTCCATATGATGGATACCTCTGGGATCCCTATTATATTAAATAGTAAATAGAACATGGCACCTCAGTGTACTTTTCTTACTGCTATATGATACAATAAACCACTATATTTTTTCATATAACATATCAGTCTCTTACATGGTATTGGTAAATGTGAATGAAATGGAGATCTATATACAGACCTATATGGAAGAACAATGTTTTTGTTCGTCATGTAAATCTGCACAAATATGAAAGAGACAATGCTTCCATTTAATTTTAGTGAAATGTATTTTCTCAGATCCAGCTGGCTCCGATATTTCCCTGTGGAGAGAATCCGGACCACAGTGTCTTTCCCCACTGTCAGTGCCTTACATGTCATTGTGTGGCCCCAGCAGTTCCCTGTCTCTTGGTTTCCGTGCCCCTTCCTCCCACCATAACGTCCAACCATGGTACTGCTGCTGTCCTGCCAAAGCTCTACCCACAGCTGTGTCCTCTTAAATTTACATCCTAATCCATCAAAATGCTAAATGGCTCTTGCACCTCCCTTTCCCGGCATCCAAAGTTAACCATTTTGGTCCAGTATGAAAAACGTTGATACTTTGTCATTAGTACATGACCGCACCATTAAAACAGTCAAGCCTCCCTCAGAAGCTGTGTGTATCCAAGGGTGATAATATATTCTCCACTAAGCTTTTTGTTTGGCCTCTGAAAGGCCAGAAAGCATAGCCTCATTAAATCTGATGAGAATCTGGTTTCCTGCACAACAGGGAACCAAAGTACAAAGAATAATTTCCTTTGGAGAAAACACTATCCCATGACCACATCTTTGTTTTAGCCATATTTTGGCATGAAAATATAATATTAATTCAAGGAACAAAGGGAAACACCCGGAGCAGTGCTAGCCAAGACAAGGAATACTTGTTGAGGAAATCAGCTACTCTAAAACTAGCTACCCGAAATCTACCTGCTGTGTGCAAGCTTGAACCAGGTTGGGAGGAAACATGTTTCTGAAAAAGAAAAATCACAAAAACCGTATTAGCCATCGACCTTAGATCATATGTCACAAGTCATAGGTAAGTCAGTTCTATAGATCAGTCCTGCAGTACCTGATCAAGTCCAGGAAGGCGTCAGCTGGGCTGATTTGCTCGATTTTCTGCTGCTTAGCAAACTCATCTTTGGAGCCTTTGCCAGGGTGGATGATGAGGACCATGATGATTCCGATGAACACAGCGATGAACGTTGTGGTCATGTAGTACACAACGGCTCGCATCCCCATCTTCCCTGAAGCCCGACTGTCAAGTGCTGCCATGCCTGGTGAGAAAACGCATACATACACCTGCTGCTTGATCACTTCGGGGTAGTACTTGGCAGTTAAGGATGCAAAATGCTATATAATTTATTGACATCTGTAGCCAGGATCCTCTTCTCTGTTACATGGAGAACCCATGAAGGGGTTGATGGAACGCAGAGAGGCAAAAACTTTCAATTCTATTACCATTTGACATCAGTACACAGATCAGTGCTTCACAAGAGCCAGAGTCTACTTCTCCCTCATCTACCCAGAAAGATGGACTGCGTTGAGCAATACTCAGCTATATTTGGTGTGGTCTTCTGTCTTCCTCCAGACATCCTGGTTGCAAGCGAGCAACCACTAACACCATGTTTGCTGCACTACCAAGATCAGCTTTACCAGCCATGGCCATGATGGTTGACCAGCACGAAAGTAACACAAACTAGCACGAACCAACTTGGGCTTGTGTGCAATTCATGCTTGTCTAAGCTGTTTTTTCCTTCAGGAGTGGAAGTCAGACAAACTTGAGGAACTGAAGAAAGAGTCATTAAAGTGGTTTTAAGGGGTTCCCTGGAGGGGCCCCAGAAGAAGGTATCATAAAAGAAAGAACTTGAACTGAGAATGCCCCAGAACACAGTTTGCTTACCATTTTCAGTGCTGAAAGCTGTTATGTTGCATTCACAGCAAGGAAAGAAAAAGCATCTATTGTGTGAAAAGGAGATGTATGTGTTCCTTTAATCCTGTTGGGGGCAAGCCTATTAGAGACCTTCTCTTTCAGCTCATTTTTTTCCCCATTCTCTCAACCACACCTCTCTCTACCTCGGGCCTTCTCCTCTCATCCTCCTTAACCCACTCTCTCTCTCTCTCTCTCTCTCTCTCTCTCTCTCTCTCTTTCGTGCTCTCTCTCTCTCGCGCTCTCTCTCTTTTTTCTTTCTCTGTGACAGGCTGAGAAACTCCTTCACCTGCCCAAACCCCCGGCGGCTGTCTGCATCTCCACGGAAACACCAAACAGTTTTTTTTTCCGAACCAAAAAGAACCCAGTCACTCAATTTGGGTACAAAAAAACTTCAAAGAGTGGATGGGACAAAACAGTCCCCTCTTACATGTCACCCTCTTGGCCCTCTTCAGCATGGAGGCATTTGGGAAAGGGGCTACTAACGGAGCAACCAAGTCGACCTCTAAAAAGGAGGTTAATGGGGTATGATGAAACAACAAAAATCGGAATATTCCCACAAGGAATTGTATATTTGTTAGTGTGATTATGAGACTGGTTTTCTAAGCAAATTCCTTAAGCAACTGGCTGCATGTGTGTGTTCATGGAATGCAACAAGACAATATGGCTTTGAAGGGAGAGGAGGAGGGCACTTTGTATCTTTTATATGGGTGAAACAAAGCAGGAGGGGAGATATGAGGGTGGAGGCTACAGTGGGGAGGCTTAGTTTGACCCATCAAAAACTTCATCATAGCACTGATTAGCTGCAAACCCTAGTCTGAGTCTCTTCTTCTCAGCAGAACCTCTGCTTCATTCTAGCCTGCCACCTATAATACTGTAACCACAATGAAGACACTCCATGGCAGGAAAATAGAGACAAATTTAGTGAGACTGGAAATTATTGGCAGAATTTGTTTGGATGAGGTAGACTACACAAAAACAAAGCTTAGATCTTCAAAAACAATGCTTAGTTACTTGCTCGTTTTGGAATCCACTTGAATTTTCGATTTGAAAAATGTACCAACACGTCGTCTGCAGTCACCGAGATTCTAGTCATATTAAGATGCATCATCGAGTCAGCATGTCCCAGCATCTTAATTGTAATTCCAATGAGACTAACGCAATCATGTAATCTCAGCATGCACCAACAATCCTTACAACTAGTGCAACAAGTTGTTTTTAGTGGTGTGACTTCAAAGAAGTCATTTTCCTGCAGAGCATCAGGGATAGAGGGCTGCAAATTTAAAATACAATGTCATACATGCATTGTCATATTATGCGTCATGCTATAACATATAAAAGGAACCAGCTGTTGATATTGCTGCCTCATACAGACCTGTGATCAGACTGGACACCAGCAAAGGGAGGACCAACATCTGGAGCATGCGCATTAAGAGCTCTCCGGGGAAGGAGAAATATTTCACCTCTCTGTAGGACATCTTATATGGCCTCAGGGCAAATCCGAGTATGATGCCTGATCATAAAGAGAATGTCAATAATTATCCTCTATTATAATACTATAGAGTCTTTCTATACAGTATGTAGCCTCCTAGCTTGTGTTTGAGACTGATTTTATTTGGCTTAGAACTTACATGAGATCAGATACTGCTTTCTATTTCTTAAATTCTGACATTGTATACAGAGACATACAATATCGTAGAAGTTGTCTTCTCTACCCTTAGAGTTTACCCTGGTGATGCATAATGTGGAGTATTTACAATACATAGCAGTTTCTAATTTTTTTTTACCAAGACCTCGAAACTATGAATGGAGTTAGCCTGACTATATTTTGTGTGACCTTTCTCAATATGTCAGTTCAAAGAAATCACCACAACTTGAGAAATGGGGGAATGCACTTGCCAAGAGCAACTGCACCGATGGTTAAAAGCACGAAGGCATTCCTCCTCAAGAAGGTCTTAACGTCGTCTTTGGTGATGTCCTCTACTTTCTTCTTGGCCTTCAGGGAGCGCAGTTGGATGTCCTCACGGATCCTCTGCACCCGGCTGCGAGAGCGCGGTTTCTCCCCGCTGCTTTTGGTCATGGCTGCTGCTGTGCGCTACCTCTATCCTCTGTACAAATCAGCTGTCTGACTGGACAGAGCAAACCCCAAACTTCCTGATATGAAATTTTCACAAAAGAGGAAAGGACATAGCTTTTTACATTTGGACTGCCTCTGTTTGAATGCATGTCTCATCTGAACTTCACAAGAACTCACAAGGAGAAAGTATAATGAGTCTACGTGCAGTTCTTTTATTGAGGCCAGAAACAAAAAAAACAAAAACAAAGCAAGACAGCTGTGTCCAGAAAAAAAACCACAATGCCTTTTGACTTGCAGGTGTGCATCTGATTTCGTAATCGGAGGCGGAACACAATTCGAGTGGACCATGATGTATATTCAATTATATGCAAATGAAGGATGAAAGTTTTCTTTTCTCTAAGACCTGAATTACCACTACAGAACTCAAGTACTCGAGCATCTCCTTTTGAACGTGTAAGGTAATATGCGATATCCAAACCAAATTCCAATCATTTGGCATGAGTTCTCATTGGGAAAAATGAAATCACAGCATATGAAATGTCTGAACATTTTGGCAGACTGAAACATAAATGAAAAAAAATGCTGTCTGTCATGTGCCTCAAGCTGATACTAACACAGTAAATTGTTCAGATTACAAAAGAGACTGACTATCACACTTACCCTTCTCAGCACACTGAATCTCCTCTCTGTAGTGATAGTCACCGATATATTATGTTGGAAAGTGGAAAGGTGATCCAGAGGTGCCAGAGGACTAAAGACGGTCTTCAGCGGTGCAGTAGTGGAACTTGTCCGTCCCGACTGAGAAGCAGTGTGTAGAGTGTTGGAGGTGATGCCAGTTTCGGCAGCCGAGATGTTCCCACAACACCCACAGCTCACAAGGGGAGGAGATTACAAAGGCAGACGGAGGGAGGGTGGGAGTCAGAGGAGGGGGACGAACTTGGTAAACAGTAAAATATTGGGCTGGGGAGAATGTTTGCACTAGTGATGGCAATTACGGCTCTTTTTAGTGAGTCAAAGCTCATCTCGGTTCACCAATTTTTTTTTCTTCCACAGCTGGCCAAAGTTGTTAGTCTTTGACTATTTATCACTTACATGTTTTAATAATCTTGTGCCCACTGTAGCCTCAGATTCCTGTTCTTGGCCAACAGGAGTGGACCCTGATGTGGTCTTCTGCTCTTGTTCTGGAGTTCTGAGATGCTTTTCTGCTCACCACGGTTGTAAAGAGTGGTTATTTGAGATACCATAGATGTCCTGTCAGCTTGACCCAGTCTGACCTCTCTCTTCAAACAGGCGTTTCCGTCCACAGGACGTCCGTCCACTGCTCACTGGATGGTTTCTTTTTTTTTTTTTTTTTGCACCATTCTAGGCAAACTCTAAAGATTGCCATAATTGGAAATCCCAGCAATTTCTGAAATACTCAAACAAGAACATATGGCACATCAACCATGCCACAGTCACTGATATCACATTCTGATGTTTGATGTGAACACTAACTGAAGCTCTTGAACTGTATCTGCATGGCTTTACGTATGCCACATCATTGGATGATTGGATAATTGCATGAATGAGCAGCTGTACGGTTACACCTCTTGCACATAACACATAAACACAATAAATACATCTCTTGCTAAAACGGACTATACGGGTGATTATTTTGTGCCAAACAACTCAGACATTGATAAGAGTCACTGGATGAAATTCTATCATGGTTGTTCCACTGCACACAATAGGATAGATAAACATCTAGTTAACCGCACACTCAAGGAATGAATGTCCAGTATCCACGCAAACTGTTTTGTTATACCTTGTAATGAAAAAAGTGGTGGGATGAAGGTGAAAAAGAATGAGAAAGCTCAGCTCTGTAGCTTCTACTCATTGTAATTTCTCCCAAGACACATCACGTTTTCCTTGCATCTCGACACAGTAGGAAAGGCTGAGAATCAAGACCCAGAATCAAGCTTTTCTCTATAAAATCTGTTTTGTGCACAAACATACATGCTCAATATATATGGGTCTTGCTTTGTATTGGGAGATGCTATGTGGCACTATCCGGAGAGGAAAAAAAAGTAAAGATCATGTGTGACATGACATTTGCGAGTTGTGAGGTAAACACCAGGCACATTTTCTCAAGAGTGAAAGACCACTAATCGTCTCCTCTTTTCTTTCTCCACCCTTTCTCTCTCCTCTCTTTGGGGCTTGGCCAGGCCTAACCGTCTTGAAGTACTTTAGATAAAGATAGGCGCTTGGTGTAGTGGAAGAAAAGCAGGGCCACAAAATAACCTCTCCCACACAGTGAATAAACGGTACTTTCATCATCAGTTGCCTGGAGATCTGGTGGAGTTGGACTGTATCCGGATTGTCAACCATCTCACCGTGCTTCTTCACTTATATTGATCTTTACATCATTTGAAATTCCATGAGAAAATTATGCCCATGTTGGTTTTATATCTGTAGTCAGGCTCTTGCCATGAACCTAACTGCCATTTGTGTGTTTCTGGTTACGTACACAGGTGTTATACTATCTCTGGACTAGCCCATGATGACCCATGAGAATGGGTTTTTAGTGTTTGACTCATTCTTTTGTAGGAGCCTAATCAAAAATGGGATGTGGTATTCACTTGGACTCCTGGAATGTCCCTGGTTTTGTGTCTCTGCTCTCAGAGTAATCATAAACAGTGTCTGCTTTGCATCTGTAATGTGGATCCCACAACTCCATGCCTGCAGCCCCTCACTCTTGCTCTCTCTGCTTCTCTTCTGCTTCTACTGCTCAACAGACAGAGGATGTCTGTGACAGAACTGGATTTCAGATTCTTTCTAGCTGTACAGATCGAAGGAGATCATTTTCAGTTAAAAAAAAATCTTCCAGTTTCAGGGTGTCAGACTCCTGCCCGGGCCACTTTAAACATTTTACATAACACGGTATACATCAATAGTTTACATTCTTAAAGCAGACCATAGGACATATTTGCCAAACAGAGTTGAGACAAAGTTTCTTACAAGCTAGCTAACGTTAATCTGATGTCATGTAAACCAGTAGTGAGGTTTGCTAGTAAGTCCTCAAGCTCGCAGACTGATGGCTATCATATGATAGCGGAAACCTAGCTACAGGGCAATGCAACTGGCAATGGCAACATTTACCGCAGCAAATATTTCAAATTTTATATATATGCAAACCTTCTACATTTATTCTAGTATTATAGTAATGGTTTGTTATCACAGTTTTTTGCCTCCCAGTGGCATTGAGAGCATGAGGTTGCCCACGGGAGAGTTGGAAAAGACTAATATGCCTCGATACGTCCAAATGCTAACTCTCTGTTTGAGACACAAACGTTAACTGTATGTTAAACTTCACGTCATAGCGCATGGAACATCAAGCCTGGACCATCAAGCCCGCAAAGGTTGCACTAGACCATCAAGTAGTGCATGGACCATCAAGCCCGCAAAGGTTGTACTGTACATGTTTGAAGCATCATCGAGATTTTAGAGGGGAAATTAGAATAATATGCAGGAAGCTGCACAACCACTACATGAACTATACAAATGAGCCATGCTTGATGCTAATACAGCGGGATAAATTCAATTCAATTCAGTTTTATTTGTATAGCGCTTATTTATTTGTACAAGCAGCTTTACAGAAATATATAAATTCACAATATAGATTTTAAATGTATGAATTTAATAAATGTGTCCTAGAGAGCATCTGATTGGATGCAAATAGGATGAGTAGTGGATGACTCATCCAAACAAATTTTCACATTTTTTTCCCCAGAAATGACTCTAAATTTAAATTAAAACTATTTAAAAACATTAAAAAACAAACAAACAAATACTGTCTTTTTTTCTGTCTACAGTACCAAGAGGCACATTTTGCGTATTCAGTCTTTATATACAGTACATCATTCTTGGTGTAATAAGCTTTATGCACAGGCATGCTCCTGACTAACCAATCCCTATTTATTTGGCCCCCAAGGCAGCACAGATCACTTCCTCTCCTTTGACATGTACCTCAAATTACAGCCTGGCTAATATTTCATTGTGACAGACGTTAACTCAGAGCTGCCTGTCACGTCTACTTGATTCAGGGGAATTTTGGTGCTAAAAGAGGCAACCCTGTGAGGTAAATGCCTCGGGTCTGACCACATCAATAGCCAATCTCCCAGCAACCATTCAGCCTATTAGCCGTGATTCTGGACTTTCAGTATCTATTGAGCATGGCCACAGGGATGCCGCTTTGTGTACTGGGAGTCTTTTCTTCCACAAAGCAAGGCACCATGCACAATAAAGCATGACATTATCAGAAAGATTAAAAAAAAAAAAAGAAGAAAAAAAAAAGAAAAGAAATACTCCGTGTGTGTATCACTTTCCATTTAAATAATGCTTATGGCTTTAAGTATTTACGTAGCCACAAAGGGGATCAACTAATATTTGTCATATCATATTAGAACACACAGCATACTTTCTTGCATGCATGCTCAAATTGTTTTAGTTTTCCAAAGCTTGTTAAAAAAAAGGGACATTGGTTACTATCTGACATGAATATGTGTTTCATTTCCTGTCCAATTAGCCCGAGCACGAATGAGGACAGAACCCAGGACGTCTCATTAGAGACAATATGGCTCCGATAATCAGTGTGCTCTGTTTCACAGGACTCGTCATACTCAATAAGGTGACTAACCCATTAAAACAAAGCTGTAAGCTGCATTCAGGCTCACATACCTACACATTACTTCGTTTGTGAGAAAAAGGTCTTGGCAAAAAAAAAAAAAAGTGCTCCTTTGTGGGACGGAATATATTTAGGGAAGCCCCTTGAAATAGGCCAGCTGTGGAATCTAAGAATGGAGACATTTTATTGTCTATTATAAAGCGTCAACATTTTATCTGGACAGCAAGTGAAACAACGCAATCTGAAAACAGATACAGACACAAGTAAGAAGCCCACTTAATCTCCCAGCATTCCTTTAAAAAAAAACAAAAAAAAAAAAACTAAAAGGAAATGACAGTTAACATTAGTCACTATTCTACTATTAGTTACTATTCTAAATTAATTATATTTCATTAAGTTCCGGGTTATTAGGATGCTTGTTATTAAGTAATAATAAAACACTAAATAAATAGACTATAAAACACTTCGGGCCATGCTGTAATAGGAAAAATAACCGGTTAGAGGGTGGTGTGAACGGGCCTGAAAGATTATTAATTCAAGAGAATTGTCATGAAACCAGCAAAGGTTTTTCATATCACAGACCCAGAATCCATGACCCACTTGAAATCCCTATGCACATGGATCATTTAGAGTTGCGAACAAGTGCAACATTGTTATTGTTCTTACTTGAAAGGTTCGAATGTGAAGAAATCCACTGCACTGTTTTATTGTCCTAATTTCAAAAAGTTGAAATGGATGTTAGGAAGTCTGAGGCCTTCTTTATGGCTACATGTGAACAAAATGACCTAAACCGTACCTATAAGATCGTGGTATATTCAAAAGCAGCGCCGCCCAAATCCATTCAGTCGAGAAGAGAGCTGACTCTTCAGGCAGGAGCAGTATTGTATTTTGTGTGTTTAAAAAAAAAAAGAAGAAACCTTTCAAGGCCATTTTATTGGGTGTAAAAAGGACAGTGAGAATGACAAATGTTTCCGGTCTTCAGTCATCTACATATGAATAAGCAGACGAACGGGTAAAGATAGAGAGCATGAGAGCATGAGACCTCTTAATCAGGGAAGATGGTCATAGACATTGAACAGAATGTAATCATGCTCTAATCTGGAGATTTAAATTTCTTCAAATATAATGTGTGGACTGTTGATAAATTATTAGTTGAATTATTTGGGACCTAAACCCTGTACTAAAATGATGTGAATAAAATTCATCACCAAAATAGACAACCATATTTTCAACCGTTGTATCAACAGACTTGTCACATGAGGCTTCATTAAGTGAAATATAACCACTGAATCTCAGATAAAAAAAATTTTTATAATATTTTTAACATTCAGTCATTCATTGAATATAAATAAAAATGTAGCCTGACCTTCCTCTATCTATCATATGCATCTTTCTAAGCTTCACAACAACTAGCTGCGTTTTTGAAGGGGCCAGATCAGGGGTTGCTTTCACCAGAGGCATTTTAATCACTCTCTTCTCTTCATACCACCAAGTATGAAGCCTCCAGTCTTTCATGGGCCCTCTTTTTCTCCCAGCCCTCTAGACAAACTCTAAAGTTTAGCTTTGAATATGTTAGAACTGTTAACAATATGCAAAGTGGGCCTGCCAGGACCCAGGGAGACTCATGATTAAGGATTCAGATCAGGCTTTAGGCATTGGCAGGACTACCCAGAATCTCCAGTTGGTTCTACAAATGGGTAATCCTTTTTGTCAAATGAGCAGACTTGACGATGAAAAGTTTTCTTGCGAATCAGTCAATTGCTTGATATTGAAGCTATGTTGCTCTTCAAAGCTGAATTGGATCATATGCCTAATGCAGACTGGAATGTCATACTTTGTTAGGTTACTCCAGAAAGGTATTTGAAGGTTTATTAGTGTCGGTGCAAATTTCAAATTTGGTAGCTCAGTGGTTACGATGTTGGACTACTGATTGGAATGTCATGAGTTCAAATCCCAGCACTGCCAAACTGATACTCCTGGGCCCTTGAGCAAGGCCCTTAACCCTTGAATGATCAGTTGTATAAATTAGAGAAATGTAAGTTGCTCTGGATAAGGGCGTCTGCCAAATGCAATTTTTTTTTTTTTTAACTGTAACTCAATCAACTCAAAAATGCAAATGAAGAAGATGATTCATTAAAAAAGTGGATTTTTAAATGAAATATCTGAGTAATCTGGTGTTTTGAAATGTCAACTTCAAAACTATTCAAATGTGAAATTGTTGAGATTGTTTACCAGGCCATTTTAATCCCATTGTTAAAAAACCCCATAGATAAATAAAATGCTGTGGATGTCCTGTGGGCAGATGTATTCTCTGCTCCATAACCGACCATGAAACCCACCACACCAAGTAGAGGCGAGCTAAGATGTGTGCAGGCAAACCACACACGCTAACATTTAAACAC
>JANDJT010000060.1:25005129-25031289 GCA_024331685.1 Stegophilus panzeri | reverse complement strand
GTTCTGCTGCACTTTTCTACACTTGGCTGCTGTCTCCATTTCTTACAGACTGAGCGGCTAAAATATATCAACGAACTTGCGTTGAGCATGGGCGCAACCAAGTGTACAATTGGAGGGGGGGACACACCGATTTTCCTTAACAAACGGAAATATATTAAAAAAAGAACAGACATAAATAAACAGAATAGATGAAGAAAAGACAGATCCGTTGGCAGTGTTCATTAAAGGGGGACATATAGAAAATATTTGTACTGTATATTGGGGTGGAAGATTGGTATTTACTCAACATTGGGGGCCACAAGACCGCCCCAAAGAATGCGTGGTTACGCCCATGGGGCATACTAGGTGGCAGTATACAGTTTAACATAGACCAGAAATCCCATTAATAAACATAGAGAAGAGTACCAAGAAACTTGATATGAAACAGTATACACAAGCTGTAGTTATTTCCAGGCTTGACTACTGCAGGTATACCTCCCCTGACACATCTAGCCAAGCTCAGCATGATATGGCCAAATTCTATCAATGTCAACTAATCAAAGGAGGAACGTTGGATAAAGGAAACTTGAGATGAGCCTGCTTATTATTGTATGATATCTCCTCTACAGATCTATCAAAATGCTCCTGCTCACATAATTCATAACTTAACTTCTAATTTGACTGCCCTTCACTCCACTGTTGAAACAATAATCAGATCCAATACGCTTTTCGCTGCATTCCATGCATTAAAGGGCTCCACGCCAGATGATCTTGAACCTCAGAGTGACTAGCATGTGCTTCACTGAGAATTAAAAATGCTCTAAACACAACACCTAAAGATCGTTACTTCATTGCCTTGGTCCCACAGGATATAATTTAGGTATAATTTCTTGATTTTTTAAACATCGATTCTATTTTTTTTCAAGTATTTAAGTTAAAATTGTCACATTGGTTACCAGTTGTCTTGCTTCCTGGTTTTCAGAACTCATGCAATCTACAGTTTCTGCTTTAGCCAGGTCGGGGTTCTGGATCTGGAGTACTGGAAAGAAATCCATGCTGACACAAAGGAAGTGTCAACACAGACAACAAGTGGAGTTCAGGATCGAACCCAAACCCTGGAGATGTGAGGCAGCAACACTATTCACTACACCAATGTTCTGTCAGTTTTCTGAACTTATTTGTGTGAATGTAAGTGAAATGTGGTGTTTTTGTGAATTTGCTGCATGGTTTCAATACCTCCTTGTATCTATTACCTTGGCATCAACAGGACATAGAGAAGCAAAAGCTAGTATTATTCTAGACTATCAGTATTTTGGTGGTACAACATATCAATTTGGTCAACTGAGAACTGGCACCCTTGGAGCGATTAACAATCTCCATCACTGGAACCAGAACCAGCACCTTGTCATTGGGATTCTCCCCATGTAGTCTAGTGACTAGTCCAAATAGAACAAAAACTTTATAAAAAAAAAAAAAAAAAAAAAAAAAAAAAAACCAAAGAAGAAGATTGTTATCCCCAAAAGACAAAATTATATCAGATTGATTCCAGATTCTTAATTTATGTAGAATCCTCAGTCTGGTTTATCAAGTGTAAGTTTACAGGATTGATGGCGTCATAATCCAATCTCTTCAATGAAATTGAGGGGTTTTTTTCCTCCCCTTTTTCAGCTGCTCCCGTTCAGCAGATCACCCATCTGCATATTTTAATTCTGGCACAAGTTTTACACTGGATGCCCTTCCTGATGCAACCCTCCCCAATTTCCGGGCTTTGGACCAGCTCTGAGACCACACTGACTCATGCAACCCTCCATTGAATGGGGTTGGTTCTCTAACTGAGAATTGAACCTTTTTTTTTATTTTATTTTTATTTTAGGCTTACAAACATTAGACAGGCGCATAGCCTATAATGTAATAGTGTTGATGAAATGAAAATTTAATCTAATTTTAGTTTCCTGCTAATTTGCAACTCTTTTTCTACACTTGGGTTGGACAGTCCCCATAGTCTATATTGTACTAAGCCACTGATAACCATGCTACACAACCTACGTTTAGACAGTCAGTGTCTGTATCTCTTGGAAGGTGAAGATGAGCAGTCACTACCTTGGAACTGACCGTCTCATGGAAGCTGTTTCTGTCCCAGACTTGCCCTGTGCTGACTGCTTGGTGATGCCAAAATCAACATATTGTGTTCAGCTGACAGATCTGGATCCTGGTTCAGAGCTGAATCTGGCCCAGACCTCTCAGATTAAACAGCTTGCTGGTCATAAACACGCAGGCCCCACTGCAACCAACAGTCACAGCAAGCAGCCGAGTAAGCAGTCTGAGTTACTCTAAATGACTTGGCAGCAGACAAGGCTCAGACAAGGCTCAGCTGAAATCAGTGAGTCTGGACCTGAGACTGTGTAACTCATTTATCAACATCTTTATAGCACAGTGGCCAGTTATCCTTCTCACCCTCTCGCCGCTTATCAAATAAGCACAAATAGCTGCATCTAGGAGGTTCTTCCAGGCTGATATTGGCCTACAAGTTGAACAGCCACCTTCAACTATGCCAGTCTCTGCAGTGTTTTGGGAGGGGTCTGATTCTGTCCTGTCAGCTCTGATGCACTTATGGCAGGCTCAAAGCAAGCTGGACCCCAAATGCCACAGACTGAAATGTGTCCAGGAACCTGTAGAACATTCCATGCTGTGCTTTGTATGTGCTTGTGGTCTTTATTTGCTATGGAGGTAAAACACATGGGTGCCCTTGAGTTTGAAGAGGTTAGTCCGCTGGGTGGTGGGCGTCATCATCCTATAGCCTACAGACGGGTTGGGTGTCCAGCCTTTATTGTGACATGCCACTCTGTATGAGTAGTGTGTCCTCTTCATGGGCCTGAAAGTCTGTTTTGCTGTTGCTGCATGGGTGTCGCCATGTATAGAACTGTATATAGAAGCTGTGTATAGAACACTACTATATGTGTTTTTGCTGAGTTGTTACCTATTTAAGAACCTCATGGTTACGCATATCAGTCTATTACAGGATACTGCTTCAAATAATTTTTGGATAGTGTGTGTAGCACTCCTGAGTGTATCCTGAGTACAGCTCCCTGTGTCACTGTGTTAGTGTAGTTGTGTCTCTTTCTGGTTTTCCACTGATTTGACCAATTGCCTCACATATAATAAATAAATGTAAATGCCAAACGAATAAGTGGAAATGTATGTATATGGAAATGGATGTATAAATTAGCAGGAACTGCAGGACATTCTGTAAAGTCAGAATTTTTTTTTTCCAATAAACTTGTTTACAGCTGATTGTAAATCCATCAGAGTTAAACTATAGTCTGGATTGACCGTTTAAAATATTTACAAGCTAGTTTGCACTGCCACAATGTGGCAGAGATGGTGAACTGCAGCAGGAATCAACAGTATGTACCTTAGATGTATTTAATAATGTTTAATACAAATGCTTTTGCAATTGCCAATGAGGCTTGGTGAGGTTCACAAGTTGTATTTTGTGGGTTGCTCTCAGAGTTAAATAAGTCTATTATCTCAGGATGAAATATCAATCATGTGATATAGGGGCTGCATTGTGGTGCATCAGGTAGCACTATTGTTTCACAGCTTGAAGGTGCTGGGCTCAATCCCAAAGTCTGTTTTCTGCTTGTGTGGTGTTTTGCATGCTCTCTATATACATGTGGGTGTCCTCCAGGTTCTCTGGTTCTTGGTTCTTCCACTGTCCAAAAACATGGATGGATTGGTGATTCTAAATAGCTTCCAGGTATGACTGCGTGTGTGTGTGTGTGTGTGTGTGTGTGTGTGTGTGTGATGGACTTGTGTCCCATCTAGGGTGTGCCCCTTGCTCTAAGTGCTCCTGAGACTCTGACAGTTAAACAGTTACCACCTTGGGAGAGTAATACACCGTAATATTTTTTTTGTTGTTGATCGATCACTGGTGTTTATAAACTGACTGAATGCCATGGGTTTGTGCATTAGTTAAAAATAGAATATTTTTATATAAAGCATCGAATAACTTGAGTAAATACAAGCACTTTAGGTCAGTATTAGCAAGATGGTGTGTTGTTTCATATAAGCAACTGACTGTCATTGATTATGTTACTTCAAAAATAATATATAGCACATACACAACTTATTTTATATATATCTATGACTTTGTCATGCTGTATGTTTCATAAGGTCTGTTTTTACCTTTATGTTTATCTGCTACATACTAAAGCACAATATTAATGTTTATTCAATTTATAATGCTGTCATGATGCATCATACACACTCAGAAGTAAAGGTACCAGACTGTACATTTCCTTGCTGCTCAGGTGCTAGCATCATCTTATGTGTGGTTTGTATGTATCTTTATATCTCACATATATGTACATGATTGAACCTTAAGTACCACTGATACAACTTTAAAGCTTTACTCTAAAAGTTAATTAAAGGTACACTACATGTACTGTCCCAGGTAAAAGATACTGTACATACTAAAGATTCAAATGATGCACCCTTGATGGTATCACACCAGCAAGTACAGGTTGGTACCTGAGAGTGTGTTCAAATAATGATGATTGTACACACAGCACTAAGCTCTGTAAATGATTGTATAAAGTTGCAATCAAAGATCATTGTGAGGTTATAATACATTAAGACACATATAAAGATTTCTCAAAAGATAATATGAAATGTCTAAAAGCTGAAAAACTCAAGTGAGCTGTTGCAGTAAGATAACCAGGTAATCAGATAACACAATGTTCAAAATCACAGTCAACTGCAGATCATAGATACGTTTTATTTATTAATTTTTTTAGGAAAAAAATGTCAATCATCTGCTTTCATACAGCATGTAAATCATTTATATGAGGAGTAGGGAGCTACAGTATCTGGATTCGGTTCCTATTACAAAACGCATAAAGTATCACTACAAACAAAAGCCAGCTGTCATAAAAGTTATACAAGTAACCTGCTGACTTTGAAGGCAATAAGTCACAGGTCAAGCAAATGCTATGCAAACCACAGGAGCTCACAGATCATGTTCAAGGCCTTCAATAGAACAAACACACACTTGTAGCAGCAGGTTACAATGTTAGGAGTGAAAAAACTAGTTTTTATACTCTCTTTTTAATCTATATTCTACATTTATTGACTATTGTTTTGTATTAGCATACCTTAATCTGTATTTATTATATTTAGGGTACATTCTCAGAAATAAAGATACCAAAGTGTACTTTTCTTTGTCGCTGGGTGGTACCATACATGTTTTGTACTTTTAGTGTGTGTGTGTGTGTGTGTGTGTGTGTGTGTGTGTGTGTGTACTTTAATTAGCTTTCAGAGTAAAGCTTTAAAGGTACTTCAGTACTTCAAGGTTATTATTTTTGAAGGTATAATATACAAGGCACAAGAGATATACCCATGACAGCATATATATCAATTTATGAGGCCTTTTATTTTTTAAATGTAGGTATTTTTTTCCAGTGACAAAAAAAGATTTTGATTTCTAAATGATAAACATTTATACTTTAAAAATTAAAATTAGATTCAGTGTATGTAAAATATTTTTCCACACAAGTCAAGGAAATGTCAGTTCATATATGCTATATGTTTCCTTGGGGGGGGCAGACATTCAGAAATGTGTACTTTTATTATTTAATGTCATTTTGATATTCTACATGTAAAGTTTAAAAGTTTAAGCGAAACTACACCCATCAGTTTGGTTTAAAGGAAGATAAAAAAATAAAAAATAAAAACACGCCCCCCCATTACACACAGGTCCATGGTGGAAAATTCCGCACGGTCCCAGTGCGCATGCGTGTGAAACCGGTCTATTCCGGTACGGAGTCAGTCTGCTGCACGTCAAGGCGGGGGTTGCACAGTCATGTCACGTGACAGCCCGAGGCGGAAGCGCTCCAAAAACAAAAACATGACGCGCATGAATAGCAGTGCAATACATATACCTCTGCATGAATGTTGATTATTTTTTTTTTATATGCAAGTGCAATACGAAATCATTACTAAGGTTCTTACGCAAATGGTTCCCATAATGTGAACAACATTTTAATGTACACATCAATTTCAACAGTCTGACAACTTTTCATAGGGATTCCAGTATGGGGGAAAAGCCATAGACTAACAAGCCAACCCAGAACGCTGTGCATTTGGTTAGCATTTGGTTCTCTTGTTGGGAACCATTTCATAACGTTCTGGGAAGGTTCTGTTTTGGTTCACAAAGTCACCGCTGTTCCTCAAACATTACACTTACATTACAGAACAAGACGTTCTCTTATGATTACATGACAAATAACGTTTGCCAAAGATCATTTTAGATTACTACCCTGCATAAAAAACACCCCAATAGAAACCTTTACAGAAATTCTAATGGTTTCCACTACAAATACCATTACAAACCATCAATTAACCATTAAAACCATTACCATTATTGGTCCACCAAATTAACAGTAGAGTTCCACAGGGACCATTATGGTTTCCATTAAAACCGATACAATTCAACCATTATAACAATTAAAACCAATTGCTAATTCTATGAGGGTTTCTATAGTTATTTTTCAGGAGGGTATTTTTTGTTATTTGAAAGTTGCCCGAATGTTTTACAAACCACTGCAAATTACCTCAAGGTTATTTAAAGGTTATGGGAAGGTATATGTCAATGATATATTTCAGTAAAAAAAAAAAAAAACTTTCCTGGAAAACCAAACGGAAACTAAAAACATCTCAACCAAACAAGCAAACACACACAGTTCCCAGAATGTTCAGGGAGTCAATAATTAAATATTCAATAAAGCCAATAAGCATTAACAGCTTTTCTTTCTTTAAAAAAATGTATTTGAAACTTTTTGCATTATAGTAACCCAACACTATTTCATGCAGTTACACTCTCAAGTTAATATTTATACTTCTACTATATATTTATACTTGAGTGTTGCTTTCAACTATGTAAATCTTATGTACAAGTAAACAATGAAACTTAGCATTATTTTGGTTAAACTAAAATCTAAAATAAAATAAATCATTTCATTTCATTTCATTTGTGCATTCTTTTTCACTGTCATGTTTGCCATGAGCTCTGACTGCCAAAGACAATGTGTTTATTTGTTATGTTTAGTAATTGAATGATTACTATAAATTGCGGCCTAAAAATGGTCTAAGCTAGGTTGTCAAATTTCAAGTGCATTTCATGGAATTTTTCTACTGAGAACTTGTTAGAAAAAGGCCTAGGGTTAGTGTATAGTTCATTTATTAGAATGTGCCTCATTAAGATGTCTAATAACTTAAAAATACAGCACATAACAAACTACATTTAGCAGCTCGAAGTGAACATAAAAACCCAGGTGGCTTTATTCTCTGAAATATGATATTTAAGATATTACAGTGAGCTGTTTACATGACAAACAATTGAACAATTGCTGCAGTCTGGGATCAGAAAAAAATTGCATTAGCAAGATTTGAAACAGGAAATACTGTTGTTTTTTGGGTTTAAAAAAAAAAAACAAAAAAAAAACTGGAGAGGACTTTAAAAATGTTTCTATGCACAGTTTTATACATACCATTACAAAGACCATTAAAAACTTTCATTCTGAAGTAGATGGAATGTATACACACAAAAAAAAGTGAAAGAATAATACAAACTTAAAAATAAGTCACACAGGTAAGTGGAATAATTTCAAATCAAAATCTTCTCAAATTAAGGGATATTTTGATTATTTTACTATATATTAACAAATGGAAATATAGCCCAATTTCATCCGTGAAAACTTTGTATTAAACTTTGTATTAAATATTACTTTTGATTTTTTTTTTTTTAATGGTTGTTGAAAACTTTCCTCTGTATATTTTGATTGAACAAGTCCAAACTTGCTAGTAGTTTTATTGAAATTTTTTGTATCTTCATTTCTTCTTCCAAGGAATAGAAACCTGTGGCCACGCCCCCCTTGCTGCAAAGCAGTAAACGCGCGCGACGTAAGGTTCGTTCACATTCACATTGTGGCTCTGTAACGGCGCGTGCTCCGTTACTGCTGTCGGAAATGAGAGGAGGTGGATTAACCTGCGCATTTCCATAGGCAAAGAACCTTGTTAGTTTGATTATTATTACTATTATTTGATTTCTTTTTTATTTTATTTTAATAAACAGCTCTGATCAGGTCAGTCGCGCGCTGGTGCACGCAATTCTACAGACGTCCTAGTGTCTAGTGTCGGCGCGCGTGAACTTCTGACCGCGCTGACAAGGAGGGTTATGAGAGGGTTTCCTCATGCGGAGTGTCCCGGGATCATGTCTCTGTCTTCGGACTGCTCGGTGCACGCACGTTCGCCCTCCGACGGCGCGCGCGGAAGCCTGATATCTACCGTCGTGCGTAGTCTACAACCGGACACTGCGCACGCGCCACAACAGGGTACGAACTTTTTTCAGTAGAGTACACACGTAGATTGAAGGTTTTCTTATTATTTTATTAATAGATTTGTTTTTGTATCTCTTGCAATTGGACATGTTTTCTTATACCGCGTTGCATGCATGAGGTAACATAACCAGCAGTCATTGCACAACATGAAAATCTTATCTTGGTAATCACATCAAGAACCATAGACAAGGAAGAAAACCAAACAAAACACTGATCTAGCTGAACTCAGGAGTGTTCAAACCTCACAATGCTCGTGCTCTGAACGTCTAAACGTACACTCTCAGAGAAGTACTAAACTGTTACATTTCCTGTACCTGTCATGAAAATAGTCATGTGAATGGACTGGACCTTTAAAACGATTTAAGGACCACTCATGAACCTATAATAAGCTTTCTGAGTCATACACTACATGCACACACTGAATGTACAAAAAGGTGTGCCCAGTGACAAGGAAAGGCAGAGATTAGTCTTCTTTATAATCCAATCAAGAGTATCAATCAGGATTACTCTCAAAACCTGATTCATTATGCTTGTACAGTATTGAGCATGCTTCATTATCCAAAGCTCTTAAAGTTACAAGCACCATAGATTTATTCATTCATTTACAAAACAAGTTTACCTAGCTGTAAACACCAAGTATGAGCAGAAGTCACTACAGCAATGTACACATGTACATATGCTATACACTGTTCTCTGTATGAGTAATATATGCACAGTAAATAAGTCTGCGATATATAAGACATTCAGATTTAAATTCAGTGTGGCACAGTCACTCATGGCCTCTGAGTGCTCAGGATCGCATGTCGCACATTGCAGTCACTAAGCACGTAAGGCACGATCACACAGGGAACTAAACACGACCACACTGCACCGTTCATTCTTAAACACTCCTTTAATCACTGGACCTCAGTTACCGCTTGCAGAGACGTGTCGTTAAAGAACATGATCTCTGGGGGGGGAGTTTAAGGGGTATCAGATCAAGGTAGCTTAATACAGTTCCTCTAGAATGCTGGTATGAGCCGGTTTGCTCTAGTCTAAGGCAGGGTTTGTTTCTTAAGCCTGCTGAAAATCAACCAAGTATTGGCTCACCCCCAGAGCTGAATCATTTCATGCTAATGTGTCCCACCCTGATATGTCTGCAAGGCATATGATGGCTGCAGTGCTAATATTAAATGGCATATTGTTTTCAGAGACAGAATATTTTTATTGTTTGTTTGCCTCCAATGGGTTTTAGAGGCACTGGTGATAATGTTCGTAAAAATTCAGGAAGCTGTGATATAGTCGCTCCAAAACCCAATAGTATATAGGATTCAGTTTCTACAGGGTATAATCTTATTCCTTATATCTGAACTGTATTCTGTCAATACATCCTTTAAAAAAAAGACATGTCCTCGGGTTCTAATGAAGATAATAATATTTAGGGATAGTTTAGACCCACAATTTCCAAAGTGGACTCCAGCACACAATTGTATAAAATTGTGTTACACTAGTCAAAATACAACTCACCATCCATTCATTTTCCATACCGCTTTTACTACACAGGGTAACGAAGGGAGCCTGGAGCCTATCCTAGGGAACTTTGGGCACAAGGTGGGGGACACCCTGGACTGGGTGCCAACCCATCGCAGGGCACATTCACACACACATTCTCACACTACGGACAATTTGTAAATGCCACTTGACCTACTGATGATGTGTTTGGTTTGAACTGGGGGAGGAAACCGGAGTACTTAGCGGAAACCCCCTAAGCACAGGTGAGACTACCTGGGTGAGATTAGACAACCATATTGTGGAACCACTGCTTCATGTTTCTTTAATGAATGTCTTTATAAAGTGGACAAACCACTGAACCCCTACGTGGCTCATGGTTCAATAAACCATATCGCTGAGACAACGGTTATACACAGGCAGAATTCTATAACTGAAGAGAAACCTGAAATTAATTACTTATTTTAATATGAAAGGAAAACCGAGTCCCATTTGGAGGACAATAGTTAGGGCTTTGATGTAAGAAAGAATAAATCTTATAAATCAGTGATCTTCTAGAAGGCTGCTTGTAGAACATCTAATACTGAGAGGTGCCCTGTTTTGTGGGTTCCCCACATCCTGCTCAATGGTGCATACTGATATCATCTGGCAGAACAGAAGAAGGAGGGAGTGTCTTATTTGGGGTACTGACTACTATCTGTGATCAAGCTAAAACTTTTGGAGGAGCCCTTAACACCTGTAAATGGAATAACACATTGAGCTCAGCAAGACTCCACATATGTGTAGAGTGTTTACAGTTTTTATAGTTTGAGCCCCCTGGACCTCTGACGCTACACAACAAAGAGATCTTGCAGAGTCTTCCAAAGTAAATGCAGCTGCAGAGTCAGTACTAAAGCTGTTGTTGTTCTTGTTCTCGCTTTGGCATTAGAAAATATTAAGGAAGGCGTACAGGCTGAGATCCAAGTGCTCGAAGAATGAAGCCTCTTGTCCACAAGGCAGTGATTTATTGGAGCGGGGAAACCCATTGTCCAAGCATTGGCTTCTACCTTCATTGCTCTTGGGTTGAGATTGTTTTTCTTACCCCTCACTCATCTTGTCCCTCCTTCCTGGTTCAAAAGAAACGATCTGGTTGAGGCCAGAGTTTCCCAGTTTGTGTTTAGAGGCAAAGTGTGCCACTCCCCCTCCCTAAGCATTGGGCTGCTGCTAAGGGGGGAGGAGTTAATCTGATGCCAAGGCAGAAGTTTGTAGAACTCAGCCACAGCTGGCATCAGAGTTTATAATGCATTCAGGGTTTGCCAGCAGAAAAGCCTTTTTATGGGCTATTTAAACTCACCAAGGACATGGGGAGAAAACAAGACCAAACAAGAGAAAACTAGCTTTGACTGGAAACTTTGTGTGGGGGGAAAAATAGAGTGGCAATCAATTTACTGTACATGTTACAGAATAAAGGTTTGTACAGCTAGCTCAGTATTTCTCATTTGGCACATGCAACTTTTCAAAGCAACTTGTGGCTCAATCACTGGCTCTCCTGGGATTTGAACTCATAATCTACCAGATTTGCATCAAAACTAATGAATTGTCCCATTTTCATTCTGTTCCTGTTTCTACCCAGAATGACACGCATCCATCCACTTTCTGTACTGCTTATCCTATACAGGCTTGCAGGGAGCCTGGACCCTTTCCTTTAGGCGCAAGGCTTGGGACACCGTGGACAGGGTGCCAACCCATTGCAGGGCACAAACACACACAAAACCATTCACACACTATGGACAATTTAGAGATGCCAGTCAGCTTACAACACATGTCTTTGGACTAGGGGACGAAACTGAAGTACATTGGAGGAAAGCCTTGAAGGACGGGGAGAACATGCAAACTCCGCACACACAGGGCGGAGGCAGGAATTGAACCCCACAACCCTGGAGGTGCTAGGCAAATGTGCCCCAAATTCCCTGGGATAGGCGTTAGGCTCCCTGTGTAGGATAAGCAGTATGGAAAATGGATGGATGGGTATTTAATATGTTTCACGGTGGACTTTTTCTTTAAAGGTAGGGTCAGTGATTTATAAGTCAGTACACCTTTTGTACTATTTGCTGGAGTTTTGGTGGAGTCAGTGAAATATCTGTTCAGAGGACATCTGATGAGCCTGAGGCTCTATAAATGGGAGAAAAAACCAAATGATGTGGACCACCAATGTCCAACCAATAAGTCTGTGTTTCTGCATGCCTCTTCAGAAAGCTTCACCCTCTTGCACTAACATTCAAGCCTTCTTGCAAATCCATCATCACACGTGCATTTTTAGGGATGTGGCTTTGAAAAGAACACTGATGGGAGGGGAATGTATTTGTTTAAATTTTGAGTTTCAAAATAGCCAGCTTCAGCTAAAATTGCTGACTATACCTTTGAAAAACTTATTACTCTCTGCTTAGGAGGGCTTCCAAGTAATAATCGTCATATAGGAGGAGAGTAAATCATACATGCTGCGTCTAATCTCTCCCTGTGTTGCCGTGTCAATAAGCAGGCTCTGATTCAGCCGCTGGTCATTTTCAGCTGAAAGCTCTTAACCTTGGAGCCTGCAGCTGATATGTGGGCTTAGAGGAACACGTGATGATCCACCTACCCAGGCTGCCACGGGCACAGGGATATTATACTGTACGTGACTGCTAACATGACATGAACTTGTGTCCTGTATTTGTACGAGTGGAATATTATGAGGAAACTGAAGTTATGCAGGGTTGCACATTTTTTTTTACACATGTTCATTCATGCAATCGGTCAATTATGTAGCTGCAGTGCAATGCATAAAATTGTGCAGGTCAAGAGCTTCACATTAAACATCAGAATTGGAAGAAAATCTGAGCTCAGTGACCATTGACCTCCGTCAATATTGTCTAGAGGTTACAAAGAATTGTGTAAAAAAAACAACAAAAAAACCCCATTGAGCAGCATTTCTGTGAGCGGAAATGCCTTGTTGATAAAAGAGGTCAAAGGAGAATGGCCAAACTGGTTCAAGCTGACAGGAAGGATGCAGTAACTCATATGACCACTATTTACAACCGTGGTGAACAGAAGAGCAAGAATCTGAGGGAACCAGCTCACCAAAACTGGACAGTTGAAGATTGGAAAAACTTCACTTGGTCTTTTTCTAATCTTAAACTATACTTAAAGGCCCATTTAATGTTTTTAGTAGAGCGATATTTCATGCAAATGGAGTAGTGTGAGCCTAATCACTCTATACATCGATACATCTAACGGAAATTCCACCGATTTTCTACATTACGTGCTCATTATTTGGACTTACTGTACTCTGTGGAGATTTGGACCATCTGCTGTCAGGTCTGCTGTTATTTATCATTTCGCACATGGACGTCAGCTTTAAAACTTGCACGGACGCTCTCTCCAGGGACAGATTGTGTATTTGAAAGATGCAATATCCAGATCGAGCATTCATCATTGCCAAAAAGGGTAGGTGTGATTAGCCTGTGCTTCTCTTTGATGAAAATAGCACATCAAGAGGGGTAGCATGAGGCCTACTGGCCGGATGGTGTGGAATCTGATTATGTAATACTATGAGAGAAGGATGGTCATTAAAAACGTCCTGCGTTTGCTTCATTTATAGTCGTTCGACATTGTGTATAAGATGAAGATGATTCTGAAAATATATCTAAACATTTTTAAAGGCCTCACGGAATATTTTGTTCTGGTAATTTACTGTATATCTACTGTATGACCGATATTTATTACAGTCGGTTGACTCTTAAATAAATGACCCAGACAAGAGAACTGGTGATCCGTCTCTTCATTTCCAAGTGAGACATTTCGAATGCAGACGCCGACAGCTTTACCCTCTTCAAGCAGCTTGAGTGTCTATACTCCACCTACATGTGAGGAGTCAGCTTTCTCATGCATGAGTTCATTGACTGGAACGGTGGCACGGCTAATGCGATTTGAAAAGGAGCATGAAGCCCTTAGCAGGAGGTCAGATGCGGGAGCTGTCACGTTGCAAACGCAAACATTAAAATTTTTTTTTTTTTTTTTTTACATTTGACATAATCTCTGGTTAATATTAGCGCTGTAGACAGAATACACGAGAATAGTACTGCTTATTTTTAGCCACAGACAAGTCTGTGCTGGGATTAGTTTGATCCAGGGCCAAGTGGAGTGTCAGTGTGGCTCACACCACCAAGGCCGTGGATCTCACTTTCACCCTGGTTCAACTCTTGATTCCTGTAAACGTGATGATGGAGGGCTTGCGTAAGGATCACTCGAGCTGAAGGACTCCATTCATACAATTGGTGGGCAGGGCAACACTGTTTATAGCTCTGAGAGCTTTAAAATATACATATACTGTATATTTTTAATAGACATATGAATTAAAAATAAATATGAAACATTATTACATTTGACAGTATTTATTCCTTCATATATATATATATATTTTTTTTTAATACATATTTATTACACATTGAATCATTTGTATTTAAACTCTCTGCTTTAATTCACTGTCAAAAATAAGGTGCAGGTAAATGTTAGTTCCTTGAGGTAAAACCAATGTAAACGTACCCTTAAAGATACAGCATTCACCCTTACGGTCTAATTATGAAGCTTAATCGTGCTCCTCTGACTAAAGGAACAAAAGAGGTTTCCTTAAGGGTAGGACTTGAAGGGTAGAATGCCAATTTCCCAGTGTAGCATAGCTTAATTTTTATTTTTTTTTTTTTTAAAGAAAACTGTTGTTTTTTTTTTTACTGCACATGTTCATTTGGAGAAAAAGATGTGAACGTGTGTACAATTTAGATGCATGAGGCATTATTGTTATAAGAATATAATTATAATAAAACTTAATACTTACATTTGCCTCACACGTCCTTGGTTGGGGGTTCGATTCCTACCTCCGCCCTGTGTGCGTGCGGAGTATGCATGGTACTCAAGGTTTTACTCCCCCGGTCCAAAGACATGCGTTGTAGGCTGATTGGCATCTCTAAACTGTCCGTAGTGTGTGAATGGTGTGTGCGTGTGTGTGCGATTGTGTCCTGTGATGGGTTGGCACCCCGTTCCAGGGTGTCCCCCCGGGATAGGCTTCAGGCTCCCCGCGACCCTGTGCAGTATATCTGGTACGGAAAATTGATGAGATGGATGGATGGATAGTAGAGTTTAGAGTCTACGGCCATTCTCTACAGTACAACCCTTCTGTTTTTCTACTTCAGACAAACCCATACTTGCTGCTCCGATGTTCGTCTTTCAGAGGATGACAGCTGCAATGAAGGTAAAGCCCTGAAAGGCATGTTGACCAAATATTAGTACGTCTAATACCAATCTCATACAAATAGCTAAGTATAACTGTTCAGTACATTCGCACAGTTTGTATTGTAGAGGCTGAATCAACCTTTTGTGTGTGTATTTATTAGAGGACAGCAGAGGAAGACGGGACTGGTACGTTACTTGATGTTACACAGCAATTTCACAAATGAACTCTAGTTGTCTGCTTTTTGAGTAACTCATCATTGGTTTCTGCTCAATTTTTAGGAGCGTGTATGAACAAGCGCATCAGATTGCTCACCTATCCTTCTTTGGTCAGTCAGAACAAAAAGGGTAGGAATTTGAAACGATTTTTAAAAATATTTATTTTGCATAAACACCAGTTCCAGTGCTCTAGTTATTTTAGTTAACAGACCTCATTTGCATTTTTTTTCTTTTTAGAGAACCTCTGTACATATGAAACATGAAATGATCAAATCAGGCTATTCGCAATTAAAATACACCTCTCAAAAATACTTTTTGCCCCAACCAGGCCCCTGTGGCGTCAGCAAACGAGTGCGGTCGCGTTCTCTGTCCGTTCCACCGCCTTTACAGGGTAAGCAAGCTCTCCCTCTTTCTCTCTCACTCTCTCAGCTTATACACAAACCAAGGTGCCTCTGACGCTTACTAGTTTGGGATCCAGAGGAAGTGACAGAGTTGCCATACTTACTTAACTCTATTTAGGTTAAACCCCCTGTTAATCCCATCCAGTTTAATGATCCGCTCAGAGCTCGAGTTCCTTGGTTTCTCTTTCAGACCCAGCAACAGAAATGACCCTCTCCTTTAGTGGGCCCTCAGTGTGATGCAGAGTGTGTGCTCTAGACTTGTCAAATCCAACAAAAGTATGTTTCATACACTGTAAACAGCAATACCTACGTTTTTAGCTCTGAATGAGCGCTTGGGGACATAGCCAAGCACGATTAACTGCAAAACAAACAGATTGCTTGCTTCTTCTTTTTTTTTTTTTTTTAAATAACACTTCCTTTCTCACAGCATATTGATGCCTAAAGCAAATGGCTGTTTACATGATGGCTTCTCCCAATGATTAGGTTAATGTACTCTAGGGTGGGGTGTTTTGAGTCATTTTTGGATACATTTCTTGAGTAAGAACCAAAATCATTTTCAGAAGTAGTGATACTTTAGTAAACAGGACAAAAAATCTCTGTGCAAAATGTTCTCTTTTTTTTTTTTTTTTTTTTTTTTTTTAAAGCCTTAATTTTTGAATGAAAACGTAAATGAAATGTAACTGTTCTCTCTTTTTGTTTTTATTTAAAGTCCCAAGATCAAATGTGTTCATACCATCAACCTTGCACAACCAGAACCAAGTCTCATCCTCCGCATGTTAGTATCTCGACTTTAGAATTTTCATAGAATAATATACAGTGTTTACTGAACGTGTTTATTTAACGCTTCCGGTCGTGCTTGCAGCATCTCCACGGGGCAAAGTCAAGAATACACTGTTAAGGCCGGCTTCGCTGGTAGCACCTGAACCATGGAGCGGTCATGATGTGCCTCGTATTAGACAGGTATTGCAGAAATTTCCCACTGCCAAGCTCTGGTTGCATTTATTCCCCAACACTTAGGTATTCAAGAAGTAAAGAGGTTCCACCAGCTTTTGCAAACCAGTTTAATATCTGCTCTGAAGATTCATATACTACAAGCTAATACAAGCTAATACAAGTTATTGTTTTTATTGTGGTAAGACTTGCAAGCCTGTTCGATAAAGTTATTTTACTTGTTCCTCCAGGTCGGCCTTAATGCAGAGGGAAACCTCTCCAGGGTTACAATTGATCTCCAATCTTCTGACAGTGCCTTAGACCAGCGGATCTTACCCCAAATGAGCAGGTCAGCTTGATACTCTTGATGGTTACACAATCAGAGGAATAACCATATATAAACACCAAAGTAACACACTAACTCTAATATTAATAACTCTGTAAAGATTTATTTACAACTATAATTATATAGTGAAAATGATCATTATATTTACTTAATTATAATAACTTACAATTACTTAATTATATAATGAAAATGATAAATAATGACATAGAATTCGTCACCAGTATTTAAATTGTTTGATAATGGCACGAGGTCACAACTGGGCCAAGATACAAATTCTACAGTGAGGATTAATTAAATATGAGCAAAGAAGGCTGTGAAAAATTGTCTTTATTGTTTAACATTTTGATTTTTTGTTGAACAAAAAAAAAAAAAAAAAAAAAATCACAAAAATACTTTTTGATACTTCATTTTTTGAACAAAATATCCAAAGTTTAAACAATAAAGACAATTTTTCACAGCGTTCTTTGCTCATATTTACCAAGGGTGCCAATATTAATGGAGGGCACTGTATATTCCTCTCTCGCGCTCTCTCTCTCCCTCTCTCTCCCCTGATTGGTTGGTGGCTCTTGCCTGTCACAGTGTATTCTGACTTCTTATGTGTCTAAATTTGGGGAATGATGACTGTTGATGCTTGAAATAAGCAAATATACATTTTGCCTGACTACATTTTACATAAGTGGAAAATTTGTGTAAATTAGATTTTTTCCCCCCCCAGGCATATCTTTAACAGCAGGCTAAATTTAATTATACTTCCAAAATAACTTGCAGAGTGATTCAGCGAAGGTGATAAAACTGAATCCAGGTAACTCTTTCTTTTTCAGAAATCTCTCACAGACAAATACTGCCATCACTGGAAGTGTCCAATTTGTGTTTGGGGAGAATATGAGTGAGAGGGTACTGGTAAGTCTCAAAATCTTGTTTCATTTAATGCTGAATATAGTTATTATGTGCTAGGCTTTGGTTTATTTTGTAAGCACTCTGCTGGACTGATGTACATGTATTGTCTCTCAGAGTCCACCTTGTAGTGAGGACAAGTCTGAAACAGACTGCAGCTCGTCCGACTCGGATTCCTCTTGCACTGAAGACACTAACACAAGTACGTGATGATGTTCAGTGTTTGTGAATGCAAATGGGACAGATTAAACCTGACTGTATGATTGGATCATGCTCTACCTCATATGCAGATCATTTTGGATAAAAGTGCTTGCCGAATGGCACTTATATACACATGGATATATTTCAAAGAGGATCTCACTGTCAAGCCTAAACAACCAGAGTATTTCCAAACTGTCAATCATTGAGTGGAGTTTCACAGCACCTAGTGGTTGAATATGTGTACTGATTCCACATAGAGTATTATCATGATCTAAATTTCCTTATAGTCTCTTAATAATAACTTGATATTTCTCAAGGTTTCCTGAAAAGATAGCCCAAACTAAATTATAACCATTTATAGTTACATAATTAATGTTGTGGAACTGTTGCTGTGTTGCTTTGTGGCAATAACTGAAGGAACGTTTGGTCTGCTATGTCTATAGTGACTGCACAAAACACACTATGGGAATCCGCCGCAGCCCACACGGCCGCCTGCCCAAGACGTTGTCTGCTCAAACAAGTGCAGATCTTCACCGGAGAGGAGAATGAGAGCAACGTTGTCCAGGTCTGAGTTAATGCACGTTTATTCCTTTCCTAAATAGCTTAATGGGGGCACCTGTGCAGGTTGTTCTGAGACTGCGACTTTGAAACCTTTTAGCTGACGTGCAAGCTGTTCGTTTTGGAGAGGGGAACCCACTCGTGGAGTGAGAGAGGGGGAGGGGTCTTACGACTGAACGACTTGCAAACTAAATATAAGGGATGTTTGCAGTCAAGGATGGGTAAGTAATGAAACTAACTGTAACCTGTAACGCACAACATTATGCAGCCATCATGTTTATGTCGTAGTTCCTATGAAACTGTTTCTCCACAGTGATGAGGCACCAGGGCAGTTTGAAACTGATCCTGAACACGAAGTTGTACCCGCACACACACCTGCGGCGCCCGGCAAGGAGGAACCTACAGGTGACAGCCACTGACTTAGAGACCCACAGTGTACGTGTGTTCCTGGTCCAGGCCAGTGCCCGAGATATTGCCCGCCTCTATATGGCTATCCACCACAGACTGGTGGCCCTACGCTGCAGTACTGCCATCTTCAGGGACCGAGAGGGACACTTCAGCAGCGAGGAGGACAATGACAATGAGGACGAGAAGACTAATGAGGAGGGGGTCTTAATCACCCACACCAGATCTGGTAACAACTACAGCTACTATGCATGTCATTTCACCTAGTTCTGTCCATCATTTATCAATGAACGTCACATCAGGCAAGGTCATTTCATATGATTTTTAGAAATCATATTTTATACTTAATATAATCTTTATAGCCTCAGCTATTGGAAATATAAATTGGGGTCTGAACTGATATCGATTATTATTAAATATTATTTATTCCATGGACTTAGCTATGCACACTAGTGTACAGTACACCAGTAAAGTACAGTTGTGTCACTAAGAGGGCGGTCATTTCCAGTGTATACTTTAGAGGCTTGATGTTTTTAAAGAAAAAAAAAAAAATCTATATATTCATAAATCACACAAATACATAGAAACAAAAATACTACATACAGAAATGAATAAGAATAATAATAAGCAGTGGGTTCTACGGCCTGGACATCACATACAATTAACCCATCCTCCATGTCTCTTTTCTCTGTATAAGTGTTAATAACTCTTCTCTGAGGTTTAGTTATTACTGAATTTTCTTCCTTCCAGGGAATTGGAGGAACAGTCATCCCCGACTCCGTCGGTGAACATCCCACTCAACCTTATGGCCAACAAATAGTCCCATCTTGCTTCTGGTGTCAGCCATTTTGTGACTATTAAGATCTGTATGGAGGCTTTTTTTGTAGCTGCTTGCAAATATTTCTTAATATTATCCCAAAAAAAACCCCAAAAAAACCACGGCCTTTTAACAAGAACAGTTTTCTCAGGTTGGAGACAATGCTGAATACATCATCTCTATAATATGAATATTTTTAATGGTTTTTTTTTTTTTTTTTTTTTTAAACTAAAAAATTAATTTGAACCAGGCACAAAAATTATGTTTATATTGTTCCACTTTTAGAAACTGAATCATTTAGATCTGAACTCATTTAGAGTCTACACCATTTTGGTGCTCCAATACACCTGAATCAAGCCATGATCAGCTCAGTTAATGATCAGGTTTAGTACACCCTACAGGACCACATTTGAACCACATTACATGTTTATGTATGTAAATGAGGGCAAATGGACTTTCTCAATGGACCTTAAGTTCACACTATACATTTCACAAGCTCAGAGACTCTTACAGATAACTGTGAAACTTTGACGTCTGGCTCTGGGTCGGATCTGGGTCATGACGTATCTATGCAAACTTTGAAGCAGGAATTGAGGAATTCAGATGGAATTTAAAAACGGGCCAATTTTGGGCCAATTATCTTCTTTTTATTTATTTTTCCGATTTCTTAATAGCACTTTGTCAGAAAGGGGTTTAAATGATCTATCTTTCGGTTGCTGAACACAGGCCTACGGCAGGTCCATTCAGTCTCTGTCTGTGCCAATTATTTATAATGTGACTGGTAGATATGTGTGCTCTATTAACAAGGGATTTCTGTTTCCATTCTACCTCGTGAACAGTTTTTTTACACTGTCTGATCTTCTGCACTGACATTTTGGTCCTAAGAAGAGCCGGTCGTGTTTAAAATAAAGCGTATTACCTGGAACCAGTGTTAAGTGTTTTATTCTGTACTTCAACCCTGAAGGTTTAAAAGACAATTTCAAATAGTGTCCACAGCCACATTTTCGTCTATGAATTGCTTTTTTTTTTTTTTTTTTTTTTAATTTATTTTATTGGAAAATCTACAAAAAGCAAAAACTGTTATTTTAAGAGCTAAAATATTTGGAGGAGGATTTCATTCAAACGAGTTGTGTATATTTTTGGAATATGTATTTAATGGATTAAATACCTAATTTTAATACATGGAAGGCTGTGTCTCTTTTTTCCATGTTCTTTTTAGGTCTCTTTTAATGAAATCACATTTCTGTTTAATGTTTATTTCTAAGTGGTCAGAAGGGTGTTGACTAATTTTCTATAACAGCTTTTCCATGAGGACACGTTTAGTTAGCATATTTGGAAGGAGTCTCCAGTGTCAGTTCTTTATAACATAAGTGATAACAGGCGATCCACGGCATTAAAAATAACTATAAATATAATGTATGTATAATATCTATAAATAAATGACGATTATTTTCCCCATACCAGCATGTCCTTAATTTAAGTGTTTTATTCTTCTTGTACTACAGCGATTTTCCATCAAGTACAAGTTCTTGGCTGAAAACTTACTGCCCATTATGAAGCGTTAACACTGGAGACTCCTTCCATAATTGTTAAATAAACCCTTTAAATCGCTTTACAGAATTTTTCACAAAATCAAACACTATAATTTTTGTTAAATGACCACTGTTTGTGGTTATACTTGTATTAGAAAGAACATCCCACGTACAAGTCCTTGTGAATAAGTTTGTCGTTATTATAGAAACAATATATTAGAACCAGAGCATTAATTTGAACTGTGGTAAAAATAGCTATTATTTTACCTCACACAGAAAGAAAAATTATTTGACTAATAATTCTAAAAAAGTAAATCATAGTCCTGAAGACAGCAACTCCCTAAACCCCAAAATCCTTCTGAATGTTTAGACTTATACAGTGGACACATTATATGTCATTTACGTATTTAAAATGGTAAAATTCTACAGAAGCAAAAAGGTTTTTACTGACGCACAATACCATTAAGGATTAAATTCTATAATTTCTTTCTGTGCCAACAACAATAATCTGACCTTTGCTGAGAAATCAGCATTCCAGCCACGGCTCTCCTCGGCAGTTTTGGTCTGTAATTACTCTGGACATCTCGTGGGGAAAAGCTGAGCCGAGTTTCCTGGACAGGCTGCATCACTGGTTTAAGATTTTATCCTGTAAATTGTGCAGTGGAAAATAAGCACACACTATTCCCACCCTTAAGACTTTGAAGCCAACTTAGGGATCCAAGTTAAATAATTTTTTTTTTAAACATAATGCTCGACATGCAGAACGAAAATGTCATTGTGTATTTGGACACGTATTATGCATGGAAGTGATTGACTATGCTCAGCATCCAAGCTTATTTCAAGCTCTGTGATGCAGAAAATAATCTACACAGAATATTAATATGCCATAGTAGAGTCAGTCTCGCATTGGAAGACAGAGTTTTGCTTCTCTGCCAGTGCTGGCTGCGAGACCAAGGGAAATGAGTTCATCTGTCTGGAAGGCGGGCATGATCGCCTCTGATCACTAGCATGAAAGAAAGAAATAGCAAAACTAGGGCGTTCAGTTTCACGCGAGCGCCAGCATACTGTACGCGCAGCACAAAAACCGGAAAAATCAGACAAATTTGCACTTTGAAACCAAAAGCAGATTATATTTAGCTTTATTTAATATGCAAATGCACATATTAGTACGCACTGGTCCTTGTCAGTTTAAAAAAAAAAAAGTCAATACAAAAGTTAAATAGAAATGCTGATATGACAGTGTTGTCAGCACAAAAAGGAAGGCTGGTGTTAGCCAGTAACTGTGCAACGATTTAGTGATTTAACATTCATAAGGCCCAGTGCTTTGGCTTCTGTTCCTGCTAGCCCGTTCCGGCTCCGTTTCAAGTGCTTCTGCCGAGAGGAAACAAGAGGCTCTCTGTTCCGTCTGCAGGACAGAGACAGAGTCGACACAGCCGATTAGGAACTGGCTCCGTGAGCTGTGGCGTCATTGACAGCATGTATGATTGGAATAAATATACAGAGCTGGATGCAAGGAACTTGATAACAACAATTTGTTAGCTTGGCTCAGTAGTCCAGCACACTGGATTTGAATTAAAATGCTTTCATTTTTGACAGTATTGACGGTCGAGTGCAAAGATTTTAAAAATGAAATCAATCCAGGCCTACATCATCAGGAAAATATTGCGACCTTCTCTGTTTCCAGATCTCATCTGTGGAAGGAAGTGCATGACTTGTACAAATGTGCAGGTCTAAAAGCTGTTCAGAGGATATAGAAGAGTCTGGTTCAAGTTATCAAGGCAAATATCGGGCGCATACGTTATTTGCAACTATACCTTCTGCATTAATATGTTTTAAGTCATTCAAATTGAAATGTTTTATTGTTTAAAATTTTAAGTTAAAACTTAAAATGACTTTAGAATGATGGACCATCATCATCATCATCATCATCATCATCTACCACACAAACTGTATCACTGGTATTAATTAAACTGGCTTCATTTTGTTCTTTAGGGTGTGCAAACTTTTGCATTGTCTCAACAGTCTCTTCATCACCCCAAAATATGTCACCATGCAGTTACTTATACAAGATATTAAATATTACAAAAGAAAACCAAAGCTCACCAGTGGTCAACTTCAGCGTCGTCAAACTGTCCCGAGACTCCAAAGGCACCCGAGTCCGTCTTTGCATCATCTGTGAGAGAAGAACTGTTTTAAAAAGGTTCATAAATAAAAATAAAAAAAATTAAGAAAACAGCTATTTCTACCCGACGTTAGAAACGCTGTGGTCTTGAAAAGGGATTTGGAACAGGCCACAGAGAATTTGGACGTCGCTTAAGAAGCCTTGGGTTGAGTCCCAAATGAAATCTTTTCCAGAGTGGCTTTGAGTACTTAACCAAATGCTGCCGAGGGACCTCATAGAAGTCATGTTTGGCAACAAAGCATGTCCATATTGGTTCAAAAATGATAAGTGATAGCTTACATATCATATCACAGTTAAACTGACTAATCTAGATCAATAGGCTGAGCATAAGTGTAATAAACATGAACTAAAGCCAAAGTGTTGATGAAATTCCAAATATGGCCAAATAGTACAGAAAAACCAACTGAGACCATTGGCTAATTGAAAGACTACAGAATACATGTGCTACTAATTCAGACTGGAAACCAAACCATCACACAAACGTGCTTTGATGTTGTAAAAGTGTATTAAACCATCTAGTGCAGCTGCTGCATCCTCGGTCCTGACTCCAGCCATGCAGCACTGTGGGGCTGAGGACTGATCCAGCATCCCTTCCACTTTCTGCATTGTGGCCTGGCCTTCCATGGTCAGCTGAGACATGCCCTCCTCAAATGAGTAATACGTCGGCAGATCGATCTGGCCTTGCTCTGTGGGCCAGTTAAATTTATAAAAAAGTGCATGTAAGATAGGTCTTCATGCCACATTTGTCTAATCCGTCATTGCAAAATTAGTTCTAAGAACAACCGTACCAGCCTCCTCGACATCATACTCGTCACCGTCGAAATCGGAGTCTGAGTCGTCTGGATCGGGATGCAGGGCTTGGCATTCGGACATGGCCGTGAACATCTTCTCCACTGCAGCTCAGATAAGATAGGGGGTGGTCACAAAACACTGATATTTTCATTTGGAAACGGTGTGTGATAAACACTTACGAGATCCTTTATCGTTTGGAACAAAGCGGATCTCTGTGAACGCGCCTGTAGAGACGTCATCGTCATCCTCGTCGTCATCGCTACTGCCGTCTGCTTCCTCTTCGGCTTTCGCCTCATCATCCTTGGAATCTTCTAAAACACACAAACCACAGCAAGGTAGTACGCAAGATCATCTAATGTTCTATAGACATGAAAGACCCACAAAGAATTACATCTTCTGTTCAGTAACTCCCGGCTTCTGTAACAGATCCTCTATTGTGGTTCATCCAATCAAATGCGTTTATGTAAATTGTTTAGCTGAAGGCAGCTCATTGGACCAGAGACTAGCTTCAGGGTTAGAGAAATTAGATCAGAAAAAGGGGGGGTTTGAAAAAAACATAACTTGTTACCATTCATTCATCTTAGTTGCTTTTCTGAACCTTTCTAAACATGACATTTTTTAAGTAACTGGATTTCATATGGAACTGCTATTTCACCTCTTTTCTCAGGAACGCTTCAAATGAAAAGAAATAAACGCTTAGATCTGTACTGCCTTTGAGTTTGGTGTGCACTCCCACGCAATCTGTTGCCAAAGCACAGCCTACATAAAAAAAAAAAAAAAGAGATGCTTTTCAGATACATGCGGTCATAAAAGAGCACAACAGAAGCATCTGGGCATGAAGCAGAGTTTTCCCAGGAAACAACCGGCATTGTCTGTTAGACCACCGGAAAGACTTAACCAAAAGACTACCAGATTAAAACGTTAAGCACGGGGTGGGTCTGCTTTCAACAAGACCACACACTGAACCTTGTCTGTGTACACACTTCTCAAATGTAAAGCCTGTGATTATGCATGCGCCTGTTAGGGCTAATTAAAAAGTTCGGATGGATATTACAGATGTCTGATGTCATTCTGTAAACCACGATGGTAAGAATATTACTCTGCCGCGTTTACAAAACACCTAACTGAGAGGTTGCCAGTCGAGTCAAAATAGTCCTGTAGCCATTTCTTCTGCAGCAACCTAGGCTATATTTTCCTGGCAGTGGATAAGGGTTAACACGTTTGCCTCACACCTCCGGGGTTGGAGGTTTGAATTCAGCCTCCACCCTGTATGTGTGTGTGGAGTTTGCATGTTCTCCCCGTGCTTCAGGGTATTCCTCCGGGTACTCCGGTTTCCTCCCTCAGTCCAAAGACACGCATTGTACGTTGACTGGCATGTCCAAATTATCCATAGTGTGTGAATGTGTCTACGATATCAGATCTTCAATCTGCATTCATACCTTGATGCCTGGAGTTGACCTGCACGTACAGATGCTCTGCAGGATACGCGCTCAGGTCACGGGAGATGGCATGGAGGCTGATGGAGGGATAATCTAGAGAAAATCCTACTCCAGACCCATCGACCCAAGACACACGACTGTGATGAGAAAAGAAAAAGCATATTTAATAAAAAAGGACTGGTAACAGAAATCAAATCTCACAGTGTTTTACAACAAGGCGTCTAGAAGGCATCTAGTGATGCATGATGGAGTTACGTTAAAGCAATAATAATAATAATAATAATAATAATAATAGTTAGAAAAGCCATGCAAGCTGCATTCCTATAAATTATAAAATATT